>JADWQK010000717.1:0-435462 GCA_017933935.1 Sesamia nonagrioides | reverse complement strand
ATATAAATATACTAGCTTTCCGCCCGCGGCTTCGCCCGCGTGAAGTTCGGTTATATCGCGCTTTTTAGATTTCCCTCGGGAATATCAAATTTTTCCGGGATAAAAGGTAGCCCATGTTCTTTCTCAGGGTCTAAAGATTGTCTGTGCCAAATTTCATCAAAATCGGTTGAGAGGTTTAAGCGGAAAAGCGTAACAGACAGACAGACAGAGTTACTTTCGCATTTATAATATTAGTATGGATAAAACAATAAAATACTGTTCGTTAATGTTACCATTTTAATTATTACTTTTTTTCCTCAACAAGAGCGTCTTCATCCTCTCTCCTATAACAAAAATTAAACAAAACACTTTGCTGTGCCCAACAGGGTCCATAATTGATTCTATACTTAAATATACGAACTATTATGAAATGCAATAGAGTATTTCAGTGACAGGACACGTAACATTTTGTCTTATTTTAATATTAAGTACCTGGTTAAGTGAATAGGTACTTAGTGCGAAATAGGACGCTTAACTTAATAGTTTTAGTCATAGTTTTCTTTTATTTCAATAATAATGCCGTGCTATAATTACCCAGCTTCTGAGTACACGGATATGGTTTTAATTCATGGGGATTGTCAACGTAATGTCGCTTTGGTTTTACGGAAATACCGACATAGGTATGAAAAAACAAAAAAACAAGGTCTACGTTGTTGCCCCTCTTATCAGGTCAGTGAACCAATATTTATAAAGCATGTTCTATTCCATTTCCAATTTTATACGATTTACTTTGATTGAAATTTTTATTTTTGATGCTAAGTTTTTTTCTATAGTTTTGGATTATTCTTATGAACCAGCATTGTCCGTGTTTTCATTAATTGTCTCAGCACCATTCTGTATAAGGTGGGATGACAGCTGACTTCTTCACCCAAGTGTTGATTGCAAGATTTTGACAGAATAGTTTTACTGACATGTTGTTATTTTGTTTACATATGATAACAATTTAGAATTTAACCCTATGGAAGCTTATGAGACTTAATTATATTTAATTGGATATTGTTGTAGTTGTGAAAATAAATATTTTTATATAATATTTAATAGTTTTATTTTTTCCAGAGTTATTTCACAATAAATAACTTAATTTGACAACTAATGAGATATGATTTACTTTAAAAATATTGCGAATCTGTACATAAATATTTAACACACTTGAAACTGACAGTATTTTACAATAAATGCATTTTATTGCAACTCTAGTTTTAATTCTGAGCTAGTCCTTAATGCACCAAGTTATACAACAAAGTTTCATAACTACATTTGAAATGCAGAGATAATCTTAAACATTTTTAACAGGTAATAAATAACAGTTCTATGTATCCTTTTCTAATTTATTTAATTGTTGTGTGTGATAGTCTTTCTTCTCTTTGTGAGACCTCAATGCCTTTTCTCTTTCTTCATCATCTGAGAAGTATTCTGCCAAGGAGTCATCAAAGTTAGCTATGTTTGCACCCGCTAAGGGGGAACCTTTATCAGTTATTGAGTTAACTTTGACTAGAGGCTCCTCATACTCATCGATTTGGGGCATATTTTTGGCCTGTGTGTTGTGTGCTGTCACTGTTGAATATATTGACATAGCCTGAAAAGAGAAGCCGTGGTAATATAAGCGAACATACAATAAAAAACTTATATAATAGTTCCCGACGCACATGGCATTTAATAAGTAGTTCTTAAGTAAATAGAGCGCTCTTATGTATAAACAGCGTCATCATTGCGACCACAGTTCAAACATCTGTGATCATATTTTTATCACGAATGTCTACCATACCGTTATGCGAGTCAAAAAGGTGAGTGAGAATTTTAAATCTTGCTTATGTTTGAAAGTGTTACGCAATAACCACCGTGAGTTCCTTGAATTTAAAACAAAAAGTTTATTATCCAACACACGAAAGTACCTGAGCAACTAAGTTGGATACGTCTCCTGCATTCGCCGGTAAGATGAGAGTGTTGTTCGTCCTCGCCAGCTTATTGAACGCCGCCACGTACTGCTCAGCCAACGTCAGTGACGCAGCATACTTGCTATCCTACGAAAAAAGGTTGTATTTACATATTACGCTGAGTTATTGAAACTGTTTAGGTAATAACTGTTGTAAAAAGACGTTTAACAAAGCCGAAAGTCGAATGTAATAAAAAAATGTACTGGGCCACATGTGGGAACTTGGGGTTGAGGGTTGCTGGTGGACAAACATGTACATAATATCCTAAAATTGTATCACAATGTGATAATGTATGTCAATGTAATAAAAAAAATACTGGGCCACATCTGGGAACTTGGGGTTGAGGGTTGCTGGTGGACATTGGACAAACACATACATAACATCTTTTGAATAAGCACATGTTTATGTGGCAAAAAAACTATTTTACATTCTTACTCATGTTACCCACAAACAAGTATTAAAAAAGGCAGCTTTCCATCCTGAATGGATGAAAAATCTTTTGTAAATATTGAACAAGAAATAATAAGCCAGACTGTTATTTTACTTCTATACAAATTGTAGACGTCTATACTATACGGCAATTAATAAGAAAGGTCTTGCAATTCTTTTTTGGTTCTAGGAATTGGATGAATTTGGATTGAAGTGTTTAGTAGAGCCGAGAGTAGTGGTGGTCTAGTGGCAATTGCCACGACGTAGAGCTGTAGATCGTATGATAAAAACCCAGACAGGCGCTTAACTTTGCGTAAATTACGCAAAGTATAGCGCCTGTTTGGGTTTTCACTACTATCGGCTCTACTAAACACTTCAATCCATTCTAATAATGGTAAATCCAACTGACCTGGAGAGCGAGCGCACTACCAATGAGCTTGAGTCCCTTTGCGCGTGCCTCTGCTACAGCGAGCATCGCTTGCGCTTCACCAGACGCCTTGTTGATCTGTTCTTGTTTCTCGGCCTCTGAAATTTTTTCACTGATAATTTTGTCACATTCTTGGGGTAATCTAATAATTCCTGCGTGGACACTATGAGCAAGCGTAATGCCAATTTTGTAGCATACAGATTAAGAGGGATGTTCTAGGTAGTCCGCGAAATTCAAATTTACACTTGCTTTTTTTTTTTTTGCAATTTGTAGATATGCAATATACAGTATGTTAAATAACAGAGGGCGTTCCCTTAAACTCGTTAATATATATCATTAATAGATTAAAATAAAAATATCAGCATAGAAAAATAAGCATAAAAAATCCGAATAAAAAAAAATCTAATTGGAAATAAATTTGAAACCTCCTGTTTTAAATCAAAATAGTAGTCGTCATGTATAAATAAATTGCGACGTTGCCGTCTTTCATGTTCTCGTGTACAGTGTGTTTCTTTTACATGTCAATTTAAAATTTTTATTGAATATTTTCTTATTGGAAAAAATTTGAAAACATTTTGTTTTCGAATGGAAATATTTTTTTTAGCATGTATGTATGCTATACTATTTCGGGTTAACGGGGACGCCCTCTGTTACTTAACATACTGTATAATGTACGGTGTGTTATGTATTTCTCAAAGTATGATGAGGTCACATAGGATGAGAAACACTGGTCGTATACAGTCTGCCGTCATAAGGAAAAAAGACGCATCTAACATTTTTATTATGCGAAATATAAAAATATTGGTGTTTGCCATTTTTTTTACTGATTTAGAATATGCATGTAACTCAATTTGGAAAAAAAATGTTAGATGCGTCTTTTTTCCTTATGACGGCAATACTAGGCTTGCAACGAATAGTATTTTCGGCAGTATACTGAATATCGAATATTCGGCGAGCGACCGAATACCCCAATATGTATTAGGCAAAAGTATTCGACCTGATTTAAACGCCAAAACTTATACAGACGCGATTGTTTGGCGCCATTTTGTTATAATGTACTCAACCCCGCCGCAATTTAACTTTCTCAATGATGGCCTCTAAAAAGAAATCAGCCAGTATTCGTCAAGCTGCGCTAAATTGCTAAATTGGCGAAACCATTCAGATTTAACTCTATACAGGGTTAATCAAAGCTGTGAGAGTGGTAGACTATAGTTGAGTAGGTGATGCCTGCTATTCGGGCTTCGTACATACAAAACCAGCTCAACCAAACCAACGAGTGGTTGCAAAGATGGCGTGTAAAAGCGAGCGCCCCTAAATCGCACCACATTACATTCACGTTGAGAAAGAAGCTGTGCCCAACAGTCAAACTTGGCCAGGATTTTCTACCACCAAGCAAATGTGTGAAATACTTGGGATTTTACTTAGACCAACGTATGACCTGGAAAGACCATATTAAACACAAACGGAATGAAGTAAATAATCGATTCAAAAGTCTCTTGTGGATGCTCGGCAAGCAATCAACTTTGTCCCTAAGCAATAAACTTAGAGTCTACAGCTCAGTTATAAAACCAATTTGGACGTACGGAATTCAACTATGGTCCTCGGCCAGTAAATCAAACATACTCTGCCTCCAAAGAGCCCAAAACAACATTCTCAGGACCATAAGTGGTGCAACTTGGTTCACACGCAACACTGAGATACATGAATACCTAAACATGAAGACTGTCATTGACGAAGCCAAACAATACTCAGATAACTATGCTGAACGATTAAAGATACATCCCAACCCATTGACAAGCATGCTTTTAATGCGAAACAAAATCAATCGCCTGAAAAGAGCAAATGTGCTGTATGACTAAGGAGAGTTAAGGCAGTGGCTTTAACTCACCAAAATTTCCAACTACTTCAACACATCTGATTAAAGTCCTGAAGACTGATCGCAGATTATATATACATATAAAAAAAAAAAAAAAAAAAAAAAAAAGAAATATGAAAAACTTCGAGGATGATGTAAATGAACTACAAAGTACCGTGTGTAAACTGTGCGAAATAAAAATTTTCGGAGTGGCGCTGGTAGAAAGGACGTAAGTATTCAGTATTCTGCCGATAATATGTAGATATTCGGTATTAGGCCGAATATAATAAAGTAGCCGAATAGGTGGAATACCGAACGAATAGTAACCGACATTTGTTGTAGCAGTGTAGTGGCTGAGCGATAGACTGCTGCGCTGCGTGTCGCGGGTTCGATCCCCGCACAGAACAAAATATATTTGTATGACCTACAAGTAGTTGTTCCGGGTCTGACTGTTTGTGTATGTGATTTTAAATGTTTGTAAATGCACCCCAAGATAAAAATATATAAATAAATACACATAAACAACCTTGGAACGAGTATCGGAATTTAGGCTTAAGTTAGGCGTAGGTACAATATTCTTAGTCAATAACTAATCATTATATTAGTAAAATAAACTATGCTAAAGAGATTGAGTTTAGGTATTCTTTTTTAATTTTTTCGTGATGTGGGTAATCTGCGAAAATATTGAGAATATTAGACCATATTACCTACATAGCGACAAAGTTTCTACCATAATCAATGTCATGTTGTATATTGTACAAAATATGATTCGCGAGCGTAATATGTATTTACAGACAGAGACGGATTAAAAACTTAGTAGGTACAGCCGTCCGTCGGCAGCAAAAAAAAACCCGTCCCATAGTGTAACTTAGCTAAAATTTAGTTGTATGTATTTAATATGTAGTTCTTATTAATAATAACTTATTCATTGCCAAATATTTATTATATATGATGTACTTCGGAAACATTAAAAGTAATTGAATTCACCAAACCGCTCAAAATTTGGCTCTTTACATTATTTATTAACCATTCGAGCTCGAAAGTCGTTCAAAGTTAAATAATTTTCATTATTATATTTAACTAAATCAGCTTAAAACATTAAATAAAAAATAATTCATTATTTAAAAAAGATTATATTGAGCAATCTAGATCAGACGTGATTTCTTTCTTATCCCCATACCTCCTCTGGAAATCCACCACTGTTTACAGAATATGTAATCATTAAAATACATATCTCTAAATTCATATAATCGCCTTGGTTGATAAATTAATGAAATACTCATATTTGGTATTACATATTATGAAACAGGTCTTATATCTACAGCAAGGCCTAGGGGGGGGCCCTTTACAGTCTCCCCAGAGATGTGCCTTTACAGGTGTTGTGCAAGGGCGGTTCTGGAATTGGTCTTTTAAGAGGAACCGGGACCAACCCTACGTGCGGATGGTGATCACCGGGGTGGTTTAAGTGAGGTAAATATCCCACACTCCCAGAGATCGGGTGCCTTTTGAAGGGTTCCCCTGACAAAAAAAAAAAACAAACAGACTGACAGACTAATCATAAGTGTAGTATACATAGTATAGCTCGGACAGTACCTGACCCCAATATTCTAGCTTGCCGCTGCCCTCAACAACGTTAATATCCAGCAACTCGCCTCCTCGGACTCAAAGTGGCTGCTCTTTTCCGCCGTTCTGCTTCCTTGCATCTGCATGGCCTCGTGCACGCGTCGGTAGTTTAATATCCCTATAAACATTATTAACATGTGAGGAACAGGTGTTTGTTGTTTGTTCTGCAATTATTTTATTAGCTTTCCGCCGCAGCTTCGCCCGCGTGGAATTCGGTTACACCGCGCTTTTTGGAAGACTTCCCTCAGGAATATCAAATTTTCAGTAAAGGTAGCCTATGTTCTGTCTCAGGGTCTAAAAGATTGTGTCTGTACTTAAATTTCATCAAAATCAGTTTGAGAGGTTTAACCTTGAGGAAAGCGTAACAGACGAACAGAGTTACTTTCGCATTTATAATGAAGTATGGATGTATATTTATTCCACAATCCGTGAAAGTTTTATATTACGATAAAACATTCACGGATTTTAGGCTAATTTTTCGCTTACACTTGAAAGATAGGCGTAAAACAACAAGCAACCTCTACAAATACTTTTAAGTAAAAAAAGGCAAGCGAGGAAAAATAAAATTATTTTCATTTATGAAACATTATTGTAATATTAAAGGTTTGAAACTTAACAAGCATGCAAACGTTCTAGATATTATAAAGAATAAAGTAGCTAGAAATGGTTTGTAGCCAATTTCGGGAACAACTAAAATAATATTTAACTTTTCTTCTTCTTAATGAAATAGAAATAATAAGATGCCCTGAACTGAAATTTAGTTTAGTTTGCAAACAAGAAGATTGGGGCCAATGACCAATTTTAGTCATTCAAGTTAATCATAATTATTAAAACACACTTACGAATTTCATATCGGAGACATGTGATGCCCCAAGCTTCACTGGCCTTGTTGATGGCATCAACAATACCCGCATTCAGAGATTCCCTTTCCCTGAATACTTTATCAAGAGAAATTTGACCCAGTTCAGAACGCATAGTTGTTTGAGCAAGCTGCGTGATGGCAAACTCAGGATCTTCGACTCCATATGAAGCTGAAATAATACATAGAATGTTAACTAAACTAAAAGTTGCTGTTTATTGTTATCAACAATGGCCCATAATAAGAAATTTCTTGTTTCTGCCTACAGTTCATTCAGAAGTTCTGGACTTCTTTTACCAGTTGAGCCCAATATAAACATAATGTTTGATACAGTGCGACCAATGAGAGAATGTAGTACTGACTACTATCTATTTCATACAAACAAATATGTATGTATCTGTTAAATTTAATCTTTATTAGGTATTAGAATTATCATACTGACAAAAGATAAATGAGAGAAATTTGGTAAAGTTTATCAGGTGTTATGAATACTTATACTTGCATTCAAAAGTCAAAAACAAGTAATATTAAAAATAATATTATTATTACAAATTATCTGTTCACGAGAATCTTGTCTAAACTCATATGGAAACACTGCAGGAGCAGCTAGTTGAAACCCTGGTTTTGTCTAGGTCTAGACTGAATTATGTGGATACGGTTTACGGCCCACTCCTGTTGTCTTGCACAGATCAGGCTCATTCAGAAGATCAGATCAGAACACTTGTAGACATTCCTTCCTGAATCACATAGATTCCATTTTCAAACAAACACTTGATATTGAAAATTAAATTGGGTCTTGTACATTATAATTTGTATTCTATACTGGCTATATTTTTCTGGCTACAAAACCTTTAATTTCGCCGGATGCCATTTGTATAGAATTTAAGTCAGAGTGTTAGGGTGGCAATTCTGGAACACTATGGTTTGTTCTGCAAGTATTTTGTCAATACTGCAATTTTTTATTGTTATATGATATCATATCTGCTTTCTTGGCATTCATGGTAGGTCATATTGGTACTATACATTGGCTATAATTACCAACACTTTCTGTAATTACTAACATAAAAATTAGGTTTAAAATAGTAACAACTTGTAACAAAATCTCAACAAAAATAAAGAGTAATTGGAAGTTAGGAGTGTATGTATATATGACGTGGGAGGTAAAGGTCATCACATGCATTAAGATCGGCACTACCTTATACCCCACTTGGTCTAGCAACTCTTGCGAAAGTACAAACCAGGGACTGTACTTGACTGAAAAAACACTACCAAAGGAACTGCATGGATCAATCATACCTAAATAAGGGTCAATAATTCGAAGATAAAGCACTCCATCAATGCTCAGTGTAACATTGTCAGACGTGATGGCACTTTGTTTGGGAACATCTATAGCTATCTCCTTTAAGCTCTGCACATACTTTATCTTATCCACTATGGGCCACAGAAGATTCAGTCCAGGTTCTAAAATCCTATGAAATTTTCCCATACGCTCCACAATCCATGCCTGAAAAATATTCAAAAATGCCAATTGAAATTGCCAATGCCAGTTTATTTGCATTAATGAGATTTTCATATATAAAAAAATTATGATATTGATGTTCTTTTCACAAAACTTAAAGAAAATACAAGTACCCGATAATATTTGAATTGTACAACAATCGACGAAATTACATTACTCACTATTACCTAGAAAATTATGAATAAATACCTCTTGTTGGGGGACGAACATAACTATAGTATTGAGTGGAGTAGTAGACCGACTTCTGGTGGCTGTGATGCTGTATACAAACCGGGCATTGTTTTGATATTCCACGTTAAAAACATTCTGAAAACAATTGTAAGGTTAGGTACGTTGATACACTATTTGAAAATTATTATGTAAATAAATATTTATCGAAAAATACTGACACATAATGGAAGAGCCCTGGTGAATAACAACCTCGAGCGACCGAACATATTTACGTATTTCAAGAATATTCTCTTGAAAATTCACTTTCCATTCCACAAATTCTCCTTTGCACAAAATTTCCGCTTCAATCAGAAAGAAACAGCAAATAATGAAATGTCAGTTTTTCTTTTTTGTAGGTATATCAATCCTGTTTGACACATTTAGTCGATTTTGGCACCGGTAAACAATATTTTGTAGTCTGGTAACGCAGCAAATATTGTTGTCAGGCGGGGGTTTGAATGTTTGATCAATAATAGATATTATAAACATTGATAAAAAAGATATATTGCAAAATAAAAACAAAGTTTATTCAATACATACAAATGGATTTATCATTCACAAATTCAGGTACTTCGTCCGATGTTACACAAACCACAAGTCTGTCCGCCAAAATGAAACGATTGCAAATTGAAGAAAATCTTCTTATTCAAAGTATTAATAAATGTGTGCCAGAAGCATCACAAACAGATGGAGGCTTTGATGCAACAAGTTACTTTTCATTTTCGGAGTTCAAGGCTTTTTTAGTAAAGACTAAAAATTCATATAGAGAAATAAAATTATTGTTTCAAGATATAAAGTCGAGTACATCCTCCAAAGAAGTTCTGAAAACACTTGGTGAGTGTAATAAAACGAATATAATATAAGGATTTATTGTTTGTCGACGTTAATGTAAAGGTATAAGAGGTTTTTCTAACATAATTTTTCTCAGATGATATTTGAAAGAGTTTTCCTTTTTTTAATTTGATTTCAGACTTAGATGAAGTAAAGAAAAGTACATTTGAATTGGAAAATCGTATCAAAGCCTTCAAGTCATATTTACAAACAGAATTATCTGGTCTCAAATCCGCTGAAAAAGAATTGCAGCAAACTGTGAGTAACCTTTCATAGATGAACAATAGTGCTGGCCCCGATTCTCTTATTCACAAACTAAACTAAATTAATTAAGTTTAGTGCATCTTTTTTCTTTCTATTTCATCAAGGAAAAGATAGAAGATAAATATTAGTTTAGTCCTATCCAATTAGACCCCCATCTGACGTAAATTGACGTATTTTTAGACACCTTGTTTTAAAACCCGCACGATTTAACTGTGCACCTTGCCCTGTGACGGCATTCGGAATTTCGGACGGTACCGTTTGCACAAAATTAGAATTATGTTAAAAAAATATAAATTACATTTTTTTTAATGTTCATAAAAGGTCGTTTTGTTGATAAAGCGTCATAATACTAGGTCATTTTAATCATGACGTTTTGCAATTAAATTGATACTCATATGGACTAAAATATAATGTTGGTACAACCAACAGGTTTCACTAACGCGTCGAAAATGTAAAAAACAAAAACAAATTTAATAAAAAAAAAACTAATGAAGCAAAAGCTCCACAGAAACGGTAATAACAACAGGGGATTTAAACTGTATTTAGACAATTGTAACAATGATGCTATCGCTACCAAGCGCTTACGACGAATGTGTGGTGTCGCACAGGGAAGTGGGAGAGGGGTCGAATTCCAGCGAGGTGCACAGTTAACTCGCGCGAGTAGCAATTACTTCTAAACTGTCTACAGAGTATCTTAATTTGACAGGAATAAACTAATATTTTTACCTTCTGCCCTTTTCTGATTGAAATAAAAAAAAACGAAGCACTGAACCTAAAATAAGTTTAGTTTGTGAACAAGAGAATTGGCACCGCTGAGTAATAAATGACATCTTAAGTAATTTATTTGTTTGCGTTTACTTAATAATAATCCTTCCAGATTAATGAAAACCCAGTTTTATTAAATAAGTTCAAAAGAGAACGGAGAATTCAAACAGCAAAATATAACGAGATTATGCCAAGTCCCGTAAAAACTATGATGACGTCTCCATTAAAGTGTTTAGTAAGTATTAATCAAAAAGGAAAGTAATAAAATTCTTGTTCTTATTGCTATCAGGTTACCTGTTGTAATATCTTATATATTTTGTAATTGTAATATTTTCCCAATCAACATTGAACCCTAATAGTTTAGCGATAAACTTGAAAACTTTGTAAAGAAATTTGACAGATTGTAGTAGCTTGATGTTAGAGGGTACTCTAAATTTGCGTAATGTGCTTGCATTACAAAAGGTGTGCCTAAAATCTATACTAATACATAAAGCTGAAGAGTTTTTCTTTGTTTATTTGAACGTACTAATCTCAGGAACTGCTGGTCCAATTTCATAAATTCTTTTTGCGCTGGATAATCCATTAATTCAGGAGAGCTTTAGGTTCTATAACATCATGCTCCGACTTATAGGAGCGCGGCATATGAAAAAACACCGAAACCTACGTGGGTGAAACCCCAGGGCGCAGCTAGTTAGTCATAAAACGTTTATATGATTGTACGTACAGACGACAGCACATCAAGCTACTACAATCTGTCTTTCTTTATTAGATTTTCAATTTTATGCATTAAGGTTCAAGTTTCGATGGGAATATTTGACAGTTTCGGGAAGCTTGACCTGCTGTCGTCCGTACAATTAGCCGGGGTCACAAGCAGCTTAAACAGTTTGCTCCCGAAGTAAGCTAAGAGGAGTATCTTTTTTCTTAGTTTCTCAGAAGCCAAAACTTAAAAAAACTACAAAAAAGCCTACAAATTTTTAGGAAGTTCAACAATTTCAAGAATTCATGACGAACAGTGCAAACCGATATGGCGGATGGAATGAATATCATCACAATATATTTGTAAAACACTGGCAAAAACATTTTGGATCTCAAATGAATATTTCTTTTGATGGAATGGATGATCCGGTGGAAATTTCTCC
Organism: Sesamia nonagrioides; assembly: GCA_017933935.1. Classification (NCBI taxonomy): domain Eukaryota; kingdom Metazoa; phylum Arthropoda; class Insecta; order Lepidoptera; family Noctuidae; genus Sesamia; species Sesamia nonagrioides. Next base: position 423,568 of record JADWQK010000717.1, on the reverse strand, counting down.
AGTATTTAATTTATTTCTATGTGACCTTCTTCCAAAATTACAAGGTAATGCTTATGCTACAATTTCTTCAGACGCTGTTAACTTTTTTCTTTTCTAAAAATCAAAATCGAATAACTTGTTATTAGTAATCTTATCAACAATCATTACCATTTACGAAAGTGGCTGACCACCAAAGCGCAGATATATTTAATCCATTTGAGTTTGAGCTTATTTTGACTAGGTAGAAACGTCTGTAAAATGATGAGTATCCTCAGGTATCCGTGAAACAGAAATAATCTCGCACGTCAAATGGTATTCAAAATACATCTACCTGAAGGAGCGGCAACAGAAAGCAATAGATAAATGGCGATCTAATAGGAAACTTATGAAATCAGTTAAGGTTGGTAGTTAAGTAGGTATAAGTGTTTTAGACATTGTGTTATATACGTTGGTTGAGCAAACTTTTTTGAACATTTGAATTCATAATTATTCAGATTGAGATTAATAGTGTGTTACGCAATTTGGGTGCTAGTATTTTTGCTAATTCCCGTATTTATTTCATTTGAATGCAGGCAGAGTTTGAATTGCAGAAGGATAGTAATAGCATAACAAACAAGAGTAATGGGAGGAAATCTGTCAATAATTACAACATTGACAATGGCAGAACCGGTAAGAACATTAGGATTAGGGTGATTAATCAACATTTAGCTATACTGAGCTAGTTTAGTTCATTTAGTCGGCACAAAGATTATAACGAATTCGAGAATATAATCTTCCCGCACTTCGTGTAAAACCAAAGCAGACATGAGACCTACACGAAACATCCGACTCGAGTTTCATCGCGCCTCACACTCTTGACGACGCGTGATTGGCAATTGCATCTAACCCAGTTGCAAACCACGCATTGCGCAACTCAAAAACCATATATTGAAATGTGAGATCACCTAAGAACTACACAACGCTTTTTTTTTTGGGATGTGTAAAAAATGAAAAACTCAAGTCAGAACACGACTGTGACGGTGAGTAGCTCACCGTTGCGGCGTAGTAAATTTCGAGGAGTAAGTAATATCTCCCTCTGAATCTCTACTTTTACCGCGTGGCAAATAGTGGGGAATCCCAGCGACCCTAGTCGCCGCAGGAGACTCCTAGTCCGGAGACAACACCAAACTCCCAGCCACTGTAGGCGCGCGCGGGCCTGTATTTCACGCACGCCTCAAGAGATGTCAGCACATCGTGACAGGGTCCACAGACTGACAGCTCCCGAGTCAGGAGGTTGCGGGTTGTTTAAAAAAGAAACCGTGGCTCTGGCGTACAGGCAAATAATGATGATTTCCCATCCAGAAAAAAAAATATTCCAAAACATTTCAAAACGCACAATTTTAATTTTAAAGTTTTCACTTCTGCCGAATGGGCTTGTCAGACTTTTACTGACTTAAAGTGACCCGGCCCACCCATGTTCCTTTATTTAACCGTACCAGGTGCCATTGTATTAATGTTGATTAGTCATCCTTACAACCCTCATTTACGTACTTTTTATTGATTTAGCTATCACTAAATTTATTTTATGTTTATTATGCTCCTAGTTTCAGAAGAGTTTGATGTAATAAAAGGTTTTGTTCCTCAACCCTCAAATCAAGATAAAGTTCGGTAAGATTATTAAGATTTACTTTGCTGTTTTGTTTAACATTTAGTTGCAGTTATTACAGTCCTTTCAGCTATTTTATCTTTCTTTTTTTGACAATTGTTACAAATTCTTATTGATCTATTTCCTTGTAAAACTATCCGGCTAAACGCTTCTTTTCAGTTTTATAAGAAAATGTTACGATGAAGACGTTCAACGAGGAACTCGAGAAACTATTAAGCATGATGACCTTTATAGTCATTTAAGTAATGCAGAAAATCTGACAGCAAAAAATCTTGAAGAATCTGATGAACATAGATTGCTGCATTATCAAAAGCCCACAAAACAGTGGTTTATTAAAATGAACATTACAGACAATAATATTGAAACAAATAAGAATAATGTTGAAAACATCCAAAAATTGTAAGATATCATAGTTCTTGCATCCTATTGTACTACGTATATAGGTACGGACGACAGTAGGTCGAACTACCATCAATCTGGGTAACTTTGACGGTATTTATTTTAAAATTTTAACCCTACATTAATGTATTTTTTTAAATTATAAACTAGTGTAATTTTTTTCATAACGTAGCAAAGAAGCTTGAATACAATAATAAACACAAAAAAAAATATTTAAAGTTTATGAAGCTAAAGTTCATTTTAGATATTCTTGCGATAAATACGGCTTTTTTTAATTGGCGAGTTTGTTCACCCCGCCTACTAATGAGTAATGTATAAATAATTATACCCTTACGATACAAAAAGTGTCGGTATTACGATCACAACAAGTGCAATCGTTGTGGTTGTGGTGGTTGTGGCAATAACATGAATATATACTTATTGTACGTTACGACGATACTTATCGTGCTATGGACACTTTTTGTATCGTGTGGGAATACTGAAATGAACTTTAGTTTAAAAACACAAATCTACAAGAAGTATGTATTTGTAAATTGTGTTGATATCATACGAAAAAAAAAATCAAAGCTAGTTCATGGTCCTACTGTCAATGTTGCCTGAACACATCAAAGTTACTCAGATTGACCGTACCCGAAACTGTCAAATATTCCTAATTTACCTTGAGCCTTAATACTTTGGAAATAAAGGTGAAAATCAAATAAAACAATCCGATAGATTTTAGTAGCTTGATGTGCTGTCGTCTGTAGTATGTGTCTTTATTATGAAACTAACATTACCTATCGTTACAGACGTGTACCGGCGTGGAGAGTTGGGTTATGATTTACCCAAAGATTATAGTATTACTGGATTTACCTACTCACTCATAAACTCGCCATCTTCGCTCACTTCATCGTATTCGAATAACTCACTGTGTGGCTACCATGAGTTTCTATTGCGATGACTCGATCGTCGATATCGACCGCGTTTGACTCATCGATTGGCCCGCTTCAAGGTTGTAAGAACTCTCAACCAATGAGACCGCCAAACGCGGTCGATGCGTATGATCAAAGAGTATAATAATGTATGATCGAGTCTCGTAACGGAAACTCGTGGTAGCCACACTGTACAGTAATATAATAACTAAGAAAAAACATTGGACGAAAAATATTTGTAAGCCCACTTTAGAAATCTGTTTCTTATAGTCGAATGGACAGATTACAAAATAATAAACAAAACTTAGCTGTTTGTTTTCTGTGGACGTTCAACCTGACGTGGCGCTAGCTGCCTTGAGTTTCTGATTGACAATTTGACATAGTGATTTGACATTATCGGTAGCAAGCGATGACCGCACGCCACAATCGAATCGTTTCGTTTTTGTTGCGTGTTCGTTTGCCGGCGAAGAAGCACGAGATTTGTTGGTCCGTCCAAATAAATTTATTTTAAAAATTCGTCATTCTACCAGTAGGGTAGATTCGTAAAAATATTAAGAAAAAAGATAAAACTTATTTTAATCATGAGCGCTTTCGCAGCAGCTCTTGGTTTCCTTTTGATAATCGCCGCTGCCCGGACAGAAGATGCTCCCAAAGGACCTAAAGTAACTCACAAGGTTAGTATTGTTGACTACTTGTCTAGCCATTGTCATTCAATTGATGCCCTTGATACATCTTGTCGGTGTGCTGTTTTCGTAAAGTTCGTGAAATTGATGATGACGGGTCGGTGACCTTTTGTGATGACGCTACAAGTTTTTGCTGGCCAAAGTTAAATTAGCTCTTCTCTATTCGATGCACGTATTCAATTTATTTTTATAGTGCCCATATCCTGTTCAGAATAATTATGCGATTTATTCATGCAAGCCAGTCTCTGTGATGATTTTATCTCATAATAAGTACTTTTATGAGAGAATTGAAATGTTAAAACTATTTACCTTATTCAAATTCTACACTATCAGTAATTAAATGAAGAAAGTGCAAATTAATTAGTTTTATTATAATTAATGATAATGCCATGTGGCATTGTTTATTATGTGTAGAGCTGTGATTGGCCGTTGCAATTGGAACACTAAATTTTCGACCTAAGAGGCATTAGATTGTTTGTATCGGTCTGACATCCTATACAAACAACCTAATGTTTCTAAGGTTGAGAATTGTTCTGATGATATTCACTATTTTCGGTGATAAGTAGGTCCTATTTATAATATTACCTACTGTAATTAAACCATTTGAGATAAGAGGAAAAGTCAACTCTGACCTTGCAAGTCTGAACAAAAGGATATGGTAGATAAAAATAACATTGAGTGTTGCTGCCAAATCATTCCAGCCTAAACCCTATTGTCTCTTAACAATGTATTACTTGTTATTATTATAATAAATGATTTATTTTCCGGAAGTAGTTTTGTACAAACACTTGTACGAGTCAAATATAAGTACCTGGATTTCCATATTTTATGTTTCTTTCATGATAATATATGACTACTTGTTTTTTAAAAAGGATAAATAATTAAATACCTACATAGGATGGAGACAAGCAATCAGAATGATACTGTTTGTAATCTCAAAATATCAGTTTATTAATAATTTACAGTGATAAGAATATTAAAACTTTTTGTTAATTTTGATTGATCTTTAAAATCTCTGAAACGGCTGAACCGATTTTGATGTGACTTTCAGTCAGAGATCGATGATAATAATATTATATGGTGTAACTTAAGCTACTTTCATAAAAGAAAAAGCATAAAGCATAAAAGAAAAGGCATTCTAAAACATTAAAGAAATATTAAAACCAACAAAACAATTTTTTTTTTCTTTGTTTCATACATAGGAACAAAGTAGCAGACACATAAAAGAAAGAGTTCAGAATTCACATTTCTAACAATACATACTACACAAACAAACAAATAAAGTCTATTTTCTATTCAGCTTCCGAATATCCATTTATCATTATATCCAAATTCCAATGGGTTCAAAATGTCTAATAATGTTGAAATTGGAATACAAATTATGTTCATACTTTAATAATGTGTAAGCAAAACAATGAGCATATTCAAACTCCAAAACTATTGTTGACACAATACATATGAAGCCAGGGAGAACTGAAACTCAACTACGACATATACAGCCATTGAAATAATTTTAAACAAGACATTTTAACAAAAAAAACTTTGCTATTCATATAACAGGAGTCAGATGACATCAAATGAAAAATTCAACTTAAAATTTTTCAACACAAAAATTTTAAGTCATTTTTCGTGTAACAGATTATCATCATCTCAGCGTTAATCCCAGTCGCATCCGCAGCTTTGGAGTCTGGGGTCTGCTTTACCAGTCTAACTGCTGATTTTGGCTAAACTTCGATATTTTCCGTGAAGCGACTGCCGTCTGACCTCCACAACCCGAATGCGATATCTAAATATTGGAGTTGACCAATTGTTAGACTTTTGAGGGCTCCAACAACCCGTAAAGACTGCCACTAGATGTTCGTATGGCAACCGGGACCAACGGCTTAACGTGCTTTCCGAGGCACGACCAGGCCAGTGCAAATATTCATATTCACGCATACAAATATTTGCACAGCGCGGGATCGAACCCGCGCCTCCTCGCGCAACGGCCGCGTTCGCTACCGCTACGCCACGGAAGCTGTCAAATATCTACGAAACAGATATCTAGGAAAAAGTAACTGCTTTGTTTTTATAGACTACGTAACGGATTTTGATGAGGTTTTCATTCACCGCTATTTAGAAATCTTAATCCGGAGATCGTACAGATTGCGTGTAACCTCCTTTCTTTCCTTTAGATTTGGCCACAGTCACGTAAAATGTTACCCGTCATGCATCTAACATTTTTTTTTAATACTTTGCCCCACAATTTGAATTTATAAATCCTGTATCGTGGATCCATTAAGACTCACATACACAAGCAGCCAGACCCGGAACAACTACTTGTACCTATGTAGGTCATACAAATATTAGTTCCGTGCGGGAATCGAACCCGCGGCACGCAGCGCAGCAATCAATTGCGTAACCACTGTGCCAACCGTGCCGTCAGAAACCGATATTCGTTCTTTACAATTTGACAAACTTAACGCATTGTTGCGATTTGATATCTGAAATACTTCATTTTTATCATACAGGTCAGCTTTGTGATGAAGCTGGGTGAAGAAGATATTGGCACCATTGTTATTGGATTATTTGGAAAGACTGTCCCCAAAACAGCTGAGAACTTCTTTCAGTTAGCACAGAAAAAAGAGGGTGAAGGCTACAAGGGCAGCAAGTTCCACAGAGTCATTGAGAACTTTATGATCCAAGGAGGAGACTTTACTAAGGGTGATGGCACTGGTGGTAAGTTACATAATTTCTCGTTTTTAATGCAATTTGCTTTTTTGTAATAGACTTCTTAGCCATTCTGTAGTGTTACACAATGGCTAAGAAGTCTCTTACAAAAAAGCAAATTGCGTTAAAAACAAGTGTTGGCCATTGTACCTACAAGTCATGTGTTATAAATATCCATCCATAAAAATTGTATTGATAAACTTCAATTAGTTTTATGTTCACCTTTCTAATTGGCAGTTACAGTTTATGATAGCAAATTAAACACACGAAAGTTAAAAATTAAGCATTAGAAAATCATAAACATGTATGTATTTGTAATTCTCTAGTATTTGTATCTACTTATCTGTTGAGAGAGTACTTGTACTTCCCTTATCTATATCTGACCCAGAATTTATCTCTATAAAAAAGTTACATGATGTATTTGTACAAAAATGTATTCCTTGCTTAGTAGTAACATTTGTTATTGAGAAACTTAATCTTAACCACAGGACGTAGCATTTACGGCGAACGTTTCGAAGACGAGAACTTCAAGCTCCGTCACTATGGCGCTGGATGGCTCTCCATGGCCAACGCTGGTAAAGACACCAACGGCTCCCAGTTCTTCATCACCACCACCAAGACTCCCTGGCTCGACGGCAGACACGTAGTCTTTGGAAAAATTTTGGAAGGCATGGTAAGAATACATATCAATGAACCACATGTCATGTCATGAACAACAACTAATATGCCTTATTATGAGATTCTGTGTTTACAAAGCTGCACAAGAAGTCAACCTTATTCTTTTGCAGCTGTGTAAACAAAAAGTGGCACATGAAAACAATTTATAAATTGATGTTGAGTTTTGGATATCAACTAAAAAATTAACGCCGACCAAGTGCATGTCGGACTCGCGTACGACGAAATATGACACATGTAAGCACATTTCCTAATAGGTTAAATTTTTGATAAATATTTATTATTCTCGGTGGTAGGCCACATCGGCCGGCATAAGTTACCACCCACCAGACAAAGTCATGCCGCCAAGCGATTCGTCGTGGCTGATGTCTGGTGAAGCCGTACGGAGGCGGGTCTGAGCAGTTGTGTTGCGATGTGTGCCGGGTACGATGCGCCAAATGTTGTTGTCGGGAGTTTCCGAAAGGTCAAGTGGGGGCCAAAGTAGTGTGCCAGCCACACACGAAGGCTGCCGCCAACTGCTAAAATCCCAGGGTGGCCCCATCGTGCCGGTGGGCGACGGACGAGAGGACCCGATGGCGATACAGACACAAATACAGCTCTGGCCCAGCATCGTTGGATTTAACATTGCATCACCTCACTCAACTGCCGTCTTCCTTCCTATGCACTCTCGTAATAAACTAGTGCGCTTTACCATCAACGATTGCGTCACTGCTTACCATCAGGTGGGTTTGCGGTCAGCGCTAGTTTATAATTTATAAAAAAAAACTGAGTCCATACTTGAAAGTATTATCTACAATGCATGTGTTATGCAGTTGATTTGAAGGTAATCAAAATACGCAAAATTGTATTGAAAAATGCCTCAACTTTATATTTTATTGGCTGAATTCCACAAAATGCCACCCACCGCTGCATACCTACCACTATCACGTAAAATTAATGTCGACTTTTTAATGGTTTTTCGAAATACCAAGTTATGCATGTTATTTTAGTGATTCTATTAAAATATGCTGCAATAACAGCATGTCAAGCTACCTGAAACTGTCAAATATTTCCATTCAACCTGAAATTTGACAGTAGCTTGTTGTGCTGTTGAGTGTATTTACCACTTCTTATGAGCTCTATCACTGTTTTTTTTTTCTTTTAAGTGCCTTTTTGTTTCTTGGTATTATGCTGTTTCAATCAGCATTAATTTTGAAATCAGAACCAAACAAAGAATGGTAAACACTGCAATGTTGATCATTCTCAGAAATTTAATTCTAGGGAAAATTCTTTCCAAGTCAAAGACTCTTTGCATTAACAATTATGTTTGTTCACAGGATGTTGTTCGTAAGATTGAAAAAACTGTGACTGCAGCCAATGACCGCCCTGTTAAGGATGTGGTTATTGCCGACACTAAAACAGAAGTTGTGGCTGAACCTTTCAGTGTCTCAAAAGAAAGTGCTGTATAAATAAAATAGTATTAGGTATACATATATTTTGTAACAAGTTTGCAATTTATGACCACAAGTTAAAAAAAATGTATTAATTTTGTGCCACAATTTTTTCCACAGGATGTGGACATATTGAGATTTATTACTTTAGTTCACTTAACTTCTTTTATACTATTATAAGTAAAACATGCCAACACTATTTTTCTTAAATAAAAGATTGTCTATATAAGGTTGTTTATTTGATTTATACATGTTTCAGCTTCTTGTTTGACTTCATGGTTTTTTGACATTACTCCTAGTTTCCAAGCATGACCACAAGACTTTCTTGCGGAGTCAAATAATTTTTTTTTGAGGTATGCCCTTCCTAGGTTTACATACATGGTTCCTAAGTCTTCCATGTTCAAAGAATTTGCCATTGCAATAGCTTCATTGAAATAGCTTATACTCTCATCTACCTGACCAATCCGATCACACACAGTACCTATATCATTCAATTGAACTACTATATCTTCTTTTTCAATATTTTGAACTTCTTTCATCCTTTCTAAAGAACTCTTCATGAGCTTTAGGCCTTGTTCACATTTATTAACATCTAGAAATAGCCTTCCATACCAGTCTTCAGTCATGGCTAGGAGTTGTTTTGTATCATTTGAAGGGTCTTTTTGCATTAATTGCTCCAATTTCTCTAAACACCAATCAAATCCTATTTGAGCAGTTGTGTAGTCCTTCTGCAAGTGGCTGACTCTTGCTAGTTTTACACTGAGATGTATCACTCTAGAGTCATCTTCAGTACCACCATCTGCCATAATTCTTTGTGTTACTGCGATAAATAATTGCTTTGCTTTGTCTAACTGTTCCCTCTGAAGTGCTAAATTTGCCATGACGTCATAAATGTAAGTAATACCAAGTTGATGATTAATTTGCTGAGCTTGTCTCAATGCTACATGAAGTAGTTGTTCTGCCTTTGCATATTCAGTCTTTTGAATAAATAGTATACAATGCTTTATTGTGTGAATAAGTTCATCTTCTGCACTCAATTTTTTTTCGAACCCGAGCCATGTAAACATAGAAAACCCCAGTAAATATGGTTTTGTTGTTCTAGGGCCGCTAAAAACACGATCTGACATATTTTGTATGGTTCTAAAACTTCTGGATACACGAGAAATTTGGCTCCAAATGAATCTATATGTATTCGCCATTGTCTTGTTAAAATTATATTCTGTTTAAAATCACAAGGCGTATTACATAAACACCTGGAAGTTTTAAAATAAACTTTGCAACTGACGTAAACTTTAATAAAAACTTATTATTTTATTATGATTATTCGATCACCGAATCTAATTGAAAGAGATGTGTTATTTTTTTATAGAAATAATAACATTTTCATATATTTTTTAAGCATCGAAAGTTGATAATGGTGACGAATGACAGCAGACAGCTGGCCTGGCCAATCAAAATTTTTTTTTTGGTTCGTTTCTTTCCATTCGGGCGAATGGAAAAGGCAAAGGCATAGTACGCCATACAGCCAAGTCTTCAGTAATTTTTTTTTTCATTAAATAACTATCCTAACTTATCCTAATTTATCCTAACTTATCCTAGCATAACTTAGCCTAAACTAACTCCTTTCGTTTTACGCGTTTGGACGATAAGGAGCGGTTTAGCGTAAAGACATGATGAGGCCACTATGCTACAATATTTCACTGTTCTTTTTGAATTATTCACTGAATGCACTTTTTACTACATAAATCACGCATTTTTATTTAGTAAACGACACTATAAATAATTTTATAAGTCCAATGAAAAATGAGCGTGACGCTCATCTTGACATTCCCATAAAAACCCCAATCCAAGAATTTTACAAGAAGACGTGTTTTTTTTTCTTCGCACGGTTTGTACGTTTAGCCAATGTCATTATGTCACGGAATGAATTATTCATGTCGAAAAAGACGGCCGCGTGAGCTTGGCGTGAGCCGTGGACGAGGGAGATTTTATGCAAGTCATGATGTGATATTTCAATGTTCTTGAATAATTCACTGAATGCACTTTTTATTACATAATTCATGCACTTTTATTTAGTAAACAACACTATAAATAATTTTATAAGTCCAATGAAAAATGAGCGTGACACTCAGCTCGACTTCACCCGGCACAATAGTCGATTGATAGTCGATGGTCGATATCAAATTGCCAAAATAAAAAAGAATAAGACTCCTCTATGGTCAAGAACTCGTCAGTTTGCACTTTGCCGTAATTTACGTTTGATATCGTCAGTTACAGTGTGATTTTTAATTCGGGTCACAAAAATGAAAAGGGCAACTGTCACTTATACGAAAAAGGGTGACCCGCTACAATAGTGATGTTTACGTTTGATATCGTCAGTTACAGTGTGATTTTTAATTCGGGTCACAAAAATGAAAAGGGCAACTGTCACTTATACGAAAAAGGGTGACCCGCTACAATAGTGATGTTCGGCAATCAATAGACCTGAGTCCGTATTCAGAAGGAAACTCAAGTATTGATCTCTGTAAAAGCATTACTTAAAACTAGTTTCAACCAATCAAATGGCTTGAAACGAGACTTAAGCGGAGTTTGAGTTTTGAGTGACGTTCTGTAATACGTACCTTAGATATTTATGTGCGTATTACAGAACGTCACTCAAAACTCAAACTCCACTTAAGTCTCGTTTCAAGCCATTTGATTGGTTGAAACTAGTTTTAAGTAATGCTTAGCAGAGATCAATGCTTGAGTTTCCTTCTTTCCAGAAGGAAACTCAAGCATTGATCTCTGATACGGACCTTAGTCATGCATTATTTTGTTAGATATAAAGCGGTTTTTTTTAATTTTAATTATGTTATTACAAGAAATTTTGTAAGACTTGATATTGTTGATGTAACTTTTTTGTAATATTGTTGCATATTTAATTATTGCTGATGCACTGTTTGTTCCGTTCCCGCAGACAAACCGTGAAAACTTAAAATATTTTTTTTACTTCTTTTATTTTTAATGTTTTGTTGTTCTTGGCGACGTACCCCTTTGCTTTTTGAGTTAGTTTGTGCTCAACCTGTCGCGACTTAGCGCGAAATCACTCATAATAATACATAAGAAGACATTCTCGCAAGATCACTGACACTTCTGCACAAGGTAAGCGAGAATATCATGACTATGGTACTTTATAGTCTGTGGATTTTCACCTAACGAAGCCAAGCCAAGCGAAACGCCCTTTTGAATCATCGCCGGCATCGAGTACAGTCTTATAAGAATAGTTTAAAGTCTAGTGTGAATTGAGTGAGTTCCGGAACAAGCGAGAAGCCTCCAGTTGATGAAAGCTAAGTGCCTAGGGTTTATCTAATTACTTGTTGTTAATCTAATCGTATATGTATTACGGTAGTTTGAACTAAAGGAAGTTACTGAAGTCGAGTAACGCTAATTGTATCAAAAGTTGTATGTCCTGTCGATCTGTGCAAGTTCTGAATAAGGGGGCCGTAGAATTGCTATAGCCACATAAGAAAATCCCATACAGGCAGGGTATGGGTCGCATGTGCAAGAATCTGCATGAGCGGTAGAGTTGCTATCGCTTCAAAGTTAATCCTAGCCCGTAGGGTGTAGGTCACATGTGGCGTGGGTCACATGTGCAAGTTCTAAAGGAGGCGTAGAGTTATTCTAGCCTAACAAAGAAAATCCCGAGCCGCAGGGCGAGGGTCACAGACAAGGGACATCCAATATAATCGTTGAAGTAGCACAAAGTACTTAAGCCAGAGCGCGAGGCTCTGTAACACACAAGCCCTCATTTGGAGGTTAAAAGTAAATACGAGTAAACAATCGAACAAATATAAATGTCACCCAAGTTATAAAAGTAAGATTGGCCCTGCGCACTTAGTTCCAAAACAAGCAAATGATGATTGCTTAATCCCTACAGATCGAGGTCTTGAGAGGTTAACAAAGAACATGGGATAATCATAGCTGGCACACATCTCATAACAAGGCGAAGCAGATCATTACATCATCTAAGTACCGGCTGAGACAACTACAAGCTCGGTAAGTCAATGCAAGTTATCATCAGACAATTAAGTACTTTCGCGGAGTCGTAGTTTAGGGCCAGGATCCTCGCTAATAAGTTCTAAGCGAGGCCTGAAAGGCGACGCCACGACATGGTGGAGATGCTGGGATGTGTTTTGATGATTCCTAAGGTCTGGTGATGCTTGCTTTGACTTACAAGGGATGTAAATTCTTTAAAGCTGAAAGGTTTCAGTTTATTTAAAATATGTGATGCCATTCGTGTTCATTCTAGAAACTTGTTCGCAACTCACTCGCTCATTCACTCAATTTGCCGGTAAAGCTACATACATATAAAGTTTAAATTTATATTCATAATTAAGCTATATGAATATTATTAGCAATAACGTTGAAAGTCGTTTTGTCATAAAAAGGTTATAAAGGACATAACGTGTGTTGTTGCTTTATGGTATTTGTACTCAATGGCGGGACAATGGTATAAATTTACCACGGCTTGTGATAGTTGTTATAATCATGAAACGGTGATTCAGTGTTAATGTCTGTTAATTGCTGGAGCTTAAAAGAAGCTTGGAAGCTAACAAGTGTGTGGAGAAGGCAGACATTCGTTTTGTTTTGTGAAACAAACAAATAACATGCCTAATTGGCATGAAATCCTACAAGATACGTATCAAAGTTGATGCTTGGAAGAAAGCTGTGATCGTGTGTATACTGCCTTATTAGAAATGACGTCTCGTTCATTCATTCAAGTTACCGTTCAAAGTTTGTAAGCCGACGCTACCAGACGACGTCGATTTGAAAACTTTTTCAATTACTCAAGAAAGTTGTTAATATTTGCCGCAAAGTTGTTTAACCTGTGAAATAAACATCAGAAGCGCTCATTTAGTGTTTGAGGCTGTGATTTAAGGTACGAAAAGTGATTATTCTATATTTTACGTCTGTAGTACAGAAATTCACGTTCCGCAAAAAATTGAAATTTTTTGTGCTGTCATGCGGCTCACGTGGTTTGGAAACAGTTTTAATTGATACCCACAGTGAACAAATTACAAAAAGGAGGGAATACAAATTGAGAAACTGCTATTAATTAATAATATCCTTCAATATGCAAATGTACCCATTTACATACAAGAAAAGATAATTTAATTCCTTTACTCCTATGTTAAGTTGAAAATCTAGTTTGCCTACTAAGAAAATGGAAGAGAATGTTCCATTGTGTCATAAGTACCCTAAGTGAACAAATGCTTATAGTTAAAATTTAAAACATGTGAAGGCATTATAAGTTCCTAGGTATAGTAGGACAATAGTCATTCCTTGACTGAGTACCCAAGAGAAAATTCATTATGTACTCTTACCTATACTACTTTGGATTTTCCTAAGAGACTTTAAAATAGTCAATTAACTTGTCTTAAAATTCTTCAATTCTTAACTACTTACTTGGCCATAATTTTCATTATAATTCAGTCATTAACAGCTATATATTTGCTGTACTGCCTATTTTCTTGATGTAAAATAAGCTAAATTAATCAACCGGTAAAACAATAAACAAATACATGCCTACATATGACAAAGTAATTTCAAGGGAAATTTTTAATTTTCTTGTTGAATTAGAAGCAAAATTAAAGTATGAAAGTATTGTTACTTTCATAAAAACCATTTACACTTGCTAGAGATATGATTATATGTGAGTAAAGTCTAGAGTAAGATAATTATGCCTTAATATTAATTTTAAAATAGCATTGGGAAGCCATTGTTATTTCAAGATAATAAGAATTATATTAGAAGGCATGGCAAGGAAAATGACAATTAAGATGCTTAATTTATGAAGATGTTGGCAAATGATAATTAGTAATTGACTGACTATTAGTATGTACTTACAGAGTACTTACTTATAAACAAATTTTGGTTTTTTTTCTTTCTTTTTTCTAATCCATTCTTTAATAAATTATTAATTGAAATTTAAGGTCAAGTGAATTTTAAATGAAACTAGGTAATAGTTAAGGCAAAGTTACATTTTTTTTTCAAATGAGTTAAAGAATTAATTGATTAATTAATTTTTTATTATCAATAGAAATGGATAAAATTTGAATTTATAATATACATAATGGTACATAAGTTTATAGTAAAGATAACTTTGCAGAAGAACCTGAAATGGAAGACATATTAATGAACCGTTTGACTAAGGTCGCTGAAGAAATCCAAACTATATCTGCACAAGCCTATGGTCTCTCCAATAATTTAAATGATGATAATTTAGAGGAAGCAAAAATACAACTAGCTAAACTCAAATCATTATTATCGAGATTCTCATCGGAATTGTATAATTTTTTCAACATTTCTAAGAATCCGGACCCTGATGAGATCTCCAACCTAACAACATACCAACTAAATGGGGAAGAGATTGTAGCCGAACTAGACACAAAGATTAAATTTAAATGTGAAATCAACCTTCCACCTAAGGTACACTCAACCACATATAGTAAACTCCCAGACCTTAATCTACCTCAATTTGAGGGCGATCTACTAGGATGGTGCTCCTTTTGGGATCAATTCAACTCTAGCATTAATCAAAGATCACTCACTGATGTAGATAAACTATTATATCTTAAAAGATCAGTAAAGGGCAATGCTCTTAAACTAATAGAAGGCTTAAACACAACAAACAAAAATTATCATATCGCTGTGGATACACTAAAGGCCAGATATGGCAAAGAACATGAAATAATTCATGCGCATCATAGAGCTATTAATAATTTAAAACAAGCAATAGAACTTGATGAATGCCGAATCACATTGGACGAAATTCAACGTCATTTAAGAATACTTCAATCCATAGGAGAGAACACTGATACGAATCAGATGAGATTTTTAATAATGGAAAAATTCCCTACAGACCTAATCTATGATACCAAGATGAGACTTGGATCTGAAGGTACTTTTACTGTGGAATGTATTCTAAAGCATCTATCCTTGATAATATCCACTAAAGAGGACGCTATGAGGATAACACAACAACCTTGTACGAGTAGTGCTGTTGAAACCCCGTACACTACAGAAACCCTGCATATAAAGGATGCTACAAATCTAGAAAGAAGGAGACCTGGAACGTCAAAGAAAATTTTCACTCACATTAAAATACCGATGGGAAGACCTCAACACAATATCAAACCTAATAATGACAGACTTAAGAGAAGATTTGATCCAAACATAACTAAAGAAAAGAAATACAAGAATTTTGGTAAAAGAAAGAAGCTCTACAATTGTATCTTCTGTAATGGTAACCACTACAATAGCGATTGTGAAAAGGTTAAGACTCTAGAGAAAAGAAAAGCAAAACTTCAAGATAGATGTTTTATATGTTTTAGGCAGGGACATCACCATTCTCGGTGCAATAATAAAAGGAAATATCACTTCTGTGGCAAGTATGGAATACATAACTCAGCATTATGTCCTACTAAAGTGCAACCCAAGAGTCAAGATGAAAGGGAATCGACAAATGTAATGCACGTAAGCAGGAAAAAGTCCACGATATTGCAAACAGCTGTTGTTGCAGTACTAGGCCACAGTGATAGCAGAAGAAACTGTAGGATACTGTTAGACACAGGAAGCGAGAGAAGCTATATTACAGAAGCTATGGCTAAAGAATTGAATCTTCCAGAGGAAGAACGAAATAACCTTGCAATATTTACGTTCGGATCTCAACAACCTAGAAAGATAACAAGCTCATTAGTAAGAATAGATCTTATGACAAATAATAATACAATCAGGTCAATATTTGCTAACGTCATACCATCAATATCTCCAGGGGTACCATATCCAGAGGAAAATTTACTTGGGTGGAAGAACTCTGGCAAATATCAGTTAGCTGATGATGGGTCATTGCTTGACCGGGTTGATATATTGATAGGTAATGATCATTATTACTCTATAATGGCAACTGATAAAATACAGATAGGACAGGATTTGTATTTGATACATTCTGAATTTGGATGGATAGTTTCTGGTAGAGTAAACACTACCAAATGCGTGCAACGATTAACAGTACTCACATATTTTGAAAATTCTGGCAACGATAGTTTTAATCAACTAGATCCACCACTACACAGAGAAAGTTTGAAATGTTTGTGGGATTTGGAGTCCATAGGTATAACAGACTCACCTAAAGCAAATAGGGATGAGGAAGCTATTAAGCATTTTAACGAAACCACAGAGTATAAAGATCACAGATATTATATCAGCTGGCCATGGAGTGATAGTCCATCAGGATTGCAATCCAATTTTGGGCTGGCATTTGGTCGACTCAAAGGCTTACTTAAAAGATTAGATTGTCACGTAGCAAAATGTAGCAGCAGGCGACATCTCGTGGACTAGGGCTGAACTCGGGTCACATATTTTACATCGAGCCGAGAGATGGCGTTGCCCGAAAGGACGGTCGTTAATATAATAAATAAATTTAAATAAAGAACGACCGGGTTAAATAATATAAAAGAAGGACTTAAAATAAAGATATTAAATCATGAGTCTGAAATAAAATACAAGTCGCGGAACGCACGAGTCTATGGTTCAGGAAAAGACAATTGGGAGTGGTCGGTCGGAACAGAGAGAAATTTCCAGAAGGAGGTACGACCGAAGCTTGCGTGGTGTCGCGAGGTCTTTTGTGGAAATAGCCGTTACCCAAGGCCGGCGTTTGGTGCAATAAGCCCCATGGGGCGGTGCACATGAAGTCTGGCGCATCTCTCTGTGAGTATTCATTCCTGTACCCGGAATATTTTCTCCACGTGTCTCCGTGATTCTGTAGTACTAAATTAGGTTAAATGTTGTTCTAGATTTGGCTTTATTGGCGGGCCTAGGGTGGGAACCCGTTTTGGGAGGCGTCGCGTTAATTTATCTTTGGTGGCCTTGATTCCCATTGGATCAGGCTTGTTGGAGTGGATGTGGCTGAACCCTGATGGTACGGCACATCGAGTTCTCTTTCGACGACGACTATACAGGTATAAGCTGTCATGATTATTTTGCCCATGGTGTTCCCGAGATACCTATTCCCGCAGGCCGCGTTCAACCGTGCATTAATCTGACACCCGTCAGTTAGTGAAGCCAAGGGTCTTTGTACCGTAATCCAGAGGCGTTAGGCAGGAGAGCTAACGTAATTTAGAAGAGTAATCCAGTAACGTAATCTAGGAGTAATCTAGAAGTGTAGTCTAGAAGAGTAATCCAGTAACGCAATCTAGAAGTGTTAGTTAGAAGCGTGGACTCCCTGTCCTTGTTTCTGTGTTTTGATGTATCTAGTGATTGAGAGTGGGTTTCCGACAGGTTGCATTTAAGTAGGCTATTGGCTTGATATTGTGTGCATAACCTGAGATACTTTGGTAACGACTGAGCCGTGATCACAACGGTTCACCTCACGAATCCTCATCAAGCGACCCTGAGCTCGCTGAATTGTCTCATGTGGATTCCCTGCCCCACTCCGACCCGAGACGGAGTGAGTCAGGAAATCGGCTAGGTAAGTTAGGAGTTTGTTTTGTCATATATTTATGACACAGGGTAATTATAAAAATAAATTTATAATTGTAACCATTTATTGTTTTATTTAATGCTCCTAGCTACCAAGTATTTATTTACATAATTAAATCCACTGTAACCATAGTGTTACAGTTGGCGCCCAAAGGTATATGGTCTAATTTGTTTACATGGGTAAATCCACTGTAACCATAGTGTTACAGTTGGCGCCCAAAGGTATATAAATTAGTTTATATAAGGTGAACGGTCGTGGATTACATACCACTCTCTCTCATACATTCTCTTCTGGATTGCGGTACAATGTTAGTTATAGGCTAGTTTTAAGAATTTCATGTGTGATTTGGTGAGAATTGCTAAAATATTGCCAAAAGGAAGCCACGGCAGGTGTGTTGTTGTACACTAACATAAGTTAATTGAAATTCAGGTGGTGTTCAAACTACAAATTCTGATAAAGGCTACTACCTTTAAAATTTTTTTCCCTGTATTGTAACTAGCTACAAGTAAAGTAGTCCTAACCTATAGGAACACAGAAATTACAAGTAAAATACACCACATAATTATTTTTTCACATACCTACATTGTAATTTTTTTTTAATTACAAAACCAACATTGTAGCAAGGTTAGTGAAACAATATCATTGCAAATCAAATTAAAACAACAACACATATTTAATGTAATTCTACTAAAAATTGCCAGCACAATTTGATCATTTGGTATAGTAATTTATGAACATTACTGAAACAGTTTCATGTCTGAAAATGGTAAACTGGGTGTTTCATACTGTGAACCTAACACATAATTTGATAATTAGGTACAGTAATTTATAAACATTATTGAAACAGTTTCATGTATGACAATGGTATACTGAGTAATTCCTTCTTTGAACCTAACAACATATTTAATGTAATCCTACAATCAATAACAACCATAATTTGATAATTAGGCATAATAATTTATAAACATTATAGAAACAGTTTCATATCTGCCAACGGTGAACAGAATGTATCATGCTGTAAGCCTGACAACATGTTTAATGTAATAATATAATCATTAACCACCATAATTCTATCATTGTTATAAAAAATATAAACTTTATTAGAACATTCACTTCTGTAACAGCGGTAAAGTAAGCCTAGAAATAGGAAATCTTGAGGTTGGTACAATCATTGCATTGTTATTGTATTGTTTAGACAGGACCACAGTATTGTATACGAGCGGTCAGCAGTGGGCTCACGGTGGCTTGTCGAGGTTCTGAGGATCACGGTAAGAGGTCGATGGGAGTGTGCATTCATTAGTTTGAAGCAAAACCTGTTACACCCACTCACTCATTCACGTGGATACATCCAAAAGTCGTTCATACATAAACAATATCTAATGTTCTGAGTGCGTATAACAACAGAACTTTGTAAAATCACATTGATTTCGGCATCAGGGGTCATTGATCAAAACATAACCTGTTTTGATGAGAGACATATGACATGACAGTGACATTTGACGTTTATAAATTTCAATATTTTTTTTTTGGGGATTTTATGGCCTGGTTTCTAAGACCTTTAAGCCATATAAATTTCAATAAAGTCAGGATACTTGTATTCGGAATTAACCTAAGATTTTATACAGATTGGTCGAGATAGGTTTCAGAACGAAAACGTTGCTGACAGATGTGTCATTTGAAGGTTATTAGCTATTGTTCTCAAGGTTATTTCTTATTGTTGTTGTCGTTCTACGACATTGGAAAATGGTTATTACGCGTGTTTAATCACTAAAATATTAATATAAATACCTGAAGATACAGTGGCATGGCTTCGTAAACACCACATTAGTTAGTGTGCATAGGTTTTGGTCCAGCAGAAATCGTATGTGAAGAAAGTGAAATGTTTGAATGTGAAATGTTAGAGTTTACAGTTAAACTAGTGCAGAATATTATGAAATACCAAATGATCCAAAAACTAGCATTTGCAGTCTGTCATCAGTCACCTAAACAGGTTAATACAGGTGAGTGGAAGTAATAGTTATACTCTGTCTCTAACTTCCATAAATGTAATAAAAGTTGACAGATTGTTTGAGCCAATTAGAGAGATATAAAAATACAAATAAATCAGTCCAATTAGAGTGTCCATCTATATGATGTGACATTTAACAAACATAAATAAAGGTTATTCTGCCAAATTAGTTAGTCAATCTTTATGATGTGACTTCTCACAAATAGAGATATAAGTAGTCAGCCAAACTTGTGTGTCAGATTAAATGTTATGACATTGGACAAATATAAATACAAATAAATCAGTCCAATTAGAGTGTCCATCTATATGATGTGACATTTAACAAACATAAATATAAATTATTCTGCAAAATTAGTTAGTCAATCTTTATGATGTGATTTCTCATAAATAGAGATATAAGTAGTCAGCCAAACTTGTGTGTCAAACTAAATGTTATGACATTGGACAAATATAAATACACATAAATCAGTCCAATTAGAGTGTCCATCTATATGATGTGACATTTTACAAACATAAATAAAGATTGTTCAGCCGCAATTATATGTCAACAAATATGATATGACATTTTACGGTTATTAGATTCACGGGCAGACAGTTCAATAATAAGAAAGCAGTCCTGTTGAAATTTAAAGGATGGCAATTTAAAATTATATTAATTTTTTTTTTTTTAATTTAAATTACAATCAAAATTAGTTGAGTTTTTTTGAATTGCCTTAACTGGGGGACTAAAGTCATTAAATATTATGTCATCCCAGGAATAAAATTTAGTGTAGTGTTTGGTGAGGAATTTTGGTAATCTTTTACATAGTTACCGGAAATATTTAGATGATTGATTATATTGGAGACCCCAAAACAATTCCAAATAGTTAATTGGGGAAATCATCAGCCTCATGACACATAAAGGATATTAAGATAAATTAATGAAATCCTTTTATCACACATTAGTTTTCTTTCCAACAAAGACGGTAGAGGTAGTATATTAGCCGTAGTCCGTGCTTGCACGTGTTGTTGGGAGTTTCTTCCAGCAACGACGACAAGGCGTATGCATACCAGTACTGTATACTGTTAATGTATTTATGGTGTTTATTACGAAGCGGATTGTGACTTCTAAAATAAGCCTACACATTAGTAACAATTCAAATGCACCTTGTTTACCAATAATTTTATGAAGCGGGTTGTGACTTCAAAAATAAGCCTACACGATGGTAACAGGTCAAATGAATGTTGTCTACTATCATTTATGAAGCGGATTGTGACTTCTGAAATAAGCCTACACATTAGTAACAATTCAAATGCACCTCGTTTACCAATAAATTTATGAAGCGGGTTGTGACTTCAAAAATAAGCCTACACGATGGTAACAGGTCAAATGAATTTTGTCTACTATCATTTATGAAGCGGATTGTGACTTCTAAAATAGGCCTACACAAGATGTTTTTACAGAAGTTTTGCTTCTGGAAAGACTTTCACGTGTCTCTGGTGAGCGATAGGGATATGATTGCCCATGTAATTATGTTTCAGCTAGCTGAACATGTTCACCAGTAGTACCGTTTATAAACAAAAGCAGAAAAATTATTAGAGTTCCACTGGCGAACAGGAGGAATTCGGGGGAACTGCAAGGAGTGGCTTCCTACGAAAGGATGCAGGTTGCTACGGATTTGTGAGAGAGGTATGATAGAGGAATGGATGAAGATGTATAAAAGATTACGGGGGGGTTTATGCCCGGACTGCAGGATGAAAGTCATGGAGACACTGAGTCTATGGTTCAGGAAAAGACAATTGGGAGTGGTCGGTAGGAACAGAGAGAAATTTCCAGAAAGAAGTACGACCGAAGCTTGCGTGGTGTCGCGAGGTCTTTTGTGGAAATAGCCGGTACCCAAGGCTGGCTTGTGGTGCAATAAGCCCCATGGGGCGGTGCACCTGAAGTCTGGCTCATCTCTCTGTGAGTATTCATTCCTGTACCCGGAATATTTTCTCCACGTGTCTCCGTGATTCTGTAGTACTAAATTAGGTTAAATGTTGTTCTAGATTTGGCTTTATTGGCGGGCCTAGGGTGGGAACCCGTTTTGGGAGGCGTCGCGTTAATTTATCTTTGGTGGCCTTGATTCCCATTGGATCAGGCTTGTTGGAGTGGATGTGGCTGAACCCTGATGGTACGGCACATCGAGTTCTCTTTCGACGACGACTAGACAGGTATAAGCTGTCATGATTATTTTGCCCATGGTGTTCCCGAGATACCTATTCCCGCAGGCCGCGTTCAACCGTGCATTAATCTGACACCCGTCAGTTAGTGAAGCCAAGGGTCTTTGTACCGTAATCCAGAGGCGTTAGGCAGGAGAGCTATCGTAATTTAGAAGAGTAATCCAGTAACGTAATCTAGGAGTAATCTAGAAGTGTAGTTAGAAGAGTAATCCAGTAACGCAATCTAGAAGTGTTAGTTAGAAGCGTGGACTCCCTGTCCTTGTTTCTGTGTTTTGATGTATCTAGTGATTGAGAGTGGGTTTCCGACAGGTTGCATTTAAGTAGGCTATTGGCTTGATATTGTGTGCATAACCTGAGATACTTTGGTAACGACTGAGCCGTGATCACAACGGTTCACCTCACGAATGCTCATCAAGCGACCCTGAGCTCGCTGAATTGTCTCATGCGGATTCCCTGCCCCACTCCGACCCGAGACGGAGTGAGTCAGGAAATCGGCTAGGTAAGTTAGGAGTTTGTTTTGTCATATATTTATGACACAGGGTAATTATAAAAATAAATTTATAATTGTAACCATTTATTGTTTTATTTAATGCTCCTAGCTACCAAGTATTTATTTACATAATTAAATTTACTGTAACTGCCGGGTAGGGTGGAGAAGACACCCCAGTCTTCTTTTTAAAGCGTTACAATGCAGCTACAATAACGTCGTATGATGACATAATCAAAGATCAGTGGAGTAATGGAATAATTGAGGAAGTTCCTAAGAGACAAGTTAACCATATAGTACATTACCTTCCGCATCACGGCATCACGGCACCAGGAAAAGTACTACGTATAGTCTATGATGGATCAGCACATGTTGGGGACAGTAAAAGTTTGAATCAGCATCTTTATTGCGGACCTTTGTTATTGGAAGACTTAACAGGGCTGTTAATTAAATTTAGATGTCACGCTATTGGAATAGTAGCGGATGTCGAAAAGGCTTTTCTTCAAATCGGACTTAAAGACATAGATAGAGATGTGACAAGATTCTTGTGGCTGAAGAACCCTCATAAACCAGTAACCGAGGACAATATCATCCATCTCAGATTCACCCGTGTTCCATTCGGTCTTACAGCGTCACCATTTATTCTAAATGCCACAGTCAAACATCATCTGAAATGTTCAAAATACGAATACATAAAGAAAATAGCCAATGATATTTATGTAGATAACCTTTTGACTGGATCAAACACTGTTAATGAAGCAGTAATGCTGTACCATAATTTGAAAAATACATTTGATGAAATTTCCATGAATCTAAGACAGTGGAGTTCTAACTCCAAAGAATTTATAAAACATATTCCAGACGAAGATGTATGTCCTGACAAAACGATAAAAATACTCGGTATAGAATGGAATTTAGAGCAAGATACATTAAGCTTGAAAGCAAAAGTAAATGAAGATAATAAACACACAAAAAGAGGAGTCTTGAAAACTATAGCAGCTGTATACGATCCTTGTGGATTTAGCGTACCTAGTATGCTGTCCGCAAAGATTTTCTTACAAGACCTATGGAAGAAAAAGGTAAAGTGGGATAGTCCACTAGATACTGATGCTAAAGAACGTTGGATAACTATTCTAAAAGATATAAAGTACATAGAAAATATCTGCATACCTCGTAGAACTATTACCTCCATCGAGGGGATAATGGAGCTACATTGTTTCTCCGATTCTTCATTGCAGGCCTACGCTGCGGTGGTCTACTTGGTGCAAGGAATTAATATACATTTCATAATAGGAAAATCACGACTCGTGCCGATCAAAGATCAACAAAACTTAAGTATACCCAAACTAGAGTTACTCGGTGTACTTATTGGAAGTAGACTGATTAAATATGTTCTGAAATTCTTAACAAAGCAGGTCACTAAGCAAACCTTGTGGACAGACAGCCAGATTGTGATAGACTGGTATAATTCCAACAAACTACTTACACCATTTGTGACACGAAGATTAGAGGAAATAAAACTGAATAAGGATTTGATACTTAGACATGTTCCATCACAACATAACCCTGCGGATGCAGCAACGAGACCATACGCTTCGGAAGAGGAAAGGTCACGTTGGTTACTGGGACCAGAATTCTTAAAATTGGACAAATCCAAATGGCCACTCGTCCCAGTAAATACCGTTACTTTTTTGGCGGGGGAGGATCTGCCGAATGCAGAAAGTCTACAGTTAAATATTGCTCAACATGAAGATATGGCTGAAAATATAACTGAAGAACCTCAGTTACAAAAATCGTTAAATAAGTTGTCAGAAGAAACGCATCATGAAAGCAGTATATTAAAAGAAATTAAGAACTTACAATCTAAACATTTTGAAGATGAATTAAAAGGAAAAGAAACTAATCTAAGTCGAAATCTAAGGCTCTTTAAAGATATTGACGGTATACTTCGCTGCAGAGGCAGACTGAAATATGCCGGTTGGGCTTTCGATAAAAGATATCCAATAATCATACCGAAAGATTGTGAATTTACCACTAAAGTAATTAGAGACATACATGAAAGAAATTATCATGTAGGTGTCAACCACACATTGAGTATAATTCGTGAAACGTATTGGATACCTCAAGGCAAAAGCCAGGTTAAGAAAATATTGGGTAAATGTTCCCGGTGCATGAAACATGGTGGTGGACCATACAAATTACCATCTACACCGGCACTACCTCCTGAAAGAGTGAACTATAGCCAACCATTTACTTTTACTGGTGTTGATTATTTAGGTCCAATATTAGTCAAAACAGATAGCGGCACAAGTAAGAGATGGATGTGCTTATTCACGTGTCTTGCTGTTAGAGCTGTACATCTCGAAGTAGTTGAAGATCTTTCAGCTGAACAAGGACTACTTGCTTTAAGACGAATGATTTCAATTAGAGGAGTTCCTACATGGATAACTTCCGATAATGCTTTGCATTTTAAATTGATTTCCGACATAGTAGCAAAAGCATACTGTGTTGAAAATAAAATAAGATGGCGTTTTATACCCGAACTAGCACCATGGCACGGAGGTTTTTATGAACGCTTAGTTGGACTGATAAAACATTGTATGAAAAGAACATTTCACAAACATCTTTTAAGAGATAGTCACTTGGTAACAATGATAAAGGAAATAGAAGCGGTGGTCAATTGTAGACCACTAACTTGTGTTGATACCGAACTTGAACATATTTTGAAACCATCCGATTTTCTTCATTGGGGCAGATGTGCCACTCTTGAGAGTGCAAAAACTGACGTAATAATACAAGGATCTTCCACAAAAACAAATTTAATTAAAGGCTGGAAGAAGTCTAGAATAATACTAGAGGAATTCAAAGAAATGTTTCAAAACCGCTACTTACATAGCTTAAGAGACAGACATAGTCATTCTCCTAAACAATCACGAGTTACTTCAAATCTTAATCCAATAATAGGTCAAATAGTACAGATAAAGGGAGATAAGAACAGAGAAGGCTGGAAGGTGGGAAAAATAGTGTCCTTAGTAAAAAGCTCTGATGGTCTAGTTCGAGTAGCACAAGTCAAAGTTGGAAATGCAATTTTCACTCGCTCTATTGCACATTTATACTCTTTAGAAGTTGAAGATGACGAAGGTCATGATGAAGCTATTCAAGAAACTAGAAAGGATTCTCAACCCTTTCGATTGCCGGTAAAAACTCATGAAAAGGCAATAAATATAAATCCTACTAATGATACAGAAATGAAAGCTGTTCAAAATAAAACATCAATTGATGTTGAAACGAAACAAATAGATGAAAATTTGACAAAAAATACGAGGGATACTAGTAACAAAATAGATGTTGAAAATGAAACCGTTGACAGAAATGATTATGACAATGAGGATAATAATGATTCGAGAGAACCATCAAAGGACATGGAGAACCATGGTAGACTAAACGGAGAACTGAGGAGCAAGCGTGAGGCAGCAGTCCGGGCCCTTGAGAAGATAAGGGAGTGGACGCAGAATCTGATGATCACCTTTGTTTAAAAAATTTCCGGCGGGAGTGTCGCGACTTAGCGCGAAATCACTCATAATAATACATAAGAAGACATTCTCGCAAGATCACTGACACTTCTGCACAAGGTAAGCGAGAATATCATGACTATGGTACTTTATAGTCTGTGGATTTTCACCTAACGAAGCCAAGCCAAGCGAAACGCCCTTTTGAATCATCGCCGGCATCGAGTACAGTCTTATAAGAATAGTTTAAAGTCTAGTGTGAATTGAGTGAGTTCCGAAACAAGCGAGAAGCCTCCAGTTGATGAAAGCTAAGTGCCTAGGGTTTATCTAATTACTTGTTGTTAATCTAATCGTATATGTATTACGGTAGTTTGAACTAAAGGAAGTTACTGAAGTCGAGTAACGCTAATTGTATCAAAAGTTGTATGTCCTGTCGATCTGTGCAAGTTCTGAATAAGGGGGCCGTAGAATTGCTATAGCCACATAAGAAAATCCCATACAGGCAGGGTATGGGTCGCATGTGCAAGAATCTGCATGAGCGGTAGAGTTGCTATCGCCTTTATGATAAATCCTAGCCCGTAGGGTGTAGGTCACATGTGGCGTGGGTCGCATGTGCAAGTTCTAAAGGAGGCGTAGAGTTATTCTAGCCTAACAAAGAAAATCCCGAGCCGCAGGGCGAGGGTCACAGACAAGGGACATCCAATATAATCGTTGAGTAGCACAAAGTACTTAAGCCAGAGCGCGAGGCTCTGTAACACACAAGCCCTCATTTGGAGGTTAAAAGTAAATACGAGTAAACAATCGAACAAATATAAATGTCACCCAAGTTATAAAAGTAAGATTGGCCCTGCGCACTTAGTTCCAAAACAAGCAAATGATGATTGCTTAATCCCTACAGATCGAGGTCTTGAGAGGTTAACAAAGAACATGGGATAATCATAGCTGGCACACATCTCATAACAAGGCGAAGCAGATCATTACATCATCTAAGTACCGGCTGAGACAACTACAAGCTCGGTAAGTCAATGCAAGTTATCATCAGAAAATTTAAGTACTTTCGCGGAGTCGTAGTTTAGGGCCAGGATCCTCGCTAATAAGTTCTAAGCGAGGCCTGAAAGGCGACGCCACGACACAAGTTATACAGAAGGCAAGTTATGAGAAGGCCTCCGATTTGTTCGAGACTTGGGCGGTGCTACAGTCTCTCCAGCGGTGCCAAATTGTCTATTGGCACATTGGGGTGATAGTGTTTGTACAAAAACGCCATCATGTCAGTCCGTCTCCAGCATCAGGACTCGAAACCGATCCAACTGCAGCATGGAGTGAGACAAGGAGATATCATATCTCCCAAATTGTTCACTGCTACGTTGGAAGGTGTACGAAACATCACGAGATGTACGAGTCATACGAAAGGCTGCCCCACCAACTGCGAAAAATCCCAGGGTGGCCCCATCGTGCCGGTTGGCGACCGGACGAGAGGACCCGATGGCGATCCCTGGGGGGGTTCGGGCGTCCCCGCAGTCTCCAGAACAATCTCCCTCTGGCCCAGCATCGTTGGTCGTATTGTTGGGTTTATCATTGCATCACCTCACTCAACTGCCGTCTTCCTTCCTATTCACTCAGTATATTCTTATGAAAGGTTACAAAAGGAAAAGTAGGTGTGCACAGCGGGCGCACGTCCTCTCGTTCATAGTGCACCTCTCAAACATCCGAGGTTTGCACTCCAATATCGATGCAGTCCATCACCACCTTGAGACTGAAAAGCCCCACCTACTTTTCTTGACGGAGACCCAGATCAGATGTCCGACTGATGCGGCATACCTCGGCTACCCGGGATACTCTTTGGAGCATCATTTCCTGCAGCGTCTGTGTGCTGGGTCTGTGTGTATGTCCCCGCAATGACATCTGTTGCCGGCGCCTCCGTCACCTCGAAGACCCTCACTTCTCGTCCCTATGGCTGTTGGTTGACACTGGTGTGGACAAAATTGTTTACACCTGTGTCTACCGATCGCACAGCGGTGATCAGGAGACAACCCGATTATTTGACCACCTCAGTGAGGCTGCTGACAATGCGCTGCATCGGCACCCTGACGTTCAGTTCGTCGCTCTGGGGGACTTCAACGCCTGCCACCAGGACTGGCTCTTCCCATACCAGAGGACCGACCACGCTGGGAGAGAAGCGCGAAACTTCGCGCTTTCTATGGGCCTTTCCCAGCTGGTAGAGCAAGCGACTAGGGTGCCTGATGTAGTTGGCCATACTGCCAACTGTTTGGACCTTCTGCTGACCACTGATCCGGACAGATGTGTTGTAACAGTTTCCTCACCGTTGGGAACTTCAAACCACTGACTGCTGAAGTCTGTATCGTCCTTCTCTCCACCAAATCACGACTCTCGTGGTGAACGGCGAATGTGGCGATACAGGTCAGCGGATTGGGATGAGATGCGCCACTTCTTTGCGTCTTATCCTTGGCAGCAGGTCTGCTTCTCTTCTGACAATCCATCGAGCTGTGCGGACGCTATAACCGATGTGGTGCGTCAAGCTATGGAGTATTTTATTCCATTCAATGACGTGCCCGTCGGTGGCTCGGCTCGCCCATTGTTCAATGCCGATTGTGTCCAAGCTGAACAGCGTAAGCACACGGCATTTCTCACCTGGGTTGACGCTCGTGACCGCGGAGCTCCGGATCCAAGCTCAAAGAAGAGAGCCTTTAACCGTGCTGCCAAGTCCTACAAGAAGGCGCTCAAGAAGGCTCGCTTCGACCGCATTACCCATATTGGCAACAAGTTATCTGCGCAGCCATCCGGTAGCACATCTTTTTGGTCCCTTGCCAAATCGGTTGAGGCGAACTTCTGTCGGCCCTCACTGCCTCCGCTGGTTAGGCCTGATGGAACACTGGCTCATACGGCGAGAGAGAAAGCAGGTCTCTTTGCTTCTCTCTTTGCCCATAATTCGCGTCTTGATACTGGCAGTGCTGCTCCACCTAATTTGCCTCACTGCGGAGCTTCCATGCCTGAGGTTCGCATTAGAAACAGGGAGGTTCTGAGAGTACTGTGTCGTCTGGACGTGAATAAGACTAGTGGTCCGGATGGTATACCAGCGATTGTTCTTAAAGCATGTGCGCCCGAGTTGTCTCCTGTATTCACGCGCTTGTATCGCCTCTCATTTAGGACTAGTATAGTGCCCAAGTCCTGGAAGCTTGCTAACGTGCAGCCCGTGCCCAAGAAGGGTAGTCGTGCCGATCCTGCCAACTATCGGCCGATTTCAATCACCTCCATACTTTGCAAAATTATGGAGCGTGTATTGAACTCGCGCCTCTTGGCATACCTGGAAGGTAACGATCTCCTCAGTGACCGACAGTACGGGTTTCGCCGCAATCGGTCAACTGGGGACCTACTAGTGTATGCCACTCACTTGTGGGGCGAGGCCCTCGAGAAGAATGGGGAAGCGATTGCTGTCTCCCCTGATGTCTCGAAGGCCTTCCACCGGGTATGGCACGCGGGCCTTTTGAGTAAGCTTCCAGCGTACGGCATTTCCCCTAGCCCGACTGGCTGGGTAAAAGACTTCCTGATTGAACGGTCCCTCCGAGTTGTTGTCGACGGATGCTCTTCTGAGCCCATGTCAACTAATGCCGGTGTTCCTCAGGGGTCTGTTCTCTCTGCAACTCTGTTCCTGCTGCATATTAACGATCTGCTGATGCCCGGTATCTATGGGTATGCAGATGACAGCACAGTTGTAGAGAGATACCTGCCGGATGCTCGGGCTAGTAGGGAATCAATCCAGTCCGAAAAGAGGCCATGGTTGAGCGAACGAGTGTTGCACTGCAGGCAGTCTCCGAATGGGGCAATGCCAATCTTGTAGCATTCAATGCCGCCAAAACACAGGGGTGTCTTTTCACCGCCAAAAGGAGCCCGTTCACCTTGGCCCCTACTTTTCGGAATGTGTCCTTGGAGTGTTCCGACCGTCTTCAGCTTTTGGGAGTTGAGATTTCCTCGAACCTTAACTTTGGGCGGTTCATTGAGTCCAAGGCCAAGGTGGCTGCCAGGAAACTTGGCGTTATCGCAAAGGTCCGGCAGTACTTCACACCTGGGCAGCTTCTAATGTTATACAAAGCACAGGTCGGTTCGTGTGTGGAGTACTGCAGCCACATTTGGGCTGGTGTTGCCAAGTGTCACCTGGCCACTTTGGATTCAGTGGAGAGACGTGCAAAGAGGCTGATTGGTGACCCTGATCTAACTGGAGTTGGTCTCCAAAGCATAGAGCACAGGTGTAGAGTAGCCAGCCTTTCGGTGTTCTATAGGATGCATTTCGGGGAGTGTGCGAAGGAATTGCATGATTTAATTCCCCCATCTCCGTACCACCAGCGGACGACCCGTCGTACGGCTGGTTTCCACCCTTACGATCCGGACGAAGCGTTTCGCCTCCTCCTTTATACCACGCACATCGAGGGACTGGAACAATTTGCCAGCGGCGGTGTTACCGTCGCACTGCTTATCATCAGGCAGGATTGCGGTCAAGCGCTGGTTTATAGTGCGTAAAAAAAAAAATGTCTTCAAGCTCCTGGACTGGAAAGGACTTGTACATAATTAATCTCCGTTTTGCAGATGATACCGTGGTCATAGCGGAAACCCTGGACGACTTGGGCAAAATGCACAATGACCTCAGCAGAGTTTCCTAAGTGGGTCTAAAGATGAACATGGATAAGACGAAGATCATGTCGAACTCTCATATCGCACCCACTTCAATGGTTTCTCTGCACTGGAAGTTGTTAACGAGTATAACTGTCGTGAAGTCGTCTTTCAGGCCTCGCTTGGAACTTATTAGCGAGGATCCTGGCCCCAAACCACGACTCCGCGAAAGTACTTAATTGTCCGATGATAACTTGCATTGACTTACCGAGTTTGTAGTTGTCTCAGCCGGTACGTAGATGATGTAATGATCTGCTTCGCCTTGTTATGAGATGTGTGCCAACTATGATTATCCCATGCTCTTTGTTAACCTCTCCAGTCCTCAATCTGTAGGGATTAAGCAATCATCATTTGCTTGTTTTGGAACTAAGTGCGCAGGGTCAATCATACTTTTATAACATGGATTACATTTATAATGTTCGATTGTTTTCTCTTAACCTCCAAATGAGGTTTCATGTGTTCCAGAGCCATGTGCTCTGGATTTAGTACTTTAAGCTAATCAGCGAACGATATTGGATGTCCCGAGTCTGTGACCCTCACCCTGTGGTTTAGGATTTCTTATATAGGCTATAGCAACTCTATAGCCCCCTTTTCAGAACTTGCACATGTGACCTACACCCTGCGGCATAGGATTTCTTTGATAGGCGATAGCAACTCTACGGCCCCTTCAGTACTTGCACAGCGTGACCGGACATACAACCTTTGACTCAATTCGCGTTACCTGAATTCGGTAACTTCAATTTAGTTCAAACTACCTTAATACATATACAATTAGATTGATAACAAATAATTACATAAGCCCTAGGCACTTAGCTTTCATCAACTGGAGGCTTCTCGCTTCTTCCGGAGCTCACTCAATTCACATTAGACTTTAAAATATTCTTATAGGACTGAACTCGATGGCGGCAGGAATTGTACTGGACGAAAACGCATGGCGTCTGTCCGTTATGTAAAAGATTCATAGACTATATAGAACGACCGGGTACAATTACCCACCTCGGATAAAATTGTCAATGATCTCGCGAGAATGTCTCCCCTTACAAATTATCAGTGATCCGGCGAGAATGTCTCCTCTTACAATATTATGAGTGATTTCGCGATAAGTCGCGACAATAACTGTATATAACTGGGATAAAGAGTCTGTTGAAAGTGTTTCAAAATAAGTTATTGAGTGTATTGTCTATGGTTCATTATGTGTCTATGTCATGGACCGTTAAAATAAAAACCTTGTAGTCTGTGGGCAGTGTGACCAAATGTGGCAGGCAGGCATAGACTTCTAGTATAAAGACGTGAAATACCTACAAAAAAAACGTGCCATCGTTTGACATTTGTTTGGAACATAATATGGCCGCCTCTTTCTAGGGCTGTCACTGTGTATTTGTTTCCAAAGATTTTAATATATTATTATTTTTTATTATTATAATATTTTAATATAGTCTGTTTGTTATATAATTATTTTAATTCTCTCGTTTTCTGTCGGCTTCTTAGATAAAGTACTTATTCATTTATTCATAACGTCACGTCTTTATCCCTTACATCCCTTACGGGGTAGACAGAGCTTGAGGTTATAAGAACAAGAGCCACGTTTAGCGCGTTGGTAGGTGCATAGACATAGATAGAAAATGGAATCAAAATAGTGATGGGTTGCTAACCTCATCGCTTAATGAAATGATTCTTCCTCGACCAGTTTTTACAGTCTGCATGGGATGAGAAGCAGCATTAGAAAATTCATATTTTACATAATATGCACACATTTCCGCACCACCTATGATTAACTCATAAGTGGTGCGGAAATGTGTGTACTTGGCGCATTTTTATAACGTGGTTTCCCCCGTAGCTGTACTCCACGATCTATTGTAATAAAGAAAGTTTGAATTTTGGCTAAGTCAAATGTCTATTTTGACTGGGTTACTACATAAAAGGGTCCTCTCCCTCCCTCCTCTCAATTATGATCCTTGTTTGAAAGTATCTAAGTGTAATTATATTGTATAGACATTATTAAGTGCAAAAGGTGCAATAATAGTAAAATACATTTATATTTTTTAAATATATTCGTTTATTAAACTACTAGCTTCCATAAGCGGGTTCGCCCGCCTTTAAAAGGTGATCTATGACGTCATTTGTATCCCGTCGCCATCATCATCATCATCTCAGCGTTTATCCCGGTTAAAATAAAAACCTTGTAGTCTGTGGGCAGTGTGACCAAATGTGGCAGGCAGGCATAGACTTCTAGTATAAAGACGTGAAATACCTACAAAAAAAACGTGCCATCGTTTGACATTTGTTTGGAACATAATATGGCCGCCTCTTTCTAGGGCTGTCACTGTGTATTTGTTTCCAAAGATTTTAATATATTATTATTTTTTATTAATATATTTTTTAATATAGTCTGTTTGTTATATAATTATTTTAATTCTCTCGTTTTCTGTCGGCTTCTTAGATAAAGTACTTATTCATTTATTCATAACGTCACGTCTTTATCCCTTACGGGGTAGACAGAGCTTGAGGTTATAAGAACAAAAGCCACGTTTAGCGCGTTGGTAGGTGCATAGACATAGATAGAAAATGGAATCAAAATAGTGATGGGTTGCTAACCTCATCGCTTAATGAAATGATTCTTAAACTTGGCCAATTCCCGCGACCGGTTTTTACAGTCTGCATGGGATGAGAAGCAGCATTAGAAAATTTATATTTTACATAATATGCACACATTTCCGCACCACCTATTATTAACTCATAAGTGGTGCGGAAATGTGTGTACTTGGCGCATTTTTATAACGTGGTTTCCCCCGTAGCTATACTCCACGATCTATTGTAATAAAGAAAGTTTGAATTTTGGCCAAGTCAAATGTCTATTTTGACTGGGTTACTAGATAAAAGGGTCCTCTCCCTCCCTCCTCTCAATTATGATCCTTGGTTGAAAGTATCTAAGTGTAATTATATTGTATAGACATTATTAAGTGCAAAAGGTGCAATAATAATAAAATACATTTATATTTTTTAAATATATTCGTTTATTAAACTACTAGCTTCCATAAGCGGGTTCGCCCGCCTTTAAAAGGTGATCTATGACGTCATTTGTATCCCGTCGCCATCATCATCATCATCTCAGCGTTTATCCCGGTTGCATCCGCGGCTTTCGCGTTGGAGCCCGGGGTCCGCTTTCCTGCACATTCTCCTTCATTTCGCACGATCTTTAGCATCCTGTGGTAAGAGCTTGTTGGCACGCATGTCATTTCTTACAACGTCAAGCCAGCACTTCTTTGGTCTAACCCACTTGTTCCGGCCCGGCGGAGGCGCCATGGCAAGACATTTGTTACCCACGTAACATGCCGCTTGCACAATGTTCTTGCATGTGGTAAACATGTATTATATGTTCTTCTTAGGTTCTTAGCCGCTCATTTTTAGGGAATCTATAAACAAAAGATAAAATCAATATCTATTATCAAAATAATTGAGTAGATAGATAATTAAATTATTTTTATTTAAAATATCATATTTCTTCCTTTAAAGTGACAAAATAAAAAAAAATATTTTAAATAAAAATAAAACCGCCTTCAAAACACACCCAATAATAGATAATTGAAATCGGTGCTAAACCAAGTACATATGTTGGTCCCCGCTACACCCTGCGCATCTAACATATTGGCACCGACTTTGAAAGCTGTTTTATTTTTATTTAAAATAATTTATTTCTTCATTTTAAGCGAAATAGTTAAAATTCCCTATCTCAAAAACTACTGAACCGATTTTGATGAAACTTGCAGTATTCACTAAGTTGAACAATGTCTAATATATAAAAAAGAATACCGAAATCGGACTAATAGTTCCAGAGATATGCGAACACAAACATAAAAACATACATACATATTTACATACTACACATATAAAATTCGGCACATTTGTTCAAACGCTGATATAGACTTAGGGATGTGAGAAAATAATCGATTAAAATCGATATCGATTATTTTTAAAGAAAAAATCATTGATTACCAATTTTAATCCTGTTACCCCAACGTTAAGTTTACACACGTTAATGCTGTTGTACAACCTCGCGTTAATGTCAATAGGTAGCTCTTAGATTAATAACACCTAGGTGCCTTTAAAAATAAGGCGTCATTCGCTTGCTAGCCTATTCCCAACTATGTTGGCGGCAGCATCCGGTCTGACCGTATGCAGCCGAACAGTACTTTTTGCAACTAAAAATGAATGTTCATGGTCATGGCACAGTCTAAAAATCATACAGTCGTCCGACGAAAACGTCTAGACTACTCTAGACAGAGCAATCGTGGGGGTGTGAGGGACGAGACGCGGGTAAGCGGCACCCGAGCTGCGAACAAAACGATGTTCGTCGCCCGGTATCTATCATTAAGGGCTAACACGTGTTTGTTTTTTTATTTGTTTATTTTATAATTTGATACGAGTATCAATTTTGAGTA
Source organism: Sesamia nonagrioides (assembly GCA_017933935.1). Taxonomy (NCBI): domain Eukaryota; kingdom Metazoa; phylum Arthropoda; class Insecta; order Lepidoptera; family Noctuidae; genus Sesamia; species Sesamia nonagrioides. The sequence goes on along the minus strand of JADWQK010000717.1, from coordinate 388,289 downwards.
TAATTGGGGTGCTTGTAACGAAGAAGCCATCCTTTTTGACATCCAAAATGGCGGACGTCATTTATTTATAATTTAATATGGGTGGCAATTTTAAGTAAATATAATTGTGGAAGCACCACAGTTACGAAAAAGCTATCCTTTCAAAAATCTAAGATGGCGGACGCAAATTTAAATGTATATTAATATGATATGGGTGTTAATTCCGAGGTCGATTGGGATGCTGGTTACGAAAATGCCATCTAAATAACTTAAATCTGTCTCGCTCGAGTTGTTCCCTTAGTAAAAATAGAAAATTAGTTAAATACAATACAGCTATCGATGTTGATCTGCAATAAATAAATAATTTCATAAATATTGTTTATTTGTGACAACTATTTGTGTCTAGACGGTGTCGGCATTTTATACGAGATCAAAGGCGTCGACCTACTGTATGATTTTTATACTGTGGTCATGGTGTCTTTAGTTTTTGTATATTCTTTTTTGCCACTGACTTCCGAAATTAGTTATTTTTCACTTTGTAGTGTTTTTTTTTGTGGAAGTCGGTTGCTCTTTTTTTTGTAAAAAAGTATTTTTTATTATTTAATTTTGTCAAATGTCGCAATTGGCGCATGACACCTATGTCAAATGTATGTTCTTACCAGACAACGCCGAAAAAAAGAAAGAGTTACTATGTGATTTTGATGAATAACATGTTAATTGATTCTTTATTACAGCCCAGGTAACACAGGCCACATTAAAAAAACCATCAAGAAGAAGTGGAATTTTAAACCCCGATTATAAACGCGTTTAAAAAAAACATTGTTTTGATGTATATTTATGTGTGTGTGTGTTTCTTGCGGCGATATTTTGCGTCGGCTGTATTGATAACTTAAGGAGAGATGACCGCGGGAGGACTTTGAATAAAAACATGATCAGTTTTGAATATACCTATATTAATAAAAGATATTTACAGCAACATCAAATCTAGATTCTAGGTTTGAGATTGATTAGCGTGTGCGTGTGCGCCCAGCCGGGCGGGGTCCTGACTCGGGTAGTGCAGCGCGAGAGGCGCCGGGGGCGGCGGTACGCCCGGCACGCCGGGGAAGCCACTACCCCACGCCGGCCAGCCGCCGCCGCCGCCGCCGTAGTGGTGCAGGTTGAAGAAGTCGGCAGGCCGGTTCGATGGTGGCGGCATCTGTAAACAAAAACAACTAAATTCATTTCTTTAGGACAGACTAACGGATACACTACACTTTAGATCAAATCGAATAAGCAGGAAACTATAGCTCACGGCTGGGCCAAAAACGGCACCTTCAGCAAAAAAATGCTAGACTTGACGTTGTTTTTCAGATCAGCACAAGTATATCGGTCTAGCCTTTCATTCACGTTTTTAGGGTTCCGTAGTCAACTAGGAACCCTTATAGTTTCGCCAAGTCTGTCTGTCTATCCGCTGGTAATCTCAGTGACCGTTAGCACTAGAGAGTTGAAATTTGGTACCAATGTGTATACTAAACACGCCAACAAATTGCTAAAATAAAAAGTGGGGAGTGAATTTTTTTTCATTTCCAACCTAATGTGTAATATATTGTTGCATACGTATTTAAAACAAAACTATTTTAGGATAAGTATTGTTAATATTTTCGGAAATAATTGCTCCAAAAGGAAAAAATGGAGCCCTTTTGAACTATTACTTTAAAACTATAAAAAAAAAACACAATAGTAGAACTTTATAAAGACTTTCTAGGAAAATTATTTTGAACTTGATAGGTTACATAGTTTTTGAAAAATTGTACAAAATAATTTCTGAACTAATTTTGCAATTTAACCTTATATGCAAGCGTTTTGTTATCTTAGTTTACATATTCTATTATCAAGAATGTATATTCATTGAAATAAAAAAAGTAATTATTAAAATCGGTTTAGGCATTCCTAAATTACCACCGAAAATCCGACATAATATAATATAACCCGTCTACTTTATAATTACTAACCCGATTTGCCGAGAGATGGCTCTGTACTTTGGATTAGTTCGCGGTGTTAAGATTTTTCACGAGTTGCATAATACCAAGCCAACAATGTATCACACGTTATGGTTGGAAAGAAATAAATCTCCCCAATTAATCATTTTATTTACATTATTTATTTTACCACTGAGCCGGCGTAATTAATTTACATATTGGTACCAAATTTCAGCTTTCTAGTGCTAACAGTCACTGAGACTATCCGCAGGCGGACAGACAGACACACTTAGTGAAACTATATATAAGGGAACCCTAAAAAAACAACAGGAAAACAGTATTAATGGTGAAAATTTCCAAAAATGTTGAATGAACAAAATGACAAGTGAAATTACATACCTGTGGTGGAAGTGGGTGCAAATAAGGAGATGGAGGTGGCAATGTTCCCGGGAGCCCTGGAACTCGTTCCAACACAGGAGCCGGCATGGAAGCAGCATGACGCATCAACTTCTCAGCTACTGGATCATTTGCACCATAATATCTGGGAATTCATCAATATAAAAATGTTTAGCCTAATCATAGTCAGTTTTACAATTTCACAAAATGTATGATGTCGAGTATTTCATTAAGTTCTATTTATTTACTGACACAAGACTACTGACTGATAACGACAGTCAATTACTGATGGTATATATTTTGGTTCTAACAAAGAGCTTTCAAAAATCTAACTGCATATAGGTAAAACTAAAAAAAAAATAATCTTACCTGTCCTTAATGTTTTGGTCAGCAAGGGGATTATCCGGATCAGTAGGCTTCTCATGGCGATAAGGACATTCCTCACCACGTCTACACTCCCCTTTCACCCAAAAGGAGCACACATGTCGTCTATTCCGTTTGTAGTACGGAGCCGTTCTTGCCAAACGTAACAATGAGTTGGGTTGGGTACGGGGTTGTGTTGAATCAAACTTGGACATTTGACTGTCTAAATTCTGAATATAATATTCTTTATTAACCTCTTTACGAGGTAGATCATGCTTTATTTTGAGAGCAGCATCTCTAACTTGGACTGGTAGCCCATATTCCAGATCCAAAATGCACGTTTGACACACGTTCTTCAGTTTAGAACAGGTTTGACATATTTCGGTTTTCTTGAAACGCATTTTGGCGCCCGGACACCAACGGAAGGCAGTGAAGGGCCTTGCACAAGTTTTGCACTCTTTGCCATATTTCTCTTTGGTCTGAAAGTTAAGTAGAGGCCTTAGCGACTGAGTCCTCGTAACACATTACAGTTTAACTAAAATATCGTAGGTACATACCATTCGAATGTAGGGGTTATCGCCAAGACATGTCTGACACAAAACTGGAAAGTCCTGAAGGAAAACGAAACCAAGTTTAAGAGAAATGAAAAGCATTTTTACTAAAAAATAGTATGTTTTTGCAACTGCTCTTACCGAATCTTTCCAGTTTTGGGGATTGTATGTGTTTGTTGATTTCGAAACAACCATTGCAAATCAACAAGATGCCAAACAATAACAAGCGTATTAATTCACTGACGTAAAGATCTATGCAATATGCAATGCAAATGACATAATGACATTTGCGGGAAGAACTGGAAGATTTTTTTTTTTTTTTTAATTTAATGACCTGGTTACTAAGACCTTTAGGTCATATCTTATTTATGTAGCACTTCACTATGTTACACTTGCACTTATTTATATGTTTTTAATAGTATTTTTAATATATTTGTATAATGGTTTGTATGTATTTCTGTCTTTAAGTAGTTCATAGAGTGGCGGCGGGCGGGATGAAGAATCACATTTAATTTCCAGGTCACTTATTTCACTTGCCAACACCAATCGATCCAGTAAAAAATTTGACAGTCAAATATAAGATGACTTGCGGTGCATCCGTTCTCTCCACAATGAGGACAATTATCCGTAGGAACAATGCCCAGTTTTGCTAGATGTGACGGCGTCTTATTATGCCCAAAGCGTAATCTATTGATTGTGGTAATAAAGTCTCGACTGGCATCTTTATAACCATTGTACCAAGGTTTCACAGGTAGAGTATCTTGGATGCTCCCATACCACTTCCCTTTCGTTTCTTGATCGTGTTTCCACATTTCTAACCATAATTTGTTAATATTTTGATCTAAGTATTGCTTAAAATCAGTCATAGGTACCTCTGTAGTATTTTGAACATCCACAGCATTTATGCCTTCATATGCGGATATATCAGCCATTTCATTACCATAAATACCTCTGTGAGAAGGTAGCCACAGAAATTCAATATGAATATCTCTAAGAGAGTATTGATAGATGGTTTCTTTAATGTAATAAAGTATATAATTAGTTTTGTAGGTTATTTTGAATCTTGATAATGCTGTTATTAAACTGAGTGAATCAGAAGCTATAAGAAAATGCTTATGATTACGAATCTCTCGAATTCGCAATAATGCCTGATAAACCGCATATGCTTCCGCCGTATATATAGAGCAGTAATCTTGCAGAACAAAGCTTTGAGAGAACTTTGCATGGGGGTCGAATAAAGCAGCTCTTACATTAGTACTTCCTTTACTGCCATCAGTGTATATAACATAATATAAGTCATTTTCTTCTAAAAATTGTTGCATGTCAGAATTATTGTTTAATTTTATTTGTACTGTTTTAATTGGATGTGTGATAGATTTATAAGAAAATGAATAACATGACCACGGCCATTGCTTTCTAATTTTAGTAAATTTATTATTTACTTTCAGCAAAATTTGCGATAGAGTTGGTGAGTTATTATTCAAGAGAGCTTCTCCTGTCACCAGTGGCTCAGAAATACTATCCTCAGGTATAATTTTACTAATAATTCTATTGTTTTTTGAAGATATTATTTTCACACAATATCTTTCTGCAAGCAATATTCTTCTTAAAATCAAAGGCATGACTTTGGTCTCAACTTCCATGGCCCTTATGGGGGTTGAGCACATTGCACCAGATATTATTCTCAGAGATTTATTCTGCAAGATATTAAGTTTTTGTGCATGGAAACTATTCATATATGGAAGAGCACTATAGTCAAAATGACTACGTACAATAGATTTGTATAATAATGATAATATTTTGGGGTCTGCTCCCCAAGATATACCAGCTAGACATTTCATAATATTTAAACCTTTGTGAGCTTTTTTTGAAATGTGTCTGATGTGTTCCTCAAATGTTAATTTTTGGTCAATAACAATACCCAAGAATTTTTTTGAATGAACTCTGTTTATAATTTCTCCATTGCAAATAATGCTTGTGATTGGATTTTGTTTACCAAAAATCATCATGCTACTTTTAGATGGATTTATTCTTAAATGTAAAATTTCATTATAATACTGATGTAATTGGAACAAAGCTCGGTTAATATTATCAATAGCTATTTGTATATCATGACTACTACTATACAAGGCAATATCATCAGCAAATTGCAAAATATTTACATCTCTAATATTTACATATTTACAAATTTCACTAGTGTATATATTATACAGTAATGGTGAGGTACAACCACCTTGCGTTGTACCTTTTGATGCATATTTTGGTCCATAAAGTGTATTATTGTGTTTTATATAAATTGTTCTTTTATCCAAAAAGGTGAAAATCCATTGACATAGTTGACCAGGGATACCTAGTCTGGACATAATTTTGACCAGTATACCAGGGTCAATACTATCAAAGGCTCCTTTAACATCTAAGAATACACATGCAGTTTGTAAATTTTTTTTCTTTGCTAATTTCAGATCAGAGATCAAAGAGACAAAACTATCAGCACAACTAAGTCCTCTACGGAAGCCATACTGTACATGTGGAATGATGCCATTAGACTCAACATACCAGTCAAGACGTACTTTAATCATATTTTCAAAAAATTTTCCTATACATGATGACAGGGATATTGGTCTATATGAATCAGCTAGCTCTGGTGACTTATCTGGTTTGAGTATTGGGATAATAAATACACTGTGTTTTCCATGTTTGCGGGATAGATTTATTGTGCCAAAGAAGATTGAGAATATCAAGGAAGAGTCTCTGAATTGATTCATCTAGATTTTTAATAATCATGTAAGGATAATCATCTAAACCTGGTGCTGTATTCCGTCTAGAGTGTAAAGTCATTGTAAATTCAGACCATGAAAAGGGTTCTAGTAAAAATTTTGAATTTCGGTTATCATTGTTAATTTCAAAGAAATTATTTATGCATGTAGAATCAATTAAATCACTGTTATCTGATAATTTTTCTAATAATGAATTAATAAACTCATCTTTGTATGATTTGTTTCTATTGTTTTTGCCTTTAAATATTTTTAAGAGATTCCAAATTTTGGTTAAAGGTGTAGTTCTGTTAAATGTGTTGCATAGATTATTCCAGCCTATTTTTTTCTGTTCTGAGATGGTTCTTTTCTTTAATGCATCTTTTCTTTTGTATTCTATGTAATTGCCAATAGTAGGTACCTGTCTATATAATTTTAAAGCTTTGTATGAGGCGATTACACTTTGTTCACAAACACTATTCCACCAGGGAGTTGGAGATCTACTTAAAAATTCATTTGTTTTTGTGTACTTGGGTATTGTACGCTCTTTGAGTGTATTTAAATGAGAACAGAAGACATTGTAGGAATCCATAGGATCATGTTTTCTAAGCTCAAAGTTCTTAAATATTGTTTTAGAAAGAGTTTTATATGATTTCCAATCTGCCTTTTTATAAACAAATCTATCTGTTGGAGGACTAACGTAATATTTATCTACACCCAGGGAAATCTCTGTTATAGTCGGGTAATGATAACTCCCCATGGAGTCATCATGCACATGCCAATCACAGAGTGGTGCTAAGCTGGCACTTATAAAGCTAACATCAATAGCAGAGGGATTTTGTCTAGGGTGATTAATAGTTGTAAAGCTGCCATCATTTAGGATACACAAATCTAGCTCATCTATTAAATTTAATAAATCATGACCCCTTCCTTTAGTGGATTTACAACCAAACGCAATATGATGGGCGTTAAAATCGCCACTTACAAAGATAGGTTTTGGAAGAGTATTAACTATATTATATAATCTGTTAATGCGTATGTGTCTGCCTGATGGTGGACAGTATACACAGAGCACAGTCAAACTACTATGTTGTGCAGTGGATAAACATAAAGCAACTGTTTGAATATCTTCATAAAAAGTAGTATTTACAACATTACACTTTATGGTTGGCCTGATCAATATTGCTACTCCATTGTGTGTATTTTTAGAGTTTTTATTATAAATATTATATCCAGGAATTTTAAAACTATTGTCTTTAAACCAAGTTTCATTTAATAAGCAAATGTCAATGTTTTGTTCTTTTAAAAATTTTATCAGTAATGGTTTTTTGTTATTTGCACTTTGAATATTGTACTGAGCAATACGTATTTTAGATATTGTGGAACTTAAATCCATTATTTGAGATTTTTAATTAACACATCTTTGATAGTGGTGAGAGTAGTTGGTGTATTATCACCTTTATTACCCAGTTCCACCAAAGTCTGTACCAGGGCCATAAGTACATCCTTATTGGAAACAATCTGAGTTTTAATATCTTCTATTGTAGGGACATCTTTTAATTTATTTACACTATTTACAGGTCGGGACTTATTGACTAATATGTGTACTGGTTTATTTACAAGTTTTGGAGGCGGAAGTGGAGGGAAGTCAGCTGTTTTGTTCATTTTGGTTGAGGTGGCACTTGCATAAGTTATGTTATTTTTCTTTTCTAAAATCTTCTTCATTTTAATTGGACATAATCTAGAAATCGCTAGATGGGGTCCACTGCAATTTAAGCAGCAGATCTCAGTTGGTTTGTCACATTCCTTAAATAAGTGTTCACCTCCACAAATAGAACATCTTTGCTTGCTGTTACAAATCTTAGCTGAATGGTTAAATTTGAAGCACCTAAAACATTGTTGTAGTGGTGCAACATATTCAAACACTCTATAAGAGAACAAATCATACTGAACATTATCAGGTAGTACATTAGATAGGAAAGTAATGCTTACAGTCTGTAGTGGAACACGCTCTTGAGCAACTTTCTTGGTGAATCTTCTTACTGCTATTATTTCGTATATTGAGGAAAGTCTGGTATACAACTCTTTATTAGAAATGTTTGCTGGTACAAACCTAATTATGCCAGTTTTCTCAATTTGAGCTGCTGGAATAAAAGCTCTCATGCCATGTTTTTTAAGGAAAGCTGTATTGTTAATGAAGTTGTTTGCTGTATTGTATTGTTTAAAAATTACTGCTATTTTATTGGCATTTACTCTTTGAATGGCCGTCACACCTTTAATTTCTGTAGAAAAAATGTGATTAAGATATATTGGGCTCTTGTTGCCCAGACGATCATTGTTGGTCGCTTCTACAAACACTTTGAAGTCTACATTATTAGAGTTTTCTGGATATAGTCTCTTATAACTTGGTTTGAAATATGGTAAGTAAGAGTCACCGCACTCACCGCCACCAGTCATACTATCTATTAGATCGTCACCACCTCGGTCCTCAGTACGAGGACGCTTAAGTAAGGTGGGCGGATTATCTCCGCCCCCCTCATTTCCCTCCATTATCACCGCTTACTACACCTCTGTGTGTGATTTTTAAATACTTTTCAACAAAAAATATACAGAAGATTTGTTGAAATTAAATTTTGAAAAATTTTCGCTGCCGCTCTTTTTCAAAGTTCCCGCCGGACCTTCTCCGAAGAACTGGAAGAAGACGTCATCGTTTAATTAGGGATGTGAGAAAATAATCGATTAAAATCGATATCGATTATTTTTAAAGAAAAAATCATTGATTACCAATTTTAATCCTGTTATCCCCAACGTTAAGTTTACACACGTTAATGCTGTTGTACAACCTCGCGTTAAAGTCAATAGGTAGCTCTTAGATTAATAACACCTATAATAGGTGCCTTTAAAAATAAGGCGTCATTCGCTTGCTAGCCTATTCCCAACTATGTTGGCGGCAGCATCCGGTCTGACCGTATGCAGCCGAAGAGTACTTTTTGCAACTAAAAATGAATGTTCATGGTCATGGCACAGTCTAAAAATCATACAGTCGTCCGACGAAAACGTCTAGACTACTCTAGACAGAGCAATCGTGCGGGGTGTGAGGGACGAGACGCGGGTAAGCGGCACCCGAGCTGCGAACAAAACGATGTTCGTCGCCCGGTATCTATCATTAAGGGCTAACACGTGTTTGTTTTTTTATTTGTTTATTTTATAATTTGATATGAGTATCAATTTTGAGTATAATTGGGGTGCTTGTAACGAAGAAGCCATCCTTTTTGACATCCAAAATGGCGGACGTCATTTATTTATAATTTAATATGGGTGGCAATTTTAAGTAAATATAATTGTGGAAGCACCACAGTTACGAAAAAGCTATCCTTTCTAAAATCTAAGATGGCGGACGCAAATTTAAATGTATATTAATATGATATGGGTGTTAATTCCGAGGTCGACTGGGATGCTGGTTACGAAAATGCCATCTAAATAACTTAAATCTGTCTCGCTCGAGTTGTTCCCTTAGTAAAAATAGAAAATTAGTTAAATACAATACAGCTATCGATGTTGATCTGCAATAAATAAATAATTTCATAAATATTGTTTATTTGTGACAACTATTTGTGTCTAGACGGTGTCGGCATTTTATACGAGATCAAAGGCGTCGACCTACTGTATGATTTTTATACTGTGGTCATGGTGTCTTTAGTTTTTGTATATTCTTTTTTGCCACTGACTTCCGAAATTAGTTATTTTTCACTTTGTAGTGTTTTTTTTTTGTGGAAGTCGGTTGCTCTTTTTTTTTGTAAAAAATTTTTTTTTTATTTAATTTTGTCAAATGTCGCAATTGGCGCATGACACCTATGTCAAATGTATGTTCTTACCAGACAACGCCGAAAAAAAGAAAGAGTTACTATGTGATTTTGATGAATAACATGTTAATTGATTCTTTATTACAGCCCAGGTAACACAGGCCACATTAAAAATACCATCAAGAAGAAGTGGAATTTTAAACCCCGATTATAAACGCGTTTAAAAAAAAACATTGTTTTGATGTATATTTATGTGTGTGTGTGTTTCTTGCGGCGATATTTTGCGTCGGCTGTATTGATAACTTAAGGAGAGATGACCGCGGGAGGACTTTGAATAAAAACATGATCAGTTTTGAATATACCTATATTAATAAAAGATATTTACAGCAACATCAAATCTAGATTCTAGGTTTGAGATTGATTAGCGTGTGCGTGTGCGCCCAGCCGGGCGGGGTCCTGACTCGGGTAGTGCAGCGCGAGAGGCGCCGGGGGCGGCGGTACGCCCGGCACGCCGGGGAAGCCACTACCCCACGCCGGCCAGCCGCCGCCGCCGCCGCCGTAGTGGTGCAGGTTGAAGAAGTCGGCAGGCCGGTTCGATGGTGGCGGCATCTGTAAACAAAAACAACTAAATTCATTTCTTTAGGACAGACTAACGGATACACTACACTTTAGATCAAATCGAATAAGCAGGAAACTATAGCTCACGGCTGGGCCAAAAACGGCACCTTCAGCAAAAAAATGCTAGACTTGACGTTGTTTTTCAGATCAGCACAAGTATATCGGTCTAGCCTTTCATTCACGTTTTTAGGGTTCCGTAGTCAACTAGGAACCCTTATAGTTTCGCCAAGTCTGTCTGTCTATCCGCTGGTAATCTCAGTGACCGTTAGCACTAGAGAGTTGAAATTTGGTACCAATGTGTATACTAAACACGCCAACAAATTGCTAAAATAAAAAGTGGGGAGTGAATTTTTTTTCATTTCCAACCTAATGTGTAATATATTGTTGCATACGTATTTAAAACAAAACTATTTTAGGATAAGTATTGTTAATATTTTCGGAAATAATTGCTCCAAAAGGAAAAAATGGAGCCCTTTTGAACTATTACTTTAAAACTATAAAAAAAAAAACACAATAGTAGAACTTTATAAAGACTTTCTAGGAAAATTATTTTGAACTTGATAGGTTACATAGTTTTTGAAAAATTGTACAAAATAATTTCTGAACTAATTTTGCAATTTAACCTTATATGCAAGCGTTTTGTTATCTTAGTTTACATATTCTATTATCAAGAATGTATATTCATTGAAATAAAAAAAGTAATTATTAAAATCGGTTTAGGCATTCCTAAATTACCACCGAAAATCCGACATAATATAATATAACCCGTCTACTTTATAATTACTAACCCGATTTGCCGAGAGATGGCTCTGTACTTTGGATTAGTTCGCGGTGTTAAGATTTTTCACGAGTTGCATAATACCAAGCCAACAATGTATCACACGTTATGGTTGGAAAGAAATAAATCTCCCCAATTAATCATTTTATTTACATTATTTATTTTACCACTGTGCCGGCGTAATTAATTTACATATTGGTACCAAATTTCAGCTTTCTAGTGCTAACAGTCACTGAGACTATCCGCAGGCGGACAGACAGACACACTTAGTGAAACTATATATAAGGGAACTCTAAAAAAACAACAGGAAAACAGTATTAATGGTGAAAATTTCCAAAAATGTTGAATGAACAAAATGACAAGTGAAATTACATACCTGTGGTGGAAGTGGGTGCAAATAACGAGATGGAGGTGGCAATGTTCCCGGGAGCCCTGGAACTCGTTCCAACACAGGAGCCGGCATGGAAGCAGCATGACGCATCAACTTCTCAGCTACTGGATCATTTGCACCATAATATCTGGGAATTCATCAATATAAAAATGTTTAGCCTAATCATAGTCAGTTTTACAATTTCACAAAATGTATGATGTCGAGTATTTCATTAAGTTCTATTTATTTACTGACACAAGACTACTGACTGATAACGACAGTCAATTACTGATGGTATATATTTTGGTTCTAACAAAGAGCTTTCAAAAATCTAACTGCATATAGATAAAACTAAAAAAAAAATAATCTTACCTGTCCTTAATGTTTTGGTCAGCAAGGGGATTATCCGGATCAGTAGGCTTCTCATGGCGATAAGGACATTCCTCACCACGTCTACACTCCCCTTTCACCCAAAAGGAGCACACATGTCGTCTATTCCGTTTGTAGTACGGAGCCGTTCTTGCCAAATGTAACAATGAGTTGGGTTGGGTACGGGGTTGTGTTGAATCAAACTTGGACATTTGACTGTCTAAATTCTGAATATAATATTCTTTATTAACCTCGTTACGAGGTAGATCATGCTGTATTTTGAGAGCAGCATCTCTAACTTGGACTGGTAGCCCATATTCCAGATCCAAAATGCACGTTTGACACACGTTCTTCAGTTTAGAACAGGTTTGACATATTTCGGTTTTCTTGAAACGCATTTTGGCGCCCGGACACCAACGGAAGGCAGTGAAGGGCCTTGCACAAGTTTTGCACTCTTTGCCATATTTCTCCTTGGTCTGAAAGTTAAGTAGAGGCCTTAGCGACTGAGTCCTCGTAACACATTACAGTTTAACTAAAATATCGTAGGTACATACCATTCGAATGTAGGGGTTATCGCCAAGACATGTCTGACACAAAACTGGAAAGTCCTGAAGGAAAACGAAACCAAGTTTAAGAGAAATGAAAAGCATTTTTACTAAAAAATAGTATGTTTTTGCAACTGCTCTTACCGAATCTTTCCAGTTTTGGGGATTGTATGTGTTTGTTGATTTCGAAACAACCATTGCAAATCAACAACATGCCAAACACTATCAAGCGTATTAATTCACTGACGTAAAGCTATGCAATGCAAATGACATTTGCTGGAAGAACTGGAAGAAGACGTCATCGTTTAATTAGGGATGTGAGAAAATAATCGATTAAAATCGATATCGATTATTTTTAAAGAAAAAATCATTGATTACCAATTTTAATCCTGTTATCCCCAACGTTAAGTTTACACACGGTAATGCTGTTGTACAACCTCGCGTTAAAGTCAATAGGTAGCTCTTAGATTAATAACACCTAGGTGCCTTTAAAAATAAGGTGTCATTCGCTTGCTAGCCTATTCCCAACTATGTTGGCGGCAGCATCCGGTCTGACCGTATGCAGCCGAACAGTACTTTTTGCAACTAAAAATGAATGTTCATGGTCATGGCACAGTCTAAAAATCTTTTTTTTTTTTTTTTTATATTATAAACTAGCGCTTGACCGCAATCCTGCCTGATGGTAAGCAGTGACGCAATCGTTGATGGTAAAGCGCACTAGTTTATTAAGAACCTATTCACTCTAGCCTTGAAGATACTCAAATTGTAGTCCGACGGAAACACCGCCGCTGGCAAATTGTTCCAGTCCCTCGATGTACGCGGTATAAAGGAGGAGGCGAAACGCCTCGTCCGGATCGTAGAGGTGTTAACAACGTAAGGGTGGAAACCAGCCGTACGACGGGTCGTCCGCTGGTGGAACGGAGATGGGGGAGTTAAATCATGCAATTCCATCGCACACTCCCCGAAATGCATCCTATAGAACACCGAAAGGCTGGCTACTCTACGCCTGTGCTCTAGGCTTTGGAGACCAACTTGAGTTAGATCAGGGTCACCAATCAGCCTCTTTGCACGTCTTCAGTCAAGTCAATCATACAGTCGTCCGACGAAAACGTCTAGACTACTCTAGACAGAGCAATCGTGCGGGGTGTGAGGGACGAGACGCGGGTAAGCGGCACCCGAGCTGCGAACAAAACAATGTTCGTCGCTCGGTATCTATCATTAAGGGCTAACACGTGTTTGTTTTTTTATTTGTTTATTTTATAATTTGATATGAGTATCAATTTTGAGTATAATTGGGGTGCTTGTAACGAAGAAGCCATCCTTTTTGACATCCAAAATGGCGAACGTCATTTTTTTATAATTTAATATGGATGTCAATTAAGTAAATATAATTGTGGTGCTTGTTACGAAAAAGCTATCCTTTCTGAAATCCAAGATTGCGGACACCAATTTAAATGTATATTAATATGATATGGGTGTTAATTCCGAGGTCGATTGAGTTGCTGGTTACGAAAATGCCATCTAAATAACTTAAATCTGTCTCGAGTTGTTCCCTTAGTAAAAATAGCAAATTAATTAAATGTAATTCAGCTATCGATGTTGATCTGCAATAAATAAATAATTTCATAAATATTGTTTATTTGTGACAACCCTGGTCGATGCGTTACTGTCTAGACGATGTCGGCATTTTATACGAGATCAAACGCGTCGACCTACTGTATGATTTTTATACTGTGGTAATAGTGTCTTTAGTTTTTGTATATTCTTTTTTGTCACTGACTTCCGAAATTAGTTATTTTTCACTTTGTAGTGTTTTTTTTTTGTGGAAGTCGGTTGCTCATTTTTTTTTACAAAAAAGTTTTTTTTTATTATTTAATTTTGTCAAATGTCGCAATTGGCGCATGACACCTATGTCAAATGTATGTTCTTACCAGACAACGCCGCAAAAAAAGAAAGAGTTACTATGTGATTTTGATGAATAACATGTTAATTGATTCTTTATTACAGCCCAGGTAACACAGGCCACATTAAAACTACCATCAAGAAGAAGTGGAATTTTAAACCACGATTATAAATGCGTTTAAAAAAAACATTGTTTTGATGTATAGTTATGTGTGTGTGTGTTTCTTGCGGCGATATTTTGCGTCGGCTGTATTGATAACATAAGGAGAGATGACCGCGGGAGGACTTTGAATAAAAACATGATCAGTTTTGAATATACCTATATTAATAAAAGATATTTACAGCAACATCAAATCTAGATTCTAGGTTTGAGATTGATTGCTAGTGTGCGTGTGCGCCCAGCCGGGCGGGGTCCTGACTCGGGTAGTGCAGCGCGAGAGGCGGTGTGCGTTCGCGCAGCGGAAAGTTGTTGAATTTAAAGATTTTAAATATGCAGATATTTAGTGTATGACGTCGTGTAATTGTATATGGTAAAAAAAAATTTGTGCATGCAGCCATTGTGGAGAAATTCACCAAATACTGATTCCGCTGGGCGAACGTTGTCCTGGCGGAACTTTTTTTAATCCATTGACTTTAGAAAAAAAGAGATGTGTCCAAAAATTAGTGTGTATTTGTGTGTAATTGTGTATGTATGAATAAAATTTGTGCATGCATAGACTTCGGAGAAATTCAAGTTTCCGCTGCGCGAATGTTTGGCCATTAGCTAGTTTTCATATAAAGCGCTTACATAGAGAGCTGTAGATTTTTACATACGTTGTTTTGAATTTGTGCATATTTGTGTACAAAACAGATTTAGAAAAAATCGTAGGGCTAAAAAGATAAAAATATAAACGTAAAACACGCTTTTTAGGTAATAGTTCTTAAAGTATGCACTTTGGGGTCTAGATTTTCACGTTTATACAAACCTTGTAAGTGTTTGCAACATATTGCCAAATATCAATGATGTTCCTTTAGTAATTAAAGAGATATAGGACAATTTACCATGACAAAATCACTGTTTACAAAGCAGTCAAATATCACGACATTCTAAAGGAATTGCATGGTAAAATGTATGCCAATAATTAGTGTATTCATTCAACTATTTACATGCAAAATTTCATGTCATTAAATTCAGTAATTAAAGAAAAACAATTAAAATACTGACGAAGCATCGAAAACCTACATAACCCGACCAAGTTCGGATAGCTATAAAAAAGCGGCCGTGCCATATATCTTAAGAACGTTTTTAACCTTCCAATATAGTATTTATTAATATGGCACAGTTGCGTACACAAGCGTTAGGAAAAAATAAAACAATTGCATTTCTTGAATGAAAAATGTTTTTTTTTTTATAATAACGCCACTCTCTACGACAAAAATAAATCTTCAATTAACAAGTACTTCTCTTATTTAAATATCCGTGTACAAAAATATTTTTAATTACATATAATGCTTAATTATGTAATTATAATAACGTTAACAAACGCTTGCAACGGCAGCAATAGACTTAAATGTGTTTGAACTAAAATAGGTTTAATAAACTATTATGAATATAAGGGTAAGTATAATATTTCGAGCTTCAATAAAAATCACATCACATAATTGGACTATTCAGTTGTTAACATTAAAAAAGTGCTTATAAACTAAAACATTTGTATAAAAAAGGAATTTTCAAGAAATATTTTTAAATGAGTAGCAAATACAGTAAATAACCTCAACATTTCTAAGTATACCTAATATTTTCTAGTTTCAATAATAAAATTACAGATTAACAATCACAGATCAATAAAGTAGACTATTCAGTTGTTTAGGTTTGAGAGTCTGCCTAATATAAAAATAAATCAACATTTAAAAACAGTAGTACGTTTTTACTTGTGGTAATTATTTAATTTCCCTGAGGGGTCTATAGTAAGAATCCGGATCCGTGAAATATTCAATAGAAATTAGCTGTATGAATTTTATTTGCCTAAATTAATATATTTAGATTATATCTCAAGTCTCAAGCGCATATTTAAATAAAGTAACTACGTAAATAGTACCTACTTTGTCATAGTCAAATACATTTAAAAAAAGTAGGTGTACAAAAATAAATGACCTTTATATTATATCGAAACAATTGAGTTATCACCTATACCAATTCAATACCGGTATTATACTGTAAATTTTGGGATGTTACCTAAATATATTGCACGGCCGCTTTTTTATAGCTATCTGAACTTGGTCGGGTTATGTAGGTTTTCGATGCTTCGTCAGTATTTTAATTGTTTTTCTTTAATTACTGAATTTAATGACATGAAATTTTGCATGTGAATAGTTGAATGAATACACTAATTAATGGCATATATTTTACCATGCAATTCCTTTAGAATGTCGTGATATTTGACTTCTTTGTAAACAGTGATTTTGTCATGGTAAATTGTCCTATATCTCTTTATTTACTAAAGGAACATCATTGATATTTGGGAATATGTTGCAGACACTTACAAGGTCTGTATAAACGTGAAAATCTAGACGCCAAAGTGCATACTTTAAGAACTATGACCTAAAAAGCGTGTTTTACGTTTATATTTTTATCTTTTTAGCCCTACGATTTTTTCTAAATCTGTTTTGTACACAAATATGCACAAATTCAAAACAACGTATGTAAAAATCTACAGCTCTCTATGTAAGCGCTATATATGAAAACTAGCTAATGGCCAAACGTTCGCGCAGCGGAAACTTGAATTTCTCCGAAGTCTATGCATGCACAAATTTTATTCATACATACACAATTACACACAAATACACACAAATTTTTGGACACATCTCTTTTTTCTAAAGCCAATGGATTAAAAAAAGTTCCGCCAGGACAACGTTCGCCCAGCGGAATCAGTTTTTGGTGAATTTCTCCACAATGGCTGCATGCACAAATTTTTTTTTTCCATACACAATTACACGACGTCATACACTAAATATCTGCATATTTAAAATCTTTAAATTCAACAACATTCCGCTGCGCGAACGCACACCGAGAGGCGCCGGGGGCGGCGGCACGCCCGGCACGCCGGGGAAGCCACTACCCCACGCCGGCCAGCCGCCGCCGCCGCCGCCGTAGTGGTGCAGGTTGAAGAAGTCGCCAGGCCGGTTCGATGGTGGCGGCATCTGTAAACAAAAACAACTAAATTCATTTCTTTAGGACAGACTAACGGATACACTACACTTTAGATCAAATCGAATAAGCAGGAAACTATAGCTCACTGCTGGGCCAAAAACGGCACCTTCAGCAAAAAAGTGCTAGACTTGAAGTTGTTTTTCAGATCAGCACAAGTTTATCGGTCTAGCCTTTCATTCACATTTTTAGGGTTCCGTAGTCAACTAGGAACCCTTATAGTTTCGCCAAGTCTGTCTGTCTGTCCGCTGGTAATCTCAGTGACCGTTAGCACTAGAGAGTTGAAATTTGGTACCAATGTGTATACTAAACACGCCAACAAATTGCTAAAATAAAAAGTGGGGAGTGATTTTTTTTTCATTTCCAACCTAATGTGTAATATATTGTTGCATACGTATTTAAAACAAAACTATTTTAGGATAAGTATTGTTAATATTTTCGGAAATAATTGCTCCAAAAGGAAAAAATGGAGCCCTTTTGAACTATTACTTTAAAACTATAAAAAAAAAACACAATAGTAGAACTTTATAAAGACTTTCTAGGAAAATTATTTTGAACTTGATAGGTTACATAGTTTTTGAAAAATTGTACAAAATAATTTCTGAACTAAGTTTGCAATTTAACCTTATATGCAAGCGTTTTGTTATCTTAGTTTACATATTCTATTATCAAGAATGTATATTCATTGAAATAAAAAAAAGTAATCCTCGAAATAAAAAAAGTAATCCTTAAAATCGGTTTAGGCATTCCTAAATTACCACCGAAAATCCGACATAATATAATATAACCCGTCTACTTTATAATTACTAACCCGATTTGCCGAGAGATGGCTCTGTACTTTGGATTAGTTTGCGGTGTTAAGATTTTTCACGAGTTGCATAATACCAAGCCAACAATGTATGACACGTTATGGTTGGAAAGAAATAAATCTCCCCAATTAATCATTTTATTTACATTATTTATTTTACCACTGTGCCGGCGTAATTAATTTACATATTGGTACCAAATCTCAGCTTTCTAGTGCTAACAGTCACTGAGACTATCCGCAGGCGGACAGACAGACACACTTAGGCCGCGTACGCACAGGCAGGTGGCTTGCTTAGCGCCTAGTGCCTAGCGGCTTTCATCCTGGCTATTCGCTTGGATACACGGTGGCCGCACTTGAGGTGGTTTGCGTGGTAGGTCGCTAGGTGCCCTGGGCATTTGCTTGTCGGCACTTTGGCGAGATGTCACTTTCAAAAATAGCTCTAAAACTACTACTCACAGAAAATTCATCTTTAAAATATATCAGTTCACGACCTTATCCATCATTTTGGGTTCACGATATAAATAAATCACGGTCAAGTTATGGGGAGTTTAATGTTCTGTATAAACAATTGCGTAATTTTGATGATAAATTTTATGAATATTTGCGTATGACCAGGGAAACGTTTTATCTACTTCTTAGTAAAGTTAAAGGAAAACTAACTCATTTGGATACCCATCTTAGAAAAAGCATACCTACCAGCCGAAGAACGATTAGTTGTTACATTGAGGTAAGTGAAACTCTAAATACATAATATTTTTATTTATTCAAAAAACTTGTACAAACAATTCTTTATTTAATTATTTGTAATTGTTTATATAACTAATCAAAGTTGAATCATTCTCCATTTGCATGGGTATATTATGAATTAAATTTTGACCGGATGAATCCTGAACATGCAATTCGTATTCTACTGATTGTTGATTATTTATTTTCGGTACAGGAATATGCATAACTGATGGTACCGATTGTTGGATATTATTTTCTACAGCTTCCATTTCGGCCAAAATGAGATCCTGAATCTTCGATCTTAACCTTAGTTTACGCCTTAATGGAATAGTTTCCATATAAGGCAAAAGACTCTCAAAAAACAATAAATCGTCGCTTTTTTCTTTAATACTTTCCCTCTCAAGAATCTCAAGTTTCTTCTTTTCTATTGCTAAAAGTTGATCATTGTTTTCGGCTCTGCTCATACGAATTTTCTTTGTTTGTGATGTTTGACCATAACTTTGAGATTCGAGAGTGTTACTTGTAATTGCTTCTGAAGTCGAATTTGTCTGCACAGAATCTGTATTCTGTAGCTCTTCTATTGTTGTGTCGGTTGTTGTAGAATAATTATCAAAATTATCTACACTCAAATTTGAATCTCTAATGGAGCTCTCGTTCTTCTTGCTCTTTAAAAACAATAATTGATCGTAGTACTGCCACGTGCTTTTACATATTTTATCAGCGCTATCTCCACTCTTTGGCTTATCATTTTTTCCACATTCTTTAAAAAAATACGCTCTCAGATTTTTCCATCTGGTTTTTACTGTTTTGACTGAAACAAAAACCAGCAGTTATTATAATGTTAAGTATTAATATACCCACTTACATTTCTTTTTCAGATATTTGGCTACTGGAGAATCATATAGGTCTCTTGCTTTTCATTTCCGGTTAGGTCGCTCTACAGTTTCTGAGATTGTAAGCGAGACATGCAACATTTTGTGGAATACACTGAAAGACGAATACATGCCAATTCCAACGATGGAGAAATGGTACGAAATTGCAGATAAGTACTATTACAAGTGGAATTTCCCCAACTGCATTGGTGCAATCGATGGGAAGCATATAAGGGTACAGTGTCCATGTAATAGTGGATCTTTATACTATAATTACAAGCAATATTTTTCAATTTTACTTCAAGCTGTAGTTGATGCGGACTGCAAAATTATTTTAGTGGATATCGGAACTGAGGGGCGTCAGTGTGATGCTGGAAATTTTAGAAGTTCATCTTTGTTTCACATGTTAGAAACTAATGGCCTCAATATTCCACCGGAGAAAGAAATTCCTAATACAAATATAAAAATACCATTTGTGTTAATTGGAGATGGTGGATATCCATTATTGAATTATTTGATGAGGCCTTTTTCATTAAGAAATATTGATAACAGAAAAACTATTTACAACTACCGACTCTCAAGGGCTCGCCGAAGTGTGGAGTGTTGTTTTGGTATAATGGCAACAAAATGGAGAATATTGCAGAAAGCTATTGAAACTAAGGTCATTACTGCTATTTCAATTACGAAAGCTGTATGCATTCTACACAACTTTGTTATGACGGAAGATCGATTATCGCTTCAACAGGACATGGATTCTACTATTAATAGTGCGCCAATATCCACCAGGACTCAATATAGATTTTCAAATAGCGCATTACAAACTAGAGACATTTTATTGAATTATTTCAATGGAATTGGATCTATTACTTGGCAGAACAACTCATTGCCTGAAAGCGTAATCCAACTCCATAACATACATTCACAGCAGTAATTTCTCATTGTAAAAAAAATTATCACATCATAAATAAATAAATCACTTTTAGTACTTACCATCTATTTCTACTTCGATTGCTACCTCTTCCCATAGTTTCTTTAAGATTACAACATTTTTATGGAGTTCATGAGCTGGATTCCACAAAGGTTCTCTTTTGAAAACTGAAGCAATCAATATTTCTTCCATTGTTTTTTTTTCTAACCTCGCGCCTCGCAACAAAAAACCAACACGTTTGTTTACATGGATGCACGCCAAGCGACTAGCTAGGCGCTAAGCGCGCAGTGCAGCCGGTCGCGTTCATTTTAGAACGTTCGTTTTACTGGGCTACTCGCTAGGTGACGCGCTAGACACTAGGCGCTAAGCAAGCCACCTGCCTGTGCGTTCGCGGCCTTAGTGAAACTATATATAAGGGAACCCTAAAAAAACAACAGGAAAACAGTATTTATGGTGAAAATTTCCAAAAATGTTGAATGAACAAAATGACAAGTGAAATTACATACCTGTGGTGGAAGTGGGTGCAAATAAGCAGATGGAGGTGGCAATGTTCCCGGGAGCCCTGGAACTCGTTCCAACACAGGAGCCGGCATGGAAGCAGCATGACGCATCAACTTCTCAGCTACTGGATCATTTGCACCATAATATCTGGGAATTCATCAAAATAAAAATGTTTAGCCTAATCATAGTCAGTTGTACAATTTCACATAAAAACTTTTTTACAAAAAAACAACCGACTTCCAAAAACCACTGCAAAGTGAAAAATAACTAATTTCGGAAATTGGCGTCTTTGGTTTTGTATATTCGTTTTTTGACACCGACTTCCGAAATTAGTTATTTTTCACTTTGCAGTGGTTTTTGGAAGTCGGTTGTTTTTTTGTAAAAAGGTTTTTATTTTAAACTTTTTAGTTGTTAAAAGTACTATGTATTCAGTTGCATCCGGTCTTACTGGAAGCTGACCCAAATATAGTTGGGAAAGGACGTAATTTTATTTTGTTCAATTTTTACCCGTAAGTATTCCCTCAACTGCCTATGGTCGTCATCATGAAATTTACTGCAGACTATTATTTTAACCCAATGGGTGCAAAGGTCTCATCAATATAAATGAATGAAGTCTAACCACAAAGTAGCTACTGTAAACCGTTGAGGAGTTCCCTGAACTGGCCTTTGTCTTCATCATCAGAGCTCTTATGACAGTCACAACCCATCTAGGTGTAAAGTTCTTATCAATACAAATTAATCGAGCCCAAACACAATGTAGCTGCTGTAAATTGTTGAGGAGTTCCTTCGACTGTCTCCTGGCTCCATCATCAGATCTACTCCAGACCTTTATTAAATTGTAGTGCTTTAAAATATTTAATGAAAATGCTAAGAAATGCTTAAGTCGCCCCTGCAATTTTTGAAACTTTCCCTTGTTTTCTCTGGTCTTCCACCATCAAACCCTGATATCCTTAACATGGGACCACCTTGGGAACATCTTCTATCCAACAGAAAAAGAATTTTCAAAATCGGTTCATAAACGACGAAGTTATGCGCGAACAAACATAAAAAAAAAAAGCCTATATACGGTCGAATTGAGTAACCTCCTCCTTTTTGAAGTCGGTTAAAAAATGTATGATGTCGAGTATTTCATTAAGTTCTATTTATTTACTGACACAAGACTACTAACTGATAACGACAGTAAATTACTGATGGTATATATTTTGGTATTTTTAACGGACTTCAAAAAGGAGGAGGTTACTCAATTCGACCGTATATATGCTTTTTTTTTTTATGTTTGTTCGCGCATAACTTCGTCGTTTATGAACCGATTTTGATAATTCTTTTTCTGTTGGAAAGAAGACATTCCCAAGGTGGTCCCATGATAAGGATATCAGGGTGTGATGGTGGAAGACTAGAGAAAACAAGAGAAACTTTCAAAAATTGCAGGGGCGACTAGTGCATTTCTTAGCATTTTCAAAAGTATTTTAAAGCACTACAATTTAATAAAGGTCTGGAGTAGATCTGATGATAGAGCCGGGAGACAGTCGAAGGAACTCCTCAACAATTCACAGCAGCTACCTTGTGTTTGTGCTTGAATAATTTGTATTGACAAGAACCTTACACCTAGATGGGTGGTGACTGTCATTAGAGAGCTGATGATGATGACAAAGGTCAGTTCAGGAAACTCCTAAACGATTTACAGTAGTTACCTTGTATTTGGATTCAATTAATTCATATTGAGGAGAACTTTGCAGTTTGCACCCATTGGGTTAAAATTCTGCAGTCAATTTGATGATGAAGACCATAGGCAGTTGAGGGAATACTTACGGGTAAAAATTAAAGTAAACAAAATTATGTCGTTTCCCAACTATATTTGCGTCAGCTTCCAGTCTGACCGGATGCAACTGAATACATAGTACTTTTAACAACTAAAAATTGTAAAATAAAAACTTTTTTACAAAAAAACAACCGATTTCCAAAAACCACTACAAAGTGAAAAATAACTAATTTCGGAAGTCGGTGTCAAAAATGAATATACAAAACCAAAGACACCCGACTTCCGAAATTAGTTATTTTTCACTTCTTTTAACAACTAAAAATTGTAAAATAAAAACTTTTTTTACAAAAAAACAACCGACTTCCAAAAACCACTACAAAGTGAAAAATAACTAATTTCGGAAGTCGGTGTCAAAAAACGAATATACAAAACCAAAGACACTGACTTCCGAAATTAGTTATTTTTCACTTTGTAGTGGTTTTTGGAAGTCGGTTGTTTTTTTGTAAAAAAGTTTTTATTGGTTCTAACAAAGAGCTTTCAAAAATCTAACTGCTTATAGGTAAAACTAAAAAAAAAAAAATCTTACCTGTCCTTAATGTTTTGGTCAGTAAGGGGATTATCCAGATCAGTAGGCTTCTCATGGCGATAAGGACATTCCTCACCACGTCTACACTCCCATTTCACCCAAAAGGAGCACACATGTCGTCTATTCCGTTTGTAGTACGGAGCCGTTCTTGCCAAACGTAACAATGAGTTGGGTTGGGTACGGGGTTGTGTTGAATCAAACTTGGACATTTGACTGTCTAAATTCTGAATATAATATTCTTTATTAACCTCGTTACGAGGTAGATCATGCTGTATTTTGAGAGCAGCATCTCTAACTTGGACTGGTAGCCCATATTCCAGATCCAAAATACACGTTTGACACACGTTCTTCAGTTTAGAACAGGTTTGACATATTTCGGTTTTCTTGAAACGCATTTTGGCGCCCGGACACCAACGGAAGGCAGTGAAGGGCCTTGCACAAGTTTTGCACTCTTTGCCATATTTCTCTTTGGTCTAAAAGTTATGTAGAGGCCTTAGCGACTGAGTCCTCGTAACACATTACAGTTTAACTAAAATATCGTAGGTACATACCATTCGAATGTAGGGGTTATCGCCAAGACATGTCTGACACAAAACTGGAAAGTCCTGAAGGAAAACGAAACCAAGTATTATGAGAAATGAAAAGCATTTTTAATAAAAAATAGTATGTTTTTGCAACTGCTCTTACCGAATCTTTCCAGTTTTGGGGATTGTATGTGTTTGTTGATTTCGAAACAACCATTGCAAATCAACAAGATGCCAATTTTTAAAGAAAAAATCATTGATTACCAATTTTAATCCTGTTTTCCCCAACGTTAAGTTTACACACGTTAATGCTGTTGCAGCTGTTGTACAACCTCGCGTTAAAGTCAATAGGTAGCTCTTAGATTAATAACACCTAGGTGCCTTTAAAAATAAGGCGTCATTTGCTTGCTAGCCTATTCCCAACTATGTTGGGACATGGACGCAAGCCCAAGCCCCCTCCCTCACTACCAGGCGCTTCTTGCTCTGGTCAACGACGTCCTACTAAAGGACCCTGAGTTTCGCGCCAAGTATGGCCATAAATTATCTGCCCTACAGCAGATAGCCCCCGCTCCCCAGCCCGCCCCCGCTGAAACAGAGGTGTCCATGGACACCGAGGTGTTTTCAGCCAAACGGCCCATCCCTCTCTCCTCTGATTCCTACGAGGAGTTATCACCCTCGTCCCCGGACGATGAAGCTGACGGCTTCATCGTTGCCTCGGGAAAGAGGAGGAGGAAGAAATCCTCCTCAAATCCGGCCCCCAAACTGGCAGCCGCTGCCTCCGCTAGCGGCTCACCCACCCCCGCCGGTGCCCCCTCAAACGCTGCCGCCGCCCCGCGCGCCGCGACATCTAACCCCGCCCGCTCAGCCCCCCGAGCTGCCGCTAAAATCCCTCCTCCCCCGCCTGTTTTCATACAGGACGAGGGTAAATGGACCATTGTGTCCAGCTGGTGTTCCGACCACAAAATTTCCTTCACCTATGCCAGGTCTACACAGACTGGCATCAAGGTGACCCTCCCGACCTCTAAGGACAACCCGGAGCTGACCAAGCTCCTCCGTAACAGAGGTGTGGCCTTCCACACCTACTCCCTCCCGGAGGAGCGCCTCACCCGGGTAGTCATCCGCCGCGTGCCCAAGGAGTTAACCTCCGAAGACATAAAGGCGGACCTCATCTCACAGGAAATTCCTGTGAAGGAAGTCCACCGTACGCACAAGGCACGCGGTAAGGTACCGTATGATATGGTCCTAGTAATCTGCCACCCAGCAGAAGGATCCGCCCACCATCCTATCTTCCTAGCGAAGAGTGTCTGCTCTCTCACAGGAATATCCATAGAGAAGCCCCATAAGAGCGACACCGTTGGCCAATGCCACAGGTGCCAACTCTATGGGCACTCCCAGGCATACTGCCACGTCAAACCCAGGTGCGTTAAGTGTCTGGGCGATCATGGCACGGCAGAGTGCCCCCGCCCCAAGGACCGTGAGCTCTGCAAAGAGCCACCTAGTTGTGTCCTTTGCGGCGCGACCGGCCACACGGCCAATTATCGCGGGTGCCCCAAGGCCCCTAAGTCCTCCCGCACCATACCCCGAAGGGCGTGTGTGGGACTCGCCCAGCAGAAGCCGGGAATACCCACTAAACCCACAGCGGCACAATGACATCGCCTGAGTGGCGGGGTCATGGGAAAATGGCACAGCCTAACTACCAATCCCCCGCCGGCGATTCCCGCCTAGGGCGGGCCCACAGTGGTCCCTCCACTCCACAAGGAGGGGCCGGGCTGGGTACGTCTTTTGTGCGAGAAGACGCAGCAGCCAAGGGTTTTTTAGCGAGGTGTCCTTCCTCTTAGCCCCACTCGTTTGCCCGGAGGCAAACGGAGCCCCCAGCTCCTCTCAATGAGGAGACCGGGTTGCCCGACGGTGACCCGGAGTTCGGGTCACGTCAGCCACCTCGGGTGGTGGCCGACCCGCCGCACGTGTGACCGCCGAAGCGGTCCCCGCATCTGGTTTTGGTCCGCGCCGGTAAACCGGTAACCCCCATATCTGGGGGCCGTTCCCCTATCCGCCACCTGGGGACGCGTCCGATGGCAGGCCAGAAACTGCACACGGACCCCTAAGTCCTCCTCCTCCAAGTTAGCCAACCGGGCTATCGCACGCCAAAAGCGTGAATCGCCAGGGAGTCAGATCCCAGAGCGACTGTGCCCTCAAAGGCCGAGTCCCTGGAACCAGCTGAACCACCAGAGGGCCTTCCCGGCCCTCGTGGCAATCGCTCCCCAGAACCCTCAGCCACCCTCGCCTGGAAGGACAAGGATCCTCGTATCCGTCCTACCACGGCCCAAAAGGCGGCCCCGCCCCCTCCTGCCCCTGCACCTATGGCTGCAGCTGCAACCCCCCCACCCCCTCCCTCGACCCCAATGTCAGGAAACGGCCCCACGGATGCTTTTAACATCATCTCGGGGACCTTCCTTATTTTTATGTCGCCCCGCGCCAGACAGATGGCAAACGACTTAAAAGTCGCTATGGCAGCAGGCAATCTGCAAGCCATTATTAATATTTACAATGCGTAACCGGAAATTACCCACACGCCCTTTCCTCCCTCGCATCCAATAATAATTAATGGATAATACGGCCAAACAGAGAACCAAGCCCCGATCCCTCAAGCTGGCTCACTTCAATGCCGACGGCATTAGAGATCAGAAGTTCGAGATCTCAACCTTCTTTAGAGAGCACCAGATTGACATCTTCCTCACTCAAGAGACCTTTCTCAAGCCTAGCCACCGCACACCCCTAATTGCTAACTACCGTGTAGTTTGCAACGACAGGCTGCGGTGCCACAAAGGCGGTACCCTTATTTATTTCAAAAGGGCTCTTCATTGCACCCCAATGGACCCCCCACCCCTCTCACGACTCGAAGTTTCAATGTGCCGTCTCGGCATGTCAGGTCACCAACCTATTACTTTAGTGTCGGCCTATCTCCCTCCCAGCAACTCTGCAGAGAACCACCAACTCCTAGCAGATGACATTGCCCTTCTTCTTTCGTTATAATAGCGGGTGACCTCAACGCCAAACACACTGCCTGGAACAGCACCAGGATCAATTCCAGAGGCAGACTCTTGTTTGACCTCTCCGCCCATTTAAACTTCGATATCGTAGGCCCCATGACCCCCACTCACTTCCCCTAGGAACTTGACCACACCCCAGACGTCCTCGACATAGCGCTCCTAAAGAACGTCAACCTACGGTTAGACTCTATAGAAGCACTATCAGAGCTATCGTCTGACCATCGCCCAGTCGTCATTCGACTGGCTTCCCGTACTGGCCTCTCTGACCCAGGTCAAGCACCTCAGACGAAAGTGGTTACGGACTGGAGGAAAGTAAGCGATCGGCTGAAATCCACCACATCCCCCCACTTGGACTCCATACCTGCACGCCTCGACTCTATCGCTGACACGACAGCCGCGATCGACTCGTTCACGGATCACGTACAGTCAGTCCTGAACGAATGTTCAAGGGAGGTTACAGTGACAGAAGACTGTCGCTGAAAACTCCCTGCTGACTTGCGTGAACTGTTGACCGAGAAGAACGCGGCGGTCTGTGCTTACAGCAGCTTCCCCTGCGCGGCTAACAAAACCCTTATGCGCTATTTGCAGAGAACTGTAAAAAGACGCATATCGGAGTGGCGTGAGGCTGGCTGGGATAAGATGCTGGATGAGTTAGAGCCCACCCATCATGCCTTCTGGAACCTTCAGAGGAAACTAAAATCCAATGAAGTTGTGACCATGCCTCCCCTAGTTCGTCCTGACAATTCCATCGCCTTCGATGACGATGACAAGGCTGAATGCCTCGCCTCCTGCCTGGAAGCCCAGTGCTCCCCCAGCTTCCTACCAGTAGACCAAACTCATCTCCTTGAGGTTGACGCTGAAGTCGAATGTAGAACCTTCCTCCCACCCGTTGACGACCCTGAGGATCCCCTGCCTCCCATCACCCCTGATGAAGTGCAGGACATCGTCAAAGGTCTTCAACCCAGGAAAGCGCCCGGCTCTGACGGCATCACCAACAGAGTGATCCGCCTCTTCCCTGCCCACCTGATCATCCTCTTGGCCACCATCTTCAATGGTGCACTGGGAAATAACATTTTCCCACAAACGTGGAAAGAAGCCACCGTCATAGGCATTCCTAAGCCCGGTAAGCCTAAAGCCGAACCCACCAGCTACCGTCCCATCAGCTTACTCAAAGTTCTCGGTAAGATTTATGAGAGGGTTATATATAAGCGACTCAGAGCTTATGCCGAGAACAAGGGCCGCATTCCTAATGAACAATTCGGGTTCCATACCCAACACTCCTGTCCCCAACAGATCCTACGCATCACTGAACGTATTCACGCAGGGTTCCTGCGTGGTTTGTACACAGGCGTCGTTTACTTCGATAAAGCGAAGGCGTTCGACAAAGTCTGGCACAACGGCTTAATCTATAAGCTGTACCAACTCGGCGTGCCTGACCGTCTCGTCCCCATCTTACGGGACTTTCTGTCAAACCGCACCTTTCGCTACAAAATCGAAGGAGCGCTCTCCTCCCCCCGCCCCATCCGTGCAGGTGTCCCCCAGGGCTCTGTATTAGCCCCCCTCATATTCACGCTTTTTACCAGCGACATCCCGAAAAGCAGCAAGGCTCAACTCGCTCTGTTCGCAGACGACACAGCCATCTACTGCTCGGGACGCAGCCCAGATCAGATACGCCTCCATCTTCAAAGAGCAGTCAACTATCTAGCCGACTGGTTTAAGAAATGGAGGATTGAAGTCAACCCCCTAAAAAGCCAAGCGGTACTCTACAGGAAACCGCGGGTCAGCGTCACCCTTCCACGTCCCATCACCATGGACGGCAAGCCGATCCCTTGGGAGAAGCAAGCCAAGTACCTAGGTGTGATTCTCGACCAAAACCTCAAGTTCTCAGAGCACATTCAGAAGGTCCGGCTCGCGCCGCCTTCGCTCTAGGTCGACTCCACCCCTTCCTCAACCCGCGTAGCAAGCTATCGCTCAGGTGCAAAATGCGCTTGTACACAGCTTGCATACGCCCGATTATGACCTACGCTTGTCCAGTCTTCGCACATGCTAAGCCACGTCATATCCATAGGATGCAAGTAGTCCAAAACCAATTCCTCTGTAAAGCCACAAACGCCCATTGGTTCGTCCGTAATGAAATCCTCCACCTTGATCTGAAAATCCCCACCAAGCAGCAGTTCATGAAACGTCTCTCCAAACGCCTCTTTGATACTGCCACCAAGCACCGCAATCCTCTTATAGCAGCGGCCGCCAATTACACTCCCTCCACCATCTCCCGACTTCGCCACCCTCGGCATGCTCTCACAGACCCCGATGACCCCATTACCCTCCTCCAAGAGGCCAATAGGGCCACCAGCACATTACACAAACACAGACCGACCTACCTACCTCGCCGCCGAGGTCCATCGCGACGCGCTCCACGCAGTAGTCCTCTCCCCCTCCCTTGTTCGATGAAGGCCAGCCCGCGCCGCAGCTGAGCCAGTAATTATAATAATGTCCCAACAATGACCTCTGAGTTTGTTTCGGCGTTTCTTCTCAGAGCTAGTACTAGGAAACGCCGCGGTCATCAAACCATTAAGTATAACTTTCGATCCAGCCGTCTCTTGCTGTCCTCTCTAGCGACGCCCTAAGCCGAGGTTCGTACCCCACAGGGGGTGCCCTTAGTGCGTAGTCGCCTAATTTTAAGTTAGTTTTAAGTGCCTCTGGCTGGAGGCTTTAATTTTTAATTAAGGCATCCACAGGAAAGTCCGGTTAAGTAGTTACGGCCTCTAATGGCCACCTACGAGATGCCATATCAAAAAAAAGAAAAAAAAAGTGACACTCATCTTGACATTCCCGCCAAACTCCGAAACATTGAGATAGAAATACTAGAAGTCTATGCTCCGAAATGACGTTCTGTAATACCGGGCGTAGACGTATGTCACTGTCAAACAAATTGATTATGTCTAATAGGTTTGAATTAGAGGTGGTTAATATAGCGCATAGCGCCATTCTATAGCACGCTATTTTTTCATAGCGCATAGCGCACGCTATGTAGGTGGACGTTAAGACGCTATGACGCTATAACGCTATTTACGCTATGAATGAAATTGATCTAACGACTCGCACAGCGCGCGCCTGCTCTCCGCGGGCGCTGCCCGCTATCTGCGCTATGCGCTATGAAAAATAGCGTGCTATAGAATGGCGCTATGCGCTATACGGGCAGTCAGTAATCGCGTGAGCGCTGTGGACTATAAACGTATGTTTGTTGTCGGAGCACGCTATTTTCATCGCGCGCGATCTTAATTGTTAGTGTAAATATTAGTATAAAGTTCTGTTGAAAAACGAACTAGTGACGATTATTTAGTGTCTGCAAAGGTATTATTAGTGTGTGTAAATATTAATATATAATTCTGTTGCAAAACGAACTACTGGATATTATTTAGTGTGTACTCTATGTAAAAATGTCTAATCGCAAAGGTGGTGGTTTGCCAATCTGGAACTTTTTGAAAAATCTGCAGACGGCAGCAAGACTGCTATTTGTAATTATTGTCACTGACAGTTGTCCTTTAAATTTATTTTTTCGAAATCAGGATATATTATCAGTAATCGAGGAACACGGTTGTCTACTACAAAAGTAGTTCAACTAATGTTTTTAAATGTAAATAAAATATAAATTAAAGAAGAACTACTGTATATATCTGTGTATAATGTAAATAGTTGTTTTTTTTGTATATATACAATCAATGAACTTTTAAATACGCCTATATTTGATTTACGATTTATTAAAATTAATGTTAGAATAACCTTTACCAATTATAGACAGTCCTAAGCCTGAAAAGTATGAAAGACAGTTCATTGATATCTTTTTATATTGCTTTTTTTAGCGTTCCGTTATAGCATGCGGTCTATGTATCGAAGAACGCTTTGTAAAGTAACACGCTACGAAATGTAGCGTGTTGCAAGAATTATAGCGCCTGCTGGACGTCCACGTGCTTTCTTATTTATAGCGCGCTATAACATAGCGCATTTAATAGCGCGCTATAAATTAATAGTTTATAGTCTGTAGCGTGCTATTTTTTTATAGCCGTTTTGAACAACTCTAGTTTGAATACACTGTGCTTATAATTATTTACTTATTGTGAAAAGTAATAATAATAAAGCAGTCTATTTGGTATTGGAAAGTTAATAAACAACTAAAGAGCTTAATTATGTCGATAACAACTTTGGTACGTTTTACAGCTTGGTAGAAATACAGTTTAATGAAATCGGCATAATGATGCTATTTTTGTTATTTTCAGTATTATATGCAATTAAAAAAAGAAAATGCTCATGAGGATGCCATATGGTGTTGTGGTTGGAGTAAAATAGACAGTGAGAAACCTAAAGAACCTGAAGGCGAGAATATTGAACCTTCACAGTAAGCATAACCTAAACAGCTGTAATATTTCAATTACCTGCCAAATATCTTTGCTTGTTTTATTTTGTGCTATTTACATCTGTGCGGTCACTATAGGAGATAAGTAAATATGGTCGTAGGAAATTCAGAGTATTAGGAAAAGGTTGCAGGAATATTTATTTTATTATTTTTATTATATAAAAAAAAAAACATTCATTCGAAATCATTCTTTGGCTTCTTACTACTGTAAAACTATATTAAACAACCCGGTTGCTTAATCTTCTTTGGTGACTGTGCATGCTTAAATATAATCCAAGTACTTTGATTTGTGTAATTGGTAACATACCTTAACTCACTCATAGATCACACATTTACACAATACACGGTACACCACAAAATATCAAAATCTTAATTAATACACACTAAATAAGTTGATCGTTTTTTTTTTTTTTTTTTTTTTTGTAAAATTTGTTTGGGAGAACAACCTGTCTTACATCAGTAATTAATTACCCATGCTATGCATGAACCTATCTAATAATGTTGTTAGACGAAGGAGACTAGTCTCCATGACACAGGGAATCCTAGTGTGGAGGGTAGTGCTATTTTAATATTGTAACGTTTTTCTGAACAATAAAGTTTTTATTATTATTATTACCTATATGCATTCTATCACAAGTATAGTTGCTATGCAGCTAAATTTATATAACAGCAGATTAGAACACTATTAAAGTATAATAGTGTACAGAGACATTACTTTTACTACAGAGATTCAAACCATGAAGTCAGTTCTGAAAATTACTTGATCACTGGAGGAATAGATGACTTGATCAAAGTGTGGCAGCTAGAGAATGGTAAACTAGAGGAGAAACATCAGTTGGAGGGACACTCGCTGGGAGTCATCTCAGTGGCTGTCAGCCCTGATGGGAAGAGTAAGTAACTGCTGTTTCTGTTTATATCATCAGGTTTTATTTATTTTCTCCTTTATTTATAGGTAACAATTTTAAATATTTTTATAAACAAGAAGATAAAAAAGTGCATTTAAAAATATAAAATATAACAAAAAATAATCTCAAGAAAAAGTTTCATAATAATGCTCCCACCACTGGGACACAGGTATGCTATCTGTAAGAGGAAGCAGGCCTTCCATCACCAGGCGCATTGCTAGTTTACAGATGTCAGACATCTTTTAATTTGTGGTTCTAGGATTTCCACTATTGATGAAATGATTTACAGAATGTAAAGCACTTCGTAAGTTGCTGACATTTCCACTAGGTCTCCACTAAACATCATATAAATAATGGACATCATCTAGTGTACTGTCTCCTCCTTTTATCTGCATAGTCACTTGGGGGGTATTTTTACATTAGTAGTATATGTTGCACAGTTTGATAGATCTAGTTAAGTTATGCTTGCTACGGTTGTTCTCTGGATGGCTTCTATCTATATTTACAGAGAACAATCTGCGCCTTGGAGTGCACATCAAGCTATTGGTCCAGACTTTTGACAATCATTATGGTTTGTCAGAAGCCTTAATGCGGGGTATTAACAAGTCACCAGGTTGAGGAAGTCAGAACAGGCCAGATAGGCAGTTACTTCATGTAAAATACTTATATTCAGCTGCAACTGATTGGATTTGACTAACCCTAACATAGTTCGGAAAGGGCTAGTTAGATAATGATCTACTCCTACTGCATGGATTAGTTAATTACAAAAAAAAAAAAATCACCAATTTTTTAATTAATCGCCAATCAATTGAATTTATCACCAAACATTTGAATTAATCACCAAACAATTTCTGAGACTTACATGAAAAAGGTAAATAAAATAGTGCTGTGTTACTAAAATAGTTATACATTATTACAGCCCTAGCCAGCAGTTCTCAAGACTCGTCTCTAATACTTTGGGATTTGAAAAAAGGTGAGAAAATAAAAACAATGGAGACTGGTCCCACTGATGTGTGGACTTTGGACTTTTCACCTGATGGCAAACATATCATATCTGGAAGCAACTCTGGCAAGATTCTCATATTTGAAGTCGAAAGTGGGAAGCAAGAGCAGACATTGGACACAAGAGGAAAATTCACATTGAGTGTCGCATATGTAAGAATTTCGTAATATTACAAATTGAATATTATACAACTGTGGTAGACCCAAGTGTAAATTAGATAAATATAAAATCTTATATATAAAATTCTCATGTCACAGTTTTCGTTCCCATACTCCTCCGAAACGGCTTGACTGATTCTCATGAAATTTCGTATGTAATGTACATAGGCATGAGAATAGGTTTTTATCTATTTTTTACATGCTTTTTATTAGCTTCACTTATATGTTTGCTTGATTGCTTGTTTGTTTGTCCTTCTCTAACTCTTTGGACTACGAGTGAGCGGCTCATTACTGTAAAAGTCCCACTGTTTTCAATACATTCATTTGTTTGTTTTTTTTAAAGAATATCGAATTAAAAAGTTGAAAAATAAATATAGTTTAAAAAACTAAAAAAACATGCTTTTAAAAAATATCAAACTAAAAAGTTAAAAATAATTTTAAAAAAAGCGTGAGGCGCTTATTATACAAAAATTATGGCTCATAGCGCCTCGCGCTTTTAAAAAAAAAAAATATTTTAACTTTTTAGTTTGATATTTTTTAAAAGCTTATATATATGCTTTTAATTTATAGTTTTTTAAACTATATTTTTATGTCAATACTATTTATAGGGGTGAAACCGCGGGGCGCGACTAGTAATATGTATATGAGAGTGTGTAAAGACTGATGTATGAATGATGGAATTATGTATCTCATATACAATATGTAAAGAAAACCCTGTCCGACCCATTAGGATAATAAAGGTTAGATAAACACGTAATCATCATAGTAACAATACTAATGAATTTTGAAAAAATCTTTTTTTCCCGCGATTTAATTCCAACTTCCCCGAACCTTGGTAATTTTTAAAAAAGTGACAACACCGGTATTATTATGAGCGAATAACGATGCGACCACGTGCCGCGTGCCCTGCCCCCCGGTGCCCGCGGAAGGGTTGCTTACCACACATGTATTAAGTTACCTCTTTTTGCGAAATAATATTTATTTTTTAGGGGGATTTTTTTAAGTTTAGCCCGGCTTTGTGGATATTAGTAGAATCAGTTATCGATACCTAACAATACCTTCACGGATCGAACAGGGTTTTCTTTACATATTGTATACTAGCTTTCCGCCCGCGGCTTCGCCCGCGTAAATTTCGGTTATATCGCGCTTTTTAGATTTCCCTCGGGAACATCAAATTTTTCCGGGATAAAAGGTAGCCTATGTCCTTTCTCAGGGCCTAAAGATTGTGTGCTTTCCGCCCGCGTCTTCGCCCGCGTGGTGTTCGGTTATATCGCGCTTTTAGATTTCCCTCGGGAATATCAAATTTTTCCGGGATAACAGGTAGCCTATGTTTTTTCTCAGGGTCTAAAGATTGTCTGTGCCAAATTTCATAAAAATCTTAACAGAAAAAAGCTTAACAGACAGACAGACAGACAGAGTTACTTTCGCATTTATAATATTAGTATGGAATAATATTAGTATGGATGAGATTCATAATTCCATCATTTATCCATCCGTCTTTTATACTGCATACAGAATAACTGGAGCAAATTATTTACAGCTTTCTTCCCGTCAGATTATAATTTATGTATCTTCAAGACTAGAGTGAATAGGCTCATTACATGGTAGCAATGAGCATTTACAATACACTCATAACAAACTTGTGCGTTTTATTACAAACAATTGCATCAGGCAGGGTCGCAGTCAAGCACTAGTTATATGTAAAGAAATCCCCATCCAACCCATAAGGATAATAAAGGTTAGGCAAACACATGACCAAATAAAGTATGTAATTTTACATAATCATCATAGAAAAAATAGTAATGAATTTTAAAATAATCTTTTTTTTTCCGCAATATAATTCCAACTTCCCCAAAATTAGGTATTTTTTTAAAAATGGCAAGACCATGTTCGATTGTATTATTATGAGCGATGCGACCGCGAAGAGTGCAGGGGGGCAGAGCATTAATCCTCCTTTGTGGTGTTTTTATAAGTTTAGCCCAGCTTTATAGGCATTAGTGGAAACAGTTATCGATACCTTCACGGATCGGACAGGTTTTTCTTTACATATGGTATTATGAAACAAAATGAAACCTCTCTGTCACCAAATGCTGATTAATTTGTCTTTTTCATTCCAGAGTCCAGATGGCAAATACATAGCAAGTGGGGCACTGGATGGTATTATCAATATTTTTGATGTGGCTCAAGGGAAGCTTGTCCACACCTTAGAAGGTCACGCTATGCCCATCAGAAGTCTGTGCTTCTCTCCTGATTCTCAGCTGCTGCTCACAGCTTCAGATGACGGGCATATGAAACTCTATGATGTGTAAGTTTTTGTAATTTTTTTTTTATTAAACAAACATTTATTTATTTATTTAATTTAATCCAAGGCACAAGGTCCCATAGAAAATAAAATACAAACTATAACATAAAAATACTTGTAAACTAATATATAAAAAATATCACAAAAAAAAAAAAACAATACTATACTATTAAAATTAAAAATACTATAAATACATATAACATAACAACTAAAACTACTGTACACGGATCATCGGCGTCGTGTTTCGCTGACTGGTGTCACGCAGCCGGCCACGAAACCGGCGGTACACAACACCCTTCGGCCATAGCTCTTCTTTCAGGAACTTGTCGAGATCATGCGTCGAAACACGTATCTTACTTACTTGAAGTACCTACGTGCTGTGGCGTGGCTCCAACACATTTTGAGCACATCACCTCTATTTCACTGTTGAATTTCATAAAGTGCTGATTGCATATCAAGAAGAAAGAGTATTTTTGATACAATATATTAATATGTTTCAGAGTTCACGCAAACTTAGCGGGGACATTATCAGGACACGCATCATGGGTTCTCTCAGTTGCGTTCTCTCCTGATGGCAAAAGATTTGCTTCCGGCAGTGCTGACAGAACAGTGCGAGTCTGGGATTTAGATAGCATGCAATGCCAACATGTATTTAAGGAACATACTGATCAGGTAAATTAACACCTATATTCTTGCCAAGCTCCACAAAGAATAGAGGTAAACAAACCAATTTAGGGTTATCACAACCCACGTTTTATAAATCTCCTGTTATTTACATGATTATCGACTATTACATGCTAACTATTTATTATCAATTCTTATTGCAGCATATTTCATTAAAATCACAAAAATAACATGCATAATAACTTGGTATTTCGAAAAATCATTAAAAAGTCGACATTAATTTTACGTGATAGCCCTACAAAAAAAGAAAGATGGATGAAATTCAGGTATTAAACACATTTTGCGGAATTCAACCAATAAATAAAGTTGAGGTATTTGTCAACACAATTTTGCGTATTTTAATTTGGTACTTTCAAATCAACTGCATAACACATGCATTGTAATTAGGGTTGCCAGACCGCCGGGAAATCCGGGATTGTCCCGGAATCTTGCCTCTTGTCCCGGAATGAGCGGCAATTGTCCCGGATTTTAAAAAGTTTTTTTTTTTTGCCGTTCTTTTTTCCGAGAGAGTGTCTGTCGACAACTGTCCCGGATTTTGTGACTCCCTATCTGGCAACCCTAATTGTAATACTTTCAAGTATGGAATAATATATGTAGGTATCAAAAATTTTAACCTATTAGGAAATTAGCTTACATGTGTCATATTTCATTCAAATCGATTAAGTGTTCTATGCAAATCATAAATATCTAAACAAATAAACTTTTTTCATTAGTAGGAAGTAGAATTATTACTTTTATGAAAATAATCTATCTAGAAAAGGTTGTTAACATCTGTCTTTTAGGCGTAAACTACTCGTTACCTAGCAACGGTTTGTTTACCTCTATTCTTTATCGAATTTGGCTGACATATAGTGTAGCAACTCAGACAAAGTTAAAAAAAAACAAACATATAATGTTTGTATTATTCCAATCATACATACCTAATTATACCACATTTGGTATTATTAATTTTATTGGACAGGTAAAACTTGTAACTAAGAACCTTAGAACCCTTATACGATCACTTTGTTGTCCGTAAAGGAATTGCGAAAACCGTAAATTTTTACGCAAACGCGATTCCGACTCGCACTTGACCGGGTTTTCCGCAATTAGCGTCTGACGTAAATTGTATTTATAGTCGTAATGTTTTTCTTCGCCTACATAACTAAGGAGTATCTTAATATGACAGGAATAAACTGATATTAATCTTCTGTCCTCTTCTTGAAACTAAAAAAAATATTCACAGAATTCAAATTTAGTTTGTGAACAAGGGAATGGGGAAGAAAACGCAAAGCTATTTGCAGATGTCGCTGATGGCGTTTGACTCATAACAATTAGCTGTCAGTCGTATCACATTTTATGTTGAGTTCTTTTTTTTGTGTTTGACGAGTTTTTTTTAGGTAAATCAGAGCTATGTATTGTACATGGACTGTTTCCAGTTAAAAAAGGAGTTAAAAGTCTAGAGGAGCTTCAGTAAAAGGACGAAAATCTGATCTAATTAACAGGCAAATAACAATGCCCAGACTTTAAACTGAATGCAGACTTATTAGTATTTTAAGTTACATTAATTTTGTATTAGGTTTAATGTTTCTTTAGTTATATTTAACTAAATATTAATGTACATACTTATTATTGCCACATTTTGATAGTTTCAACCCTATTAATCTAAAATTATTATCCAGACTTGAATCGTATGACCGAAATTTTACTTCTTTACTTCCTCAAGAACAAGAAATTCAAGAGAGAAAAAAATGATTTAATGCCCCCAGAAAGCTATAGAGACACCAACATAATCTCAAGTGAAATCTATTTATGTATTCTATTCTAAATTGAAATGCATATGTATCGTTAGGGAAAGAGTGATTCCCATTATTATTTCAACAAATTGCACAACGCGGCATATTTTTTTTTATAAACAACGTGAACTCGAACAATTACAATGAGTTTTGACAGTTTATTTGGGTCAAACGATATCAGCGCCTCTAGTGGCGAAATTTGTTAGTTTTCTTCCCCATTGGCACCAGTATCTAATAAAATGATTCAAATCAAATAGTTTATTTGTGATTGGTTTATTAATTTATTTCCTTCTTTTCCAGGTGTGGGGTGTGAAGTTTAACGCAGAAAGTAATAAAATTATGTCTGTATCAGAAGATAAAAGTTTAAATATTTATGACTGCCCATTATAATATACATCATTGTTAATTTTAATATATCATACCATTTTGTAAGGTTTTTGTTTCATTGAATGTCTTATTAACGTCAAGGATGGGGACGAGACTGTTACGAAACCTATTGAACAATTTAACATAATTTTTTTGAAATACGTAAATCAGTAAGTAATTCTGAATCAGACGTAATAATAATATTAGATAATCTTTAGACGTTGTCCTAATTTGCGAAGATCACACGGTGACACGTTGCGTTCTCGTCGTGCGATAACTTCAAACATACAGATTTCATCATAGTGTCCTATTTGAACCTCCCAACTAATCGTGCGAGCACATGAAATGCTTCATAACGATCGTACGATGTGTTTGATTGTACCACAGATTACAGAATACTACATACAGATACCTAATGGCGAACAACAAAATGAGTCCAGCTCAATTCTGGCAGACCGTCGAGCAAAAAAAGTTTCTTAAAGAGATCGCTAGAGGGCCACCAGGGCGCGCTTGACCGTCCAGCTATTACCTTCATCTATGTCTTGTCTCATCATCATCCCAGCGTTAATCCCAGTCGCATCCAAAGCCTTTTTCAGCTTTGGAGTCTGGGGTCCGCTTTACCAGTCCATCTGCTGCTATGGCTAAACTTCGACATTTTCCGTGAAGCGACTGTCGTCTGACCACCACAACCCGAAGGCGACATCGAAGCATCGCAGTTAGACCAATTGTTGGAACTTTTGAGGGCTCCAACAACCCGTAACGACTGCCACTAGATGTTCGTATGGCAACCGGGACCAACGGCTTAATGTGCTTTCCGAGGCACGACCAGACCAGTGCAAATATTAATATTCATGCATACAAATACTTGCACTATGCGGGGATCGAACCCGCGCCACCTTGCGCAGCGGCCGCGTCCGTTATCGCTACGCCACGGAGGCTGTCATCTATGTCTTGTCTACATTGTCATATAAACATCCATGCGTCGTGCATCAAATTACGCATTCTAAAAGAAGATAGCAATATAATGGTTATAAGACATCTTAACCTAAAAAACATATGTTATGACAGGATTAATTGAGTACACTGCCATCTATTGTCCCGACTGTAAAATAAAAAACATTGTCACTACTGAGCCCATTTTACCGTTTTGTTTAATTATGTTATTTATACGTGTAAATATACGGAGTAGCATTAAATCAATAAATTTAAATTGTTAAAAATATTAAAAGGCCTTAAACTATTCTCCTATATAGTTAACCCCATGTCGCATAGTAAATTAAAACAGTAACAATTTTGAGACCTTTTTTTTTGGATGGCAAATCATCAAATGACCCTTCTTCATGCTCTAATCGGAGCGGAAGGGCGTGTCAGACTTTTACTGACTAAAACCGACTCGAAACGAGCAACCAGGGGGGTTGCTCATGTGAATCTTTGATGCTGGCAGACAAGACGTCTAATATCCCGCTCAACAGAAACGGACTAAGGATGAACCCCTGGTGGACTCCGACAGTGGAAGAGTCAAGGAACTTATACCTAAACTGGAATGTGCACTATCGATCAAAACGCGGTCCGAGGGATAGCTTCACAGTAGCCCTCTGTCCTCGTTGTGTATGGTGACTATTATAATGGAGTTTAAAAGGAATGTACGTAAAATATTTTTTTTTTACATATATTACCTGAGTATTTTATGAATATTTAGGTATGGATGCGAACTTTTTAATTTTATTATTCTAAAAATGGATGAATGTATTGATAATTTACGGACTACAGCAGGTCAATCTACCCGAAACTATCAAATATTCCTAATCAATTTTGAACCCTAATAATTTAGAAATAAAATTGAAAATGTAATAGAAAAATCTGACAGATTGTAGTAGCTTGATATGCTGTCGTCGGTACCTTTAAATAAATAAATATCTATATCTATAGGAATTTAATATTATTGTAAATACCCAATAAAAGCCACTTACTTATTATGTACACAATGACTAAGTGCACATTTATTAATTACCAGCTTTTCGCCCGCGTGGAGTTCGGTTATATCGCGCTTTTTAGATTTCCCTCGGGAATATCAAATTTTTCCGGGATAAAATATATGATCTTTCTTTGCCTATGTTCTTTCTCAGGGTGTAAAGATTGTCTGTGCCAAATTTCATCAAAATCGGTTGAGAGGTTTAGGCGGGAAAGCGTAACAGACAGACAGACAGAGTTACTTACGCATTTATAATATTAGTATGGATTCCGAAATTTATGGTCACCCTACATACATACAAAATAACTTGTGTGTGATTAGCGCAAAAAAAATTACTTAAAGAATGATATTCCGCATCCAGGTTATTACTCAGTATTGCAGCAATTAATGGTAACCTTTTTCCCCATCTTTTTCTAATCGAAACTGTTGGTTTCAAATAAAATTACGAAATATAAATACGGGTAACACTAAGAAAGGGACAGAGCCAGAGGGTTACTGGAACGTTTTTTTCCCTCGGACCGCGTTCTCTTCAAATTAGGTGTTATTTCCGATCGACCTTATTGCTCTTGCGATAGAGTCTTCTTTTAATTATGAGACTTCTGCAAGTTCACATTCCACTTTAGGTAAAATTTCCTTGGGAAGAGTTCAGTGTAAATATTTTGTTTTAAGAATGATTTAAACTTTGTTTATTAAGAAACGTCATTATTTTCGGAATTGATAAAAAAATTGTACCGTTTCTAGACTTTTGCTAAGTTGTAACTAGTATAGTATTTGATTCGTTCGGTAGTGGTGAAAGGCTACACGTGCTTTTGTCAGTGCTATTGAATATTTTCGACTATAGTGATTCTTTTGTTGTGAAACTCGATCGAAAGTGTTCATTTTGTTTGTGTATTGGGTGTAAGGTTTGTTTTTAGTTGTTGTAATCGTCCCTTTGTATTGTTTTATTTTTTATTTTTATCTTGTTTAGCGTAATGCAAAATGGCTTCCAAAAAGCCCCCTGATCCTGGTAAAGATCCCCCGCCTGACCTATTTGATCTTCCTTCTGGGCTCACAATCACCCTTCCAGTTCCAAATGACATAGAAATAACCTCAAACGACAATGTTATGGATACGGACACCCATAGTCGTAAGAGGACCGCTAGTTCGCCCCCGGTCTCTTCAAATATTAAAATTAAGATTCCCAAGAATACAATAGGCAGGCTTTCGTACACACCGCAAGACAATCCTCCCTATATAGTGAATGTATCACTCAAAGACGAACAAAATACAGGCACTGTGCTACAACCTATCAAGTTTGGTATGTTTTTGACGATAAACAACGTGAATAACATACGTCTCGATGGGATCAAACGTGTAGGCAGAAATCGTGTGTCAGTCGAGTTCAAGTCTTATCAGGATGCAAACGGTTTCCTTAACAATAAGATTTTATCCCAACACAATTACATGGCTGCCATTCCACAATACAACATCACAAGAATGGGTATTGTGAGGGATATTCCAGTCG
This sequence comes from Sesamia nonagrioides, assembly GCA_017933935.1. Taxonomy (NCBI): domain Eukaryota; kingdom Metazoa; phylum Arthropoda; class Insecta; order Lepidoptera; family Noctuidae; genus Sesamia; species Sesamia nonagrioides. Next base: position 345,880 of record JADWQK010000717.1, on the reverse strand, counting down.
AATGGTCTGAAGATGAGATCATTAAAAACATCCAGGTTCCTGAGGGGTGTGGCTCTGTCATCAAGGCGAGACGAATGAGCAGGAAGGTGTCTTCTGCCGGTGTGACCGAGTGGAAGCCCACACAGACTGTAGTTGTTACATTTGATGGACAAATACTACCTAAGCGTGTCTATTGCTTCTACTCGGCTCTCCCCGTGGAGAGATACACATATCCAACGGTCCAATGCTATAATTGTTGCCGCTTTGGACATACCCGCACCATCTGCAGATCGAAACCTAGATGTTTTAAGTGTGGTGAAGATCATCCAGGTGATGGATGTGAAGTCACCCGTGAATTGAGTCTCTGTGTTTCGTGTTCTGGCAACCATTTCGCAAATGACAGTGCTTGTCCTGAATTGGGCCGACAGAAGAGCATCAAAGCTCTGATGGCGGAAAAATCGATCTCGTATGCGGAGGCAAGTCGGGTCTTCCCACCTGTTTCCAGATCATATGCTGATGTCTCAAAATCTCTCTCACGTAACAAAGTTACTATAAATAAACCTCAACCGCTGTCCTCAAGACCCATCCCAGTAACCCAAAATTCATACCGGAAAACGGTCCTTTTGAAACCAAAAGCCAAACCCCACTTTCACCCGGCTACGATAAACGGGCCCACCTGAACCTCTCCCAAAATTACTCTTTTTCCCCATCCAAAAATGGCTGTGCTCTTCCATTGGAAGCTCCACAGCCAATCCTCCACAAACAGCAGGATAAATATTCTGATGTCCTGAATTTAATCACAGACATGCTCATGTCTGCCCTTGCCAGCCCATCTCACTCCATACCTGACCACGTTGCACAAAAATTGACCTCCATATTAGACTATATAAACAAAATTCCATCCCCTAACACTTCTCCAATGGAACGTGAGGAGTATTACTCCCAGAAAGCCTGATCTTTCTTTTTTAATTAATAGGTTTAAACCATCAGTCTGCGGCATTGCTGAGACATGGCTTTTGCCTGGAAGCAATTTCAAGCTGCCATGTTTTGCCAGTGTTCGTGATGATAGATCTGATGGATACGGAGGATGTGCCTTGCTCATCAATAGCAAGGTATCATTCTCTCAGATCCCTCTAACCTTTGTTGGCGATAACATAAATGTTGTTGCTGTGAAGGCGGAGGGTATAAATATTTTTTCTTTTTATATTGCGCACCCACAACTAGAGTATCTGTCGCTAATTAGGAATTTTTTATGCAATGTTAGTGGCCCAATACTTGTAATGGGCGATTTCAATTGTCACCATTACCGCTGGGGATCAGATACTTGTGATAACTTTGGCATTGGCTTGCTGGATATATTGGATGAGCACAATCTTTGTCTAATCAACGATGGTAGTGCTACTCGTAGATCTCTACCTGGTCAGAATAGTAGCTGTGTTGACTTAACATTCTGCTCATCCAATATAGCTAGTCTTCTCATTTGGCGTCGCTTGGATATGACCTATGGAAGTGATCACTACCCCATCATAATTGAATTTCCTTCCAAAAGCATTCCTGTTAAAGTTTCTCCCCCTCTTTTAAAACACCAATTAAACTCAGCAGACTGGGATTTATATTCTAAAATCCTGGACCTTAGAGTATCCTCCCTCCCAGAAGTTAACCATGTTAATGCCCAGGAATGTTTCTTGTCCTTCTCCTCCACCATTGCTTCCACTGCTGATGATTGTTTCCCGTCCAAAAAACCTTTTTCTGGTAAACTCCCCCCCCCGCCATGGTGGGATAGGGAATGCACTGACATGGTCAGGGCCAGGAATGAGGCTGAAAAGACAGTCAATGGCAATATGAACCTGGATAACCTCCTTGCCTTCAAACGGATATTGGCCAAGTCCAGGAAATTCCTAAAAAGGAAAAAACGCGAAGGTTGGTCAAAATATTGTAGTTCGCTGGCTCCATCCACCCCGGTTTCGGCGGTTTGGCGAAAGGTGAAACTTTTTAGGAGCAGTTTAGCACCTGCCTCCTCTTCCAACAACCTCACGGAAGAACTGGGATACCATTTTTTCTCAAAAATCGCTCCGGCTTATGTTCCAAGTCTTGAAGAAACCAATGTTGACATCTATGATGCAGACAACATTGAGGACCCAATGAACATGCCATTTAGCTTGGACGAGTTGAAAGCTGTGCTATCCCACGTCAAGGACTCCGCTCCGGGAGTGGATGGATTCCCGTACTCCTTTATTTCTAAAGCTGGACCAAAAACTCACAAATATTACCTGGACCTGGCTAATTTCTGTTTTACTTCTGGCTTCATTCCCACAGAGTGGAAGGTTCAGGTTGTCATCCCGATTCTAAAACCAGGCAAAGATCCGAATGATCATTGCTCATACAGACCCATTGCCCTATCGTCCATACTTATCAAACTTTTGGAACATTTAATTAAAAACCGATTAGTGTGGTTGGTGGAAAACAGGAGACTGCTTCCAACGACTCAATTTGGCTTTAGGAAAGGCCTGGGCACAGCTGATAGTGTGGGTACCCTCACGTCAGAGGTCCGGCTGGCCCTTAGCAGAAATGAGTCTGTGGTTGCTGTCTTTCTGGATATATCAGCTGCCTATGATTCCGTCCTCCTCCCTAACCTCAGGCAAAAGTTGCACGAGCTGAGAATCCCGGCTAGGATTTGTCGCATCATTGGTAGCATTTTTACCAGTCGCACCATTCAACTAAGAATACCAGGGGGTGACTCTAAACAAAGATCGGTCTGGAGAGGACTACCTCAAGGATCAGTTCTTAGTCCCCCATTATACAATATCTACACAGCTGACTTGCCCTCTTCCCTTAATTTCGACTGTAAGATCCTTCAGTATGCTGACGATATCGCACTAATGGTGTGCGGCAGTTCCATTCAGGATGCCGCCCTTTCAATGAATGTCTCTCTGGCCTCATTAAACCAATGGCTACTTGACAATGGTTTGTCCTTAAGTGCGCCAAAGAGTAAAGCTGTCATTTTTACACGCAAGCGTTCTGTTCCTCCCATTGACCTAACCGTCAATGGTCAAAGCATTCCAGTCGAAGATAAGGCTAGGTTTCTGGGAGTAACCTTGGACTCAAAGTTGTCTGGGGTTGATCACATCAGCAACACGGTCAAAAAATGTGAACGTTCCGTGTCGGTCCTTAAGGCTTTGGCTGGGGTGTGGTGGGGAGCTCACCCCTACACCCTTAAACTGGTCTATAATGCTCTGACCAGAAGCGCTATGGATTACTGCAGCTACTTACTTGAGCCTTGTAATAAAGAAGCGCTAAAGAAACTAGATAGCATCCAGTCCAAATGCCTCAGAATAGTGATTGGGGCTATGAAATCATCCCCCATAAATGCACTTCAAGTGGAATGTGCTGACCCTCCCTTACATCTTAGGAGACAATACTTGGCAGATCGATTCCTAACTAAAGTATTTTTCCTTTCATCCCATCCCTTGCTCCCAATTTTAGAACAAATTGACCTCTCCTTTAATAATTCTTCCTATTGGAACCATAAAACAGTTCCCCTATTGATAGATAGGTATAGAGAGCTTAAACAACTCTCCGTGCCTATCTGCCAATACCCATCTCTTCCAGTCTTCTCCGCTGCATACAAGTCGATTTATTGGGAACCAAAAGTCGTTTTAGGTTTAGGTGTATCAAAGAATTCTCAAAACGCTGGAGAGGACTTTGAGCCAGCTGTCAAGCGTTATTGGGAAGGATGGAATTTCTTTTTCACTGATGCTTCAAAATTGTCTGAATCTGGATGTACTGGGGTGGCAGTTTATTTCCAAAACTCTAAAATAGCTTTACTTTTCCAATGTCCACCAGAAGCATCAGTCTTTACAGGAGAGTGTGTAGGTATTTTAGAAGCCTTACACTATATTAAATCCCATCAAATAACAAGGTCAGTAATTTTTTCAGATTCCCATAGTAGTATTCAGGCCCTTAAGCAAAATCAATTTCATAGTAAAATTAATAGTAAAATCATTATGGATATAAAGAACTTGTTATTTGAATGCTACCAAAACGGCTTGGACGTTGAGATAACCTGGATCCCCGGTCACTCGGGTATTGCTGGCAATGAGTGCGCTGATTCGTTAGCAAAGTATGCCACATCGAATCCGGTTGATCAAAAGCACTACGTAGCGCATAACTACGATTTGCGGAATGGTGCCAGACCCAAGTTATTTAACTCGTGGGCTGAAACATGGAAGACGTCTTCTAAAACCAAGGGCATCTACTACGCTGCCATACAGCCTGAGGTTCAGCGTAGGCCTTGGTTTTCTAAATGTCCTAAATTGTCGAAGAGAACTGTTTCCTCACTGTGTAGACTTAGACTCGGACATTGTTGTAGCCCAGTGTTCCTGAAGAAGATCCACGTCAGGGATAATTCCCGGTGCGAGTGCGGTCTTGAAGATGGTACTTTAGACCATATTTTCTTTTCCTGTCCCCGTAATACTAAATCTTTTGACCTCTATTCAAAAATCCCCCAAGTCAACATCCCTCTCCCAACTAATTTTCATACCCTACTTTCCCACTTCTCCCCTAAATTAATAAATCTTTTGGCCAGATTCCTAGTTGAGAATGAGTTAAAGTTTTAATTGGTGCGTAGTTTGTGTGTAAATAGTCTGTATATAGTATAAGCCAGTTTAATTGTTAGCTAATGTATACTTGTAAATTAGATTTATTGTCTTACTAACCAATGTGTTTGTCCATGCAGCTATACTAACACCTACCACGAATGGAAAAGTTCGACGGCCTGTCTCTTTTTGCTGCCGTCACCACGTGACACTGGCAGAATAGTCGAAACCGGCTCAGTTGCCAAAAACGAGAAAAAAAAAAAAATAGTATAGTATTTTTTAATTGAAGGTAAAATAGTTTCTGAACGAAAATAAAGCTGTCAATTCAACATGATTTGACCTCGTGTTCCAGAATTAATTGCTTTGTTTCAGTAGTCTTCAGCATTTTATCTTTTATCTTGCTCTTACTTGCATGGATTTCTCTATTTTGGTCTCTTCGTAAGTTGAATGTTTACAAAATCAAAGAGAGCTAACCAACGATTTTGAAGTTCACCCCGGTTTCCTGATTATTTTATTAATAAATTTAGGAAAAGCTTACGTCCTACAAAAATGCCAGCTGGTAACATAGTCAGTGCTTCTAAACTACTAATGCAAATGTATTCCTGGGTAGTATATTTAAAAGTATGATCTTTAATATAGAATTTCGTTTCAGTTTTCCATATTGTTAAAAAAAGAAAATGCACACAGTGATCCAATTTATTGCTGTGCATGGGCCAAAATAAACACTTCGGGAGATTCGCCGTAAGTTAACTTTATACTAACAAAATGATACTTTTGCGCCCATTACAAAAAGTAAACAAGGACCCTTAGAGGCATCATTTTCCTAGTAGCTATGTTGTGTTGTACGCTATATCAAGCTTTCCGATGCTGGTTTACAGAAAACTCACAATTGAAACAAATGGGATAACAGTCTAACATTTTATTACGTTTTAGGAATGCCTCAAAGGATTTCATAGTGACCGGAGGCCTAGACTGTTTGGTGAAAATATGGATCCTGGTAAATAATAGATTAGAACTACTTCATACTCTGGAGGGCCACTCAATGGCAGTGGTCTCTGTAGCTGTTAGCCCTTCTGCTCCAAGTAAGTTTCAAACATACTCTTGTATAACTCGCGCAGATAAAGAAAAGTTCTGAAAATGGCGGCGGATACTTATGGTACGGTTGACAAAACATGCCATTGTTCAATCACAAACCAAATACTAAGATAGAAAAATGTCAAATTTACGTTGTAAATATTGTTATTTACAACGTAAATTTGACATTTTACTTGTTTATTGTTGTGTTTGTTTTTATTGTTGTTTTTTATTATTATTTTGTTGTTTTTGTTGAGTTTGAACAATCAAACTCAACAAAAACAAGAATATCAACAAAAACAACAAAATAACAGAGATTTTAGCGGAACGAAATTAACGATAACTCGAAGCGCATCAAAGTCGCTTGGAAAGCGAATCCTGAATTCCTGATCGATGATTTTTTTTTTTGCAGCGCTTACTTCACTGTGTGAGTATAGACAGCGATAGAAAGTGAGTGAGAACGCATGCGAGCGGACGCCATTTACAGATCTTTTCTTTATCTGCGCGTGTTATATTTACATGTGATTATCTTACCTAGTAACTGGTTTGTGGAGGTCAGATAGGTCTCCTCACTATCACTCCATGTAAAGTACTTACTAATACTGTATTTTTTTAAATCAGCCGTATTTAACTGAAAGAGCCCTAATAGGGTGACAGGGACATTGACATGCAAACATCAGTTCAGTATATGACTCACGAGTTTGCTCATCAATCTCCCTGTCATAATGCTGCAGATGACGTTTAAAAATACTTGAAAAAAAAAACATTTTTTTTTTATTACAAATGTCAGCAATTTATCACATTCAAGCTAACTTTCCTGGTGGAAAGTAAGTCGTGGTGGCCTAGTGGTTAAAACACCAGCTTCTCAAGTATGAGTGTGCGGGTTCGATTCCAGGTCAGGCAAGTACCAATGTAACTTTTCTAAAGTTATATGTGCTTTCCAAGTATATCTTGGACGCCAATGACTGAAGGTGAAGGAAAACATCTTGAGGAAACCTGGACTTAAAGTCTGAAACCGCCAACCCGCATTGAGCAAATGTGGTGATTACGCCCAATCCTTCTCTGTATGAGACTCCTCTCTGGGCTGTGGGATGATAAAAAGGTTGATAATGATGATGAAGCTAACTTTCCTTGGCTACTTTCAACTTTAGTTTTACATATACACTGGACAGCAAATAAACTGGGCCACCCACTACTTTTAAACTTCAATCTGATTTTCTTAAAAAGTATAAAACTTACAACTGTCAAAGTCATCTCTATAGAAAGGGTGTTTCATGACAATTAAAATAAATGGAAACACATTGGGATTTATCAATCAGTTAAGAGTTTATTAAGAATTTTACAAAGATGAGTTGGTTTCCAGTTGCTTAAATCATTTGTTACCACCAAGTAAAAAACAAATTGAAGCCTAACAAAGAAAAAAAAAAATTATTATGATTAGTATTCAGTGCTCTCTCCTCATGCTCTGATAACTGATAGCATCCTTCTATTCATAGACCTCACGTGCCTGACGATGAAATCTTGGGGAATTGCATTCCACTCCTCTTCAATTGCGATTTGCAGCTCTGGAAGCCTTGTTGGAGGTGGTACCCAGGCTCAAACCCGATGTTTCAGCTCATCTCATAAGCGTTCTATCGGGTTCAAGTACGGGCTTTGAGCTGGCCAGTCCATCGTAAGGATGCCAACATCACGTAGATATTGGGTTACCACATGAGTTACTTGAGGCTGGACATTATCATGCATCAATTGCATATCCTGTCCGCTGTATCCTACGTAAGGTACCACATAATCTGCGGGGATTTTAGTAATGTAGCAATGAAAAGTCAATAAACGAAAACGAAAGCTGTATGTGCAGTTAAGGTCGTACCCTCACCAAATGACCTCGAGCATTTGCTCCCTCTTCACCGCGCCCCACCTCTACAATACTTCGCAAAATATTACTAGCGCCGTCTGGCGGACGAAGTACTTACAAATACAAGTTAAATTCATAGACCACAGAAGTAACAGACATGGCACTTTTATTTTTGTTTATTGGTGCGCCCAAATACTTTTGGTTATTATAGACTGAAACAAATGTTGACGATACTTCATAATAAAAATTTTGCGTATTTTATTTTTTAACCGACTTCCCAAAAGTGTGGTTCTCAATTCGATTTATGTGTGCTCGCTGATAACTTTATCGTTAATGAACCGATTTTGACCATTCTTTTTTTATATGAAAGAGTATGCTGCCTATGTAATCTCATTGTTACCACGTCAGTGTCGATAAACGTCGATATCGTCGATAATCGTCGTGCGTCGGTCTCCGTGCCGCAGCGGTCAACACGCCTGCCTGCGACGTGGAGGCCCCGGGTTCGATCCCCGGCCAGGTCATAATGGGAAACGATCTTTTCCTAATTGTCCTGGGTCTTGGATGTTGATCTATACAATATGTTAAGAAAACCCTGTCCGACCCGTAAGGATAATAAAGGTTAGGTAAACACTTGACCAAATCTTTATATATATAATTCTGCTGTACGTGTGTATGTCATTGAACTCCTCCTAAACAGCTTGACCGATTTAAATGAATTTTTCTGTATGCGTTTGAGTGGTGCCGTGGATGGTTTAGATTCACAAATCAGCCCGGCTGATCGAGCTGATTGCTTGAAAAAGCATGTGATCTCGGAAACGTTGTTTCGACTTCTCCTACAGTTTTGTGCTACCCTGGTACCGTGTACCTCTACAAACTAGGCACAATAAAAGTTCTTCCATGTAATTATTATGGTTTAATGATGAATGAGCTTCATTGTTTCGACTTCCTACAATTTTGTGCTACCCTGGTACCTTGCACCTCCACAAAGTAGGCAAAATAAAATTTCTTCCATATATTTATTATCTATTATTTTTCAAGAACGGCTGAACCGATTTTGTTGAAAATTGGTAGGGAGAGGTAGCTAAGAACTGGGAGAAGGACATGGGTTTGGGGTGACTTTTAACCCGTTCCCGTCGTTCCCGTGGGAATAAATGAGCTTCATTGTTTCGACTTCACCTCCAGTTTTGTGCTACCCTGGTACCTTGCACCCCCACAAAGCAGAGAAAATGAAATTTCTTCTATGTATTATTAATGTGATTAATGATGAAATGTTACAAACCAAATTAATTACAAGGTAAAGGAAAATATCATAAGGAAACCTGGACCTTAAGTCTGAAATCGCCAACCCGCATTGAGCAAGGGTGATGATCAATCCTTCTCCATAAGAGAGGGGAGCTGTGCCCAACAGGGGACGATAAAGAAGGTTGATGATGATGATGATGAGCTTCATTGTTTCGACTTCTATACTTTTGTGCTACCCTAATTATCCTAATTTAAGAACTAAAAAATAAGATCATGTGATATTGCCTTTAAGGCGGAACAAAGTTCGCCGGGTCAGCTAGTATAATATAAAATTTTACATAATCATCATAGTAACAATACTAATGAATTTTGAAATAATCCTTTTTTCCCGGGAATTAATTCCAATTTCCCCGAAATCTGGTAATTTTAAAAAAAGTGACAACACCGATATTATTATAAGCGAATAGCGACGCGACCACGTCACAGGTGCCGCGTGCCCTGCCCCCCGCCGCCCGCGGAAGGGGTTGCTTACAGCACATGTATTAAGTTACCTCTTTTTGCGAAATAATATTTATTTTTTTAGGGGGATTTTTTTTTAAGTTTTGCCTGTCTTTGTGGGCATTATTAGAATCAGTTATCGATACCTAACAACACCTTCACGGATCGGACAGGGTTTTCTTTACATATTGTATATTCTCGGTGGTAGGCCATAACATCAGCTGCCGGCAGAAGTTACCACCCACCAGACAAAGTCTTGCCGCCAAGCGATTCGTCGTGTTCCGGCATGATGTCTGGTGAAGCCGTACGGAGGACGGGTCTGAGCAGTTGTGTTGCGATGTGTGCCGGGTACGATGTTCCTAATGTTGTTGTGTCGGGAGTTTGGTCATGGAGCGTCTCCAGATCAATCACCCTTTGGGCCAGCATAGTTGGTAGTGTTGTTGGGTTAAACATTGCATCACCTCGCTCAACTGCCGTCTTCCTTCCTATTCACTCAGTTTTTTTGAGTGAATAGGTTTAATAAGCTAGTGCGCTTTACCTTCCGCTTACCATCAGGCGGGATTGCAGTCAAGCACTAGTTTAGAAAACATAAAAAAAAAAACCTTTACAACTAAATATGTCATGACTGTAACTTCAGGGTTGGAAGTTAGTTTTGTAGATTGAAAGTTAGCTAAGTCAGATGGTCAAAGGGATAGAAAAATAATATAATAAAGGTTAATTTATCATTATTTATTATATTAAGGGAAAACGTAATCAGGGTCAAATAAATTTCTGCAGACAGGAAACCTACATAAAAAAAGATTTGATGTTTTTTTTGGGCTCAGGCAAGACTGAAATTATATTATTATTCTCGTTTAATAAAACAAATACGTAAATTGTAAAAAATAAAACTATCGTATAAAAAAAAAACAAATACATATACTATAATATTATTTACACAAAGCTTCCTTTTGCAGAAAAATAATAAACATCTGACTAATACAATATCCGGTCAGACTGGACGCTGACGGCAGTATATTTAGCAAAGGCTTGCAAGCAAACGACGTATTTCGTTTTTCTTAATTCCTATAAGACCACAATGAAAGTATGAGCATTTCTAGAAATAACGCAATGAAATAACACAACTTAAATTCAGTCTCTTGATTTTAATTGATTTTTGCATAAGCATGACGAGTAGGTAGTGTTTGTACTATGTTAAAGTACAGTGTTGTAAATTGTTGAGGAATTCCCTCGACTGTCTATGGTCTTCATCATCAGATCTATTGCAGACCTTCATTTAAACCTATATGGGTGTAAAGTATTCATCAATATAAATGAATTAAGTCCAAACACAAGGTAACTATTGTAAACCTTTGAGGAGTTCCCTTAACTGGCCTTTGTCTTCATCATCAGAGCTTTAATGACAATCACAACTCATTTAGGTGTAAAGTTCTTATCAATATAAATTTATTAAGCACAAACACGAGGCAGCTGATGTGAATCGTTAAGGAGATCCCTCGGCTGTCTCCCGGCTCCATCATCAACTCCGAACTTTACTAAATTGTAGTGCGTTAAAACACTTAATGAAAAAAACATAGAAAGGCGCCTAGGCGCCCCTATGAAAAATTAAATTTCTCCTAGGTTTCCTTAGTCTTCCATCATCAGACCCTAATTTCCTTAACATGAGACTACCTTGAAGATATAATCTTTCTAATTAAAAAAAAAAAAAACATGTGGCACTCTGGAACTGCCACGGTAAAGCTATTGCATAGCATTTTTTTATCAACTTATGCAATAGGGTATTTGACTAAAAAAACCTAATTAGTCCGTCAGTCAGATTTCCAAAAAATACTCATCATCATCATCATCATTTCAGCCGAAAGACGCCCACTGCTGGATATAGGCCTCCCCCAAGGTTCTCCACGACGACCGGTCCTGCGCCTCCCGCATCCAGCGGTTTCCCGCGACCTTCACCAGGTCGTCGGTCCACCTTGTCGGGGGCCTACCCAAAAATACTAGACACATATTTTTTTCTTTTTTCATATAAACAAAAAATGAAGACGACACAGTGCTTTGAAAACTCGTGTGACGTCACTGCACGCTACACTTTTTAGCGGCTAGTGACGTCACCAGCCATCACTCCTGATCTTTGATGTCTTTTATACAATATGTAAAGAAAACCCTATCCGACCCATAAGGATAATAAAGGTTAGGTAAACACTTGACCAAATATAATATAAAATTTTACATAATCATCATAGTAACAATACTATTGAATTTTGAAATTATCTTTTTTTCCCGGGAATTAATTCAAATTTCCCCGAAATTTGTTAATTTTTAAAAAAGTGACTGACTTTATCTTTGATGCCTATTATATTTGTCAATTTTTATTTATTTGATAAAACAAAATATACGAAATGTAAAACGTATATAATAAACCTATCCAATATTTTTCTATAATCTGAATGACGGACTTATTAGTTTTTTTAGTCAAATACCCTATTATTTATATTATAGTAAAGTTATCCGCAAACAAACATAAAAAAAGATATAACCTCCTCTCTTTTGAAATCGGTTAAAAAAACGAACACCAAAATGAACATCAATAACAGAGACACTTTATGATAGTATTATACTCTATGCGACATGCGGTGCGTGAGCGAGCAAGCAGATGCTTTCTCGCTCACGCGCCGCCCGCTATGCTAGCGGACCGCGCGATGACGAACGACACGGGTTCCCCCTTCGAGAGCTTGTGGCATACTGAATCTCAATAGCTCGGGCAAGGGAAATGATGGGGAATACGTTCAGATTGTTGAACAAAATTTTTGTTTTGGTCGTTTTAAAAAAATATTTCTACAATAATGTTCGTCATGAAATTGCCTATCCATTAGTTTAAGAACGCAATCTAAATAATGCTTACTTTTCGAGGAGATGCACGTTTTCTATAATTATTTCTCTTGTCAGAGGTTTCGTTGTGAAGGAATTATTTAAACATTATGCTTAGTAAAAAAAAAAAAAAATCTACAATTTTGGAGCCAAGATTATGGAGAAAATTTATGTATTTTTAATAAGTTGATATTTCTTTTGGATAAAGAGTAGATAGTTCCGAAAAACTACATAAAAACGGCCTGCGGTGCGTTTTTCCCCTGGAACCGCCTTAATGAGATGCCGCCCCACACCATTAAAGTTCCTCCTCCATAAGCAACAGTTTCTCGATGCAACACTGATAATAACGTTCTTCAGTGCGATGATATACGACTACTATACTTTGACGTCGATCACTTCCATGTAGACTCACCCTTGTCTCATCAGTGAAGAGTACTCCACTGCTCCAACGACCAATCTCTATGCTCCCGAGCAAATTTAAGTCGTGCTCGACGGTGGGCTACCGTTAATGCTAGACCTGTTGCCGGACTTTTTGGAGTCAGGTTCCGTTCAGCATGTCTCCTTCTAACAGTATCTGAACTTATGGCCACTTGGCGTTCATCACGCAGACTTTGTTTAGCTTGCACTGCGTTGAGTGGACGATTACGCAGAACAGTAAGTTGGATATAACGATCATCTGCTGCTGATTTAGCCCTAAGTTTGCACGTACCTGGATGGCGATCGAATGCTCCAGTCTCTAAGTATCATCTGTAAAGTGGTTGAACCGAAAATCTGCTAAATCGAGGTCTTCGAGCAACCTCACGTTGTCCGCGGCCTGCATGAAGTAATGCTATAGCTTGGGCGACTTCATGAGAAGTTGTTTCCCATTATCAACTCCAAAAAGTTAGAAAAAGACAAGCGTCTATGCAAATGATGGACAAAATTTACAGAAATGATAATATCGGGACTACCTTCCTAGAAGAGAAAGAACGCTGAGTGCGAACTGTATTGTGTTTGCTGCTTGATTACAATCTAAGGTGACAGTACTTTAGATTAAATATGTATTAGTATTTTGATCGTCATGAAAGGCACTTTCTAAAGCTAGTTTCAACCAATCAAAAGGCTTCAAACGAGACTTAGGTAGAGCTTGAGTTTTGAGTGGCGTTCTGTAATACTAACCTTAGACTTTTTTGAGAAAATCAAATCTGAGTTCAAAATTAGCGAGTGGCCCGATTTTTTGCTCTGTCCAGTGTATTTACTCACTCTTTTCAACCAGCAGGGTAATTGCGTAACTATCAGTAGCAATGGGTTTCATCTTGACAGTACAACATCTATTGTATTGTTTGCGTTGTTGAGCAGACACATTATTCAAACATATAGAGCAATGAATTAGCAATCTGCTTCAAAGTTATTCTAATTGACAGTATTAGTGTGCTACGCAATTATGCTGCAGATCATCTATTAAAATGTAGAATGATGTAGGTACTGTATTACACAATGTTTTTTTTTTTTTTTTTTTAAATAGGACGTTGCCCTGCACTAGAATATTCTCCTGTATTGCGGGTGCGTTTACAAACATATAAACTCACATACACAAATAGACCCAGACCCTGAACTACTTGTAGGTTATACAAATATTTGTTCAGTGCGGGAATCGAACCCACGACACGCAGCGCTGCAGCAATACTTTTACGTCTACGCTACTTTTGACATCCTCCGTGGCGCAGCGGTCAATACGCCTGCCGGCGCCGTGGAGGCTCTGGGTTCGATCCCCGGCCAGGTCATGATAGAAAACGATCTTTTCCTGATTGGTCTTGGATGTTTATCTATATAACTATGTATCTATTATAAAATATAGTATCATTGTGTAAATACTTACACAAGACTACTGACAATACTTAGACTTGTGTTATGGGATACCCCATAACACAAGTCTCGAACTTACCTTAGGGCTAGCTCAATTTGTGTGATTTGTCCGTATATATTTATTTATTTAATAGCTTAATCACTGCGCTAACTGAGCAGTTAAAATAATTTTAATTTATTTTTGACAACTAATTAATTATATATTATTTTTTATTATTCTAGTCATCGTCAGTTCATCACTAGACTCTACTCTTATATTCTGGGACCTTTGCTCTGGACAGAAGCTGGGGGAGATACCAACCGGTGTCACTGATGTATGGAAAATAGCATTTTCTCCAGACGGACAGCATATTGCTACAGGAGGTCACACTGGCAAGATATATATTTACCAGATCGAGACTGGTTCGATTGAAAAAGTTTTGGATACCCGAGGAAAGTTCATACTTAGTATTTCTTTTGTAAGTTTTTTATTCAATACCTTCATAATAATTATGTTATTGTAATGTTGATTGAACATAATGCGTGACCGCAGCACAGATAGTCTACAGTACAGTAAAAGCTCTTTATTCGCAGGGTACACGTTCCATAAAATTATTTATCTACTCTCATATCAAAAAATTAAAAATATAAAATCAAAAAGGAGTTTATATTGACGTACTTTACCAATAGTATATCGAAAGGAAATTAAAAAATTAATTTATAACATTGATAAAATATTAAACTAAGGTAGATATGTCATTAGCGCACTGAAAATGAAGCGTACAAAAGGAAGGAAAGTCCTGCATCTCGCCTTAGTCATTCTCGATACACTCGTAAAAACAAACGACAAACACTAACAGCGCAAACGACAAACACTAGCCATCTTTTTCTTCTCTATGCTTTAGATTGTGCCCCATCTCACTCACACTGTACCAATGTATGCCGAATAAAAATATGCATGTGTGCTGCTGCTGTGTTCGGCACATTTTTTTTGGTCAGTTTGTTAGAATATATCGTATCTGTTTAATATTTTATCAATGAATTATAACATTATTTCTCTAACAAAATAATGTTATAATATTTTTTTTTTCATTACAAACCATAGACAGCCATTGATATAATATTAAACTAAGGTAGATGAGTCACTAGCGCATTGAACTTGAATCGTACAAAATATCATATCTGTTTAATATTATATCAATGTTTTTTTTTTTTGGTTTCATTCTTTCCGTTCATTTGAACGGAAAAGGCAAAGGCATAGTAAGCCATACAGCCTAGTCTTCAGTATGTTTTTTCTTGAGTTTTATATCCTAACTTATCCTAATTTATCCTAACATATACTAACTTAACTTAAACTAAACTATCTCCTTTCATTTCCCGCGTGAGGCGCATGCGCTGTGACGCAGGGTGCAAAGTGTTAACATTTTGTTTACAATTATGAGACTGAATAAATGGAATTGTGTTGCGTTGGCGTTAGACGCACTGAGATTAGATAAAGTAGTGTATGAAACTGTACATAATTAGGTATTACACACTCGTGTGATACTATTAAAAAACTCGCTTCGCTCGTTTTTTAAACTCACACTCGTGCTTAATACCCTCATTATATATCAGTATCATAAACTACTATTAATTGATGTTTTTGAACAATTTTAATTGATTATCTTAAAGCTTAGGCAATGGTGTGAAGAATTTTGTATTTTTTTCTTGCTTGGCAGTTTTCAAAAGCTCCTTCAATTCAGACTGATACACAGCAGTTGCATTAGGAATTTGCCGCTTAAAAATAAGATTTCGTTCCATAGATGAATCATAAAGAAATCACAACGCTCATTTGCCATTCTTAAACGTACACTAAGATTTTTGAAATTAAATTTTACGTTTTCAGTACTTGTTGAAGTCTCTTCTTTAATGGGCTGTGAAATTAACATTTCCTCACTTTTTCACTTGATTCTATCTGTTCGAACCCATCTCGGCGGTATCATTTAACAAGTTACATACTTTAGGCAAAGTTGTAATACGAGGCTGCTTGCGTCCTGTCCGGATGCCCGCCCTGGGACCTAGAGGCGAAAGTACTCGCGTCATTGTACCGACCGCGATGGCGCGAGGAAGAGCGGACACGGGGCTCCAGTCCGGCGCAGCGGCAGATCGAGCTGCGCCAAGGGGAGCTCCGTCAGGTCCTGGTGGCGGACTGGCGGCAGAGGCTTATGCGCCCTACCGCGCCTCGCTAGCGTCGAGGCGATCCGGCCAGTACTCGACGACTGGCTCGGGAGAAGGCACGGCTCCCTGTCATTTAGAGTGACGCAGGTACTGTCGGGGCACGGCTGCTTCGGCAAGTACCTGCGTCGCTTAGGCGGGGAGCCGGACGCTCGGTGCCACCACTGGGTCCAATGCGGTGAGGACACGGCGCAGCACACGCTCTCCGAGTGTGTAGCTTGGGAGGAGCAGCGCCGTGTCCTCACAAATGAAGTAGGAGGCGACCTGACGCTGCCGGCAGTAGTGCGGAGGATGGTCGGTAGCGCAGAGTCGTGGGACGCGGTGGTGTCCTTTTGCGAGGACGTGATGTCGCAGAAGGAAGCTGCGGAACGGGAGAGGCAGATCTCAACTCCCTTCCCGGGACGCAGAAGACGCACCGGGAGCCGAAGAAGGGCGGATAACGCCTTCTTTCGCCCCCCATGAATGGGTCCAGGGGCAAAGGACATGGGGAAGTCCCCGCTCCCTATTCTATGGACCCCGTGACGGACGCGCGCGCGTGTGTTGTTGCGCGCCTCTGAGGCGATGCACGGGGTAATTTGACACCCCACTACCCCGTGCAGGAGAGGAGGCCCGGACAGACCGGGCCAGAACGAGTGTGTGGGGCCGTGGAAGAATTTAGATTCCCACAGCCCTACGCGCGCTCGTGATAGAAGAGACACCGGGGTGGTTTTAGTCAGTAAGAGTCTGACAGACCCCGTCGCCCACCCCAGGGCGGCGGACATCCATTGAGGATTTCCACCCCGAAAAAAAAAAAAAATAGGTGGTGCAATATAATTAAACATCGCAACACACCGCTTCAGACCAGTCCTCCGTACGGCTTCACCAGACATTATGCCCGGAACACGAGGAATCACTTGACGAATTTCTATTTTCTCAGAGTCCCAACGGCAGATACATAGCGACGGGCTCCGAAGACGGTATCCTGTGCATAGTGAACGTGGCTCAAGGCAAGGTGGTACACACTGTAGAAGCCCATACAGGTCCTGTCCGGAGTGTCGCGTTCTCGCCGTGTAATCGCCGACTAGCCACCGCCTCTAATGACGGATTTGTCAAGATTTATGATGTGTGAGTTACAAGGATATTTCCAAAGAGTTATAGTATGTTTATATTATGGACCTACCCACTTTATTTGTATCCTTTGCATAGTCGTAGGTAAATATTAATTCCTTTGAGTTTTTACATACTATGTTTTTTTTTAAATAAATTATAAACTGGCGCTTGACCGCAATCCCGCCTGATGGTAAGCAGGGACGCAATCGATTATGGTAAAGCGCACTAGTTTATTCAGTCTAGCCTTGAAGACACTCATGTTGTAGCCCGACGGGGACACCGCCGCTGGCAAATTGTTCCAGTATACGTATTTTTTTTTTTGGGACAAAACCCGCCATACTGTTCCCAACCCACTGCAACTCCTGAAAGCCAGAATCAACAGTGGAGACCGCCAGAAAAACGCCGAGCAATGAAGCTTAACGAGTCCCGGAGAAACGATTCAACTGTCTTGGGTCCCGCAACGAAATTAATCAGAAAAGAATAGCGGAGGAGTAAGAAAAAAGACTTCGTCTCTAGTCAAGTAACTAGTCACGACAGGTTTAATCAGTATTATAACCTAGTCAAATGTAGACTGTTGTGATATTTTATTCCAGTACCTATACGTATATTTGACTCCTTTCAAAATTGTTCGCATTATAATTCTTTTTTTTATACTTTAATATATTTTTCTCACAGGGCTAGTGCAGGTTGCCAACACTCGTTGAACCACAAATGCTGGGCGGTTGGGGTTTGTTTCACTACAGATGGGACGCGCGTCGCGACAGCAGCTGCCGACGGAACTGTCCGAGTAGCAATGACTGACGGGCTGACAGTACTCTACACTTTTCAAGAACATAGTGACGTGGTAAGTACCAAAGTACTAGGCATGCCTTTTAAGTTCTGTCGTTTCCATATTTCTCGGTAATTTTAAATTTGGAACTGTTCTGTATTTGAATGTGTTTAAATTTTTAATCTCAAAACAGTTGAAAGTATTAGGATTAATGCATTGATATAATATTAAACAGATATGATATGCTCTAACAAATTAACCAAAATAAATGTGCCGATCGGAGCAGCAGCACACATGCAATTTTTTTTATTCTGCGTACATTTCACACGATGGCACAGTGTGAGTGAGATGGGGCGCAATCTAAAGCATAGAGAAGAAAAAGATGGCTAGTGTTTGTCGTTTGCGCTTAAATAGAATCGACGAAAACTAAAGCGACTTGCTGGACTTACCTCCTTTTGTACGCTTCATTTTCAGTGCGCTAGTGACGTATCTACCTTAATTTAATATTATATCAATGGATTAATGCTATTGTTTAGTCACAGCGTCGACTGAAATCTGTCAGGTTACGTACGAAAATGGATCTTTCTAAGGGTGTACGATGCCATCGATCGATGGTAGAATGGATTAGTCGACATCGATCGATAGTTTCTACCATACCAATCGATCGATAGCCGATAGATGCCATCGATCGATGGTAGATTGGATGAGTCGAAGTTTGCGTCTCCGTAATAATAGTACGAGCTACATCGTACTCGCCAACAACAACGCGTCCTCTTATGAAGACATTTCGAAAGAAACTAATGGAATATAGCTGGGGTTAATCGATCTAGGTCGACCGATGCCGTTGACCGATGCTATCGACTCTTTTGAAGAGCTAACATCTGTGTTCAGTCGAACGCTGGTATTTAGAATTCCAGCGTGGGCATAATCCGTCCAAAATCCGCCACCACTGAAGATAACATCAGTGCTGCAAGACAAATAATCATCGAAGATTGTCATGTGACGTATCGAGAGACAGAGGTTCTATTAGGCATCTCAGGGACAACCATTCAGAAAATCTTGCACGAAGTGTTTGGTGTGAGAAAGCTTGTTTGCCGTTGGATACTGTATAAGCTTTCCGACGATCACAAGGCGGCCCGCGTCAGATATGTCAAATTGTCACATTGTGTTTGACAAGTCGTGGTGGCCTAGTGGTAAAACATCAGCCTGTCAAGTATGAGTGTGTCGGATCGATTCCAGGTCAGGCTAGTACCAATGTAACTTTTTTAAGTTATATGTACTTTCTAAGTATATCTTGGACACCAATGACTGATTACAAGGTGAAGGAAAATATCTTGAGGAAACCTGGATTTTAAGTCTGGAATCGCCAAACCGCATTGAGCAAGCGTGGTGATTACGCTCAATCCTTCCCTGTATGAGAGGAGACCTGTGCCCAGCAGTGGAACGATAAAAAGGTTGATGATGATGTCAAATTGCATCCAATTATCCAAATCCGTTCAGCGGTTTTGAGCAACAATGTCATACAGATTTTGATATTTTAAATATTAAGTAGAATATAAATTTGGAAAGCTAACAAATTATTATTCTTTGACAGGTATGGGGGGCAAACTTTAGTATTAACAATAAGAGAATACTATCGGTGTCTAAAGATAGAAGTATTAACATCTATGAATGCCCGCCATTGCCGGCGAAGACTGAAAAAAGGGAAGCTACTATGGTTAAATGAAACCGTAATGCGAGTATACCGTAGCCATATTTAATAAAATTGTGGTGTTTTACATACTGTCAATATGAACCTATTGTGAATATCTTTCAAAAAATATAAATGTATGTATCATGTTTATTTAGCTGTTTTGTAAGCTGTCAAAAATTGTAAATGCCTTACTACGTTTAAATTAAACTTTATTAATTTGTAAACATTTGTTTTATTAAATGATCCCAAGACACTGAACCAATTTGCAATTTTAAGCTTCTTGTGAACCCGCTGTTCATAATTTAATTAAATACTAGCTTCTGCTTGCGACTTTGTTCGAGTCAATTCTTTTTTCCCCCAACACACCGAGTTGCATCGCATCGCCCGCCCGTGCTATGTCAAAATCTGTTATAACGACATTGAAGCTACCGCTCATATTTAGTCGTAAAAACCGATAGTTGTAATAACCAGCGACGGCTATTTTCTGCTCTGGCTCGTTTATTATAAAAAAAAAAATGTCATAAAAGATTTGAATTTTCTCCCTTTCTTTCCAAATGGTTGAAATTGTCGAGTATAATACCCCTTATTCTTTTGCCAGGTCTTTGTTTGGAATTCCTTTCTCTAGGTTTGAAATAATACGCTATTTTTCTTCGATATTGATTTGTTTGCGACTTGTTATAATTTTCTCAGTTACCTCAACAATATGTTTTGGTGCGTCTTGTGCAAAGATAAGTAACAAACTGTCTTAAGAGATATGACAAACCAGGCATTGAGGTTACGACATGCATGTGCTTTGTTTCTAAGAGTTGCAAAAGACCCTAAATTTTGTTTATTTTTACGATTATAGCCATTGACCATTATAACGTGCCAGATGTGGATACTGTTACCTATTCAAATTGCTTAAAATACAGCTGAGCTGGTCGTTCTACAGATATCATTCTCCGAAAAATTAACCAAATGTGGTCGCTTAATGCGGTATGTTGTGTTTTTGATAAGGCGGTCATACATATATCATTCAGCCAGGATCTTTGATTTTAGTCATTTTAACCGGTATGTTGTTGTAAACGATGTCGTCATAAACGGTTTTGACTGTATTTCATTTTCGCTTAGCGTTCTTTCAGACTTTGTCTATTACTCGTCCTCTAAGAATCATAGAGTGATGTTAAATAACCATAAACCTTATGTCCTCAAATCGGTTTAGGAGTTTCAGATATCTGAGCTATCTTTGAAACGAAACGAGCACGATGTTTGGAAAAGAAAGTGTTTACGAAACTGTTCATAAACAAAAAAAAAAAAAAATAAACATTTCATCAAAGAACCACAGTCACCGACATAGCTCTGCGAGTCTGCTGCCGATGGGGCAGTAAGGTTCTGGAGTGGCGGCCACGTACTGGAAGACGCAGCGTAGCGCCCCCAACAAGATGGACCGATGACCTGGTGAAGGTCGCGAGAAGCCGATGGATGCAGGCAGCACAAGACCGATCGGCGTGGAAAGCTTTGGGGGAGGCCTTTGTCCAGCAGTGGACATCTGTAGGCTGAAGAAGTATGTGAATAAATGAAGAATGTAATTTCATCAAACATTGGCACTGACTAATCTAATATTTTGTCTTCTATCCTTTCCGTAATGAAATAGAATTGAAATTTTTGCCGGCGGCGGTGTTTCCGTCGGACTACAATTTGAGTGTCTTCAAGGCTAGAGTGAATAGGCTCTTAATAAACTAGTGCGCTTTACCATCAACGATTGCGTCACTGCTTACCATCAGGCAGGATTGCGGTCAAGCGCTGGATTATAATATGTAAAAAAAAAAAAAAAAATGAAAAATATGCACTGGACTTCAATTTTTGTTTAGTTTGTGAACAAGGGAATGGCCCTGATTCCCTTCTAATATTTTCTCCATCTTTTTCTTTATATTTCGTTAAGAAAAGGACAGAACATAAAATGATAGCTTAGACCTGTCAAATTAGTCCGCGCCTGACGTAAATTGATGTATTTTTGGTCGCCATGTTTATAATCGTGTCTAAACTGCCTATGGAGTGAGGTTTGGCGGGAATGTCAAGATGAGTGTCACGCTCATTTTTCATTGGACTTTTAAAATTATTTATAGTGTCGTTTACTAAATAAAAACGCGTGATTTATGTAGTAAAAAGTGCATTCAGTGAATAATTCAAAAAGAACAGTGAAATATTGTAGCATAGTGGCCTCATCATTTCTTTACGCTAAACCGCTCCTTATCGTCCAAACGCGTAAAACGAAAGGAGTTAGTTTAGGTTAAATTATGCTAGGATAAGTTAGGATAGATATTTAATGAAGAAAAAAAATTACTGAAGACTTGGCTGTATGGCGTACTATGCCTTTGCCTTTTCCATTCGCCCGAACGGAAAGAAATGAACCAAAAAAAAAATGTCTATGGAGTATCTTAATTTGACAGGATTAAACTAAAATGTTATCTTCTATCCTTTTCTTAATGAAATAGAAAGATGCACCGAACTTAAATTTTGTTCAGTTTGTGAACAACAAGTGGTCAATGTTTCATTTAAAAACAAACCCATTCATCTACCTATATCTTTACTAATATACAGTATGTTAAATAACAGAGGGCGTTCCCTTAAACTCGTTAATATATATCATTAATAGATTAAAATAAAAATATCAGCATAGAAAAATAAGGATAAAATAATCCGAATAAAAATAAATTATAATTGAAAATAAATTTGAAACCTCCTGTTTTAAATCAAAATAGTAGCGCGGACTAGTATCTACCTAAAGTTGCATTGCCCAACACACATCAACCAACACACATCAATCAATTAGGTCTTAGATCGCCGCCGCATACGCGGCTCGTCATTCATAAATAAATTGCGACGTTGCCGTCTTTCATGTTCGCGTGTACAGTGTGTTTCTTTTACATGTCAATTTAAAATTTTTATTGAATATTTTCATATTCAAAAAATTTTAAAACATTTTGTTTTCGAATGGAAATATTTTTTTTAGCATGTATGTATGCTGTACTATTTCGGGTTAACGGGAACGCCCTCTGTTAGTTAACATACTGTATAAAGCTAACTAGGTCTACTACTTGGTCTACTTTGTCCGATTTGAAAATACTATTTACGTTGGATAGCTCATTAATCCAGGAATGCTTTAGCCCAGTGGCGGATTTACTAATTTGCCGCTAGTAGGCTATTAAATTTTTGCCGCCCCTTAGTTTACGCCCTTTAGTTTTTTTTTTTTTTTTTTAATTATTATAAACTAGTGCTTGACTGCAATCCCGCCTGATGGTAAGCAGTGATGCAATCGTTGATGGTAAAGCGCACTAGTTGCGCACAGTGTGGTAACGGGCATAGAATAGTATCAACTCATATTCTCATGTGGGTGTCGTAAGAGGCGACTAAGGGAACTCTCACCAAGGAAGCGGGCAGCAGCGCTTCTCCTGTGGAATAACAAATTACTGTGATCCCCAATCCGCCTGCCTAGCGAGGAGATTATGGCAATGGAATGAAAGCCTTGGGGAGGCCTTTTTCCAGCAGTAGACCTCTATAGGCTGAGGAGAAGGCGAAGAAGATGTGGATCACCGAACTTTTTATTTTTCCCCCTGAGAGCAAGGCCTCTTGAACACAGTCGCTTCACTACAGCAACCACTCTCTTGAGAACATTTATTCAATAAGTGATATGTGATAAGTGACGATTTCTCTATCGCCTCGTTGTCAAAATCATAATTGTTCTACAGGCGACAGTTGTTGTTGGGTCACATCCGTTTAATTTTTTTTAGATTGGGTTGTATCAGGGCAAGTGGTTGAAGTTCCTGGTCGAAAAACACTGCTTTTACTTCCACTTGTAAGAAAACTGTCCATTTTTATCGTTTTAAGGAAAATCTGTCCATGTTCTTCTTTTTCATTTTGGCCTTCTTTATATACTCAACTCCACTAAGTCGCTTTCTTCCATATAATTATAAGTTTTCTGCACAAAATTATATTTCTTTTTTATATGGCCTAATTTTGCCGCCCCTCTAAATCTGCCGCCCTAGGCTCCAGCTTACTTAGCCTATTGGTAAATCCGCCACTGCTTTAGCCCCTAAAACATGCCTTGGTCGCAGCGTGATATAGCTTAAAGTTTAGGCTATATAACATCACGCTGCGACCGATGTGTGCTGTATATTTTGGGGTTAAAATAAAATGTTCAAATAACTAAACTCCACGCGAACGAAGTCGCGGGCGGTCGCTAGTTGTTAATAAACTAACATTAATAAGTCTTCAATGCATAAGCATCTACAGATTAAATAATATACGTATCTAAATCGAGGTGAGTATGGCAACTACCACCCGGTAGGGAGCGGCGCTGTCCCCTGCGCTAAGAAGGGGAGTCTGGGGCGGCTTGATTAATTTTTGGCAGTAAGAGGATTTCGCCCACCGCACCGCCATATTACAGCCGTTCTTTGCCTAGGATTTGCACTCTTATAACTAGGTAAGACCAGTAAAAAATACCCTTTTTTGGGATTATTACTGTGGCTACACAGACGATCCGGGAATCGGGGATTTACAGTATGATCCTCAAGCATTTAGTGAGTTAATTTTTAAAAAAAACGAAGATATTAGGTATGTTTCTTTAGAAGCTACTAGCGGCCGCCCGCGACTTCGTTCGCGTGGAGATATGCTCCACTCCTATTGGTCGCAACGTGATGTTATATAGCCTAAAGCCTTTCTGAATTAATGGGCTATCCAATGCAAAAACATCCATCCATTTTCAAATCGGTCCAGTAGTTTCCGAGATTAGCGCGAACAAACATACAAACAAACTCTTCAGCTTTATATATTAGTATAGATGATAATTGCATGCGGCAATTTTTAAACAAGATTTTGTTTAGCAGCAATTGTAAGTTTTTCTGGTGAACACCTGTACTTTCTTAGAGGCTTGTGGGTAAGTATATACCTAGTTACAGCCGGAGAAGTTGATCGATAAGCATGGTAATTGCGTAACTAGCTATCTTTATTTCTTTTTTGGCTTCCCACGGTTTGTGCATTTAGCCAATGTCACGAATTATTTTCTTATTTTTTCTAGAATTATATTCAATGAATTATTCATGTCGAAAAAGACGGCCTCATGAACCGTCTTACGAGGGAGGTTTGAGGCAAAGTCATGATGTGACCACTATGCTGCGATATTTCACTGACCTTTATGAATTATTTACTGAATGCACTTTTTACTACATAAATCACGCACTTTTATTTGGTAAATAACA
The DNA here is from genome assembly GCA_017933935.1 of Sesamia nonagrioides. Lineage (NCBI taxonomy): Eukaryota > Metazoa > Arthropoda > Insecta > Lepidoptera > Noctuidae > Sesamia > Sesamia nonagrioides. The sequence continues at coordinate 320,949 of JADWQK010000717.1, read as the reverse complement.
CTATAAATAATTTTAAAAGTCCAATGAAAAATGTGCGTGATACTCATCTTAGCTTTCCCGCCAAAACTCCTAACTAGCTATCAGTGGGGTTTCATTTTGTCAATTCAACAACATTCATTGCGTTGCTTACGCCGTTGAGCAAACAAATTTTTTGACATATGAAGCAATGGACCAGAAATAAGGTTCAAAATGATTCCAATTGATAGACAGTAATGGTGTGTTACGCAATTAGGGTGCAGTAGAATTCTTCTTGCCTCGGAAAGCAGTTAAGCTGTTGGCCCCAACTCCCATTCGTGAATCTTTAACAGTCGTTACGGGTCGGGTCGTCAGTAAGCCGTAAGTCTGACAGTTAGTCTTAGCAAGGTGTATCGTATTGCCCAGTCATGGGCTTATGGTCAGATAGGTCGCTGCGTGTAAAATAATGCTATTCAGCTGAATCCAGTTAGACCTGAAGCCGACTCCAGCATATAGTTGGGTAAAAGACTAGGCAGGTGAACTCCTGTGATTTCTTAGTAGGTGAGTGCTATACTTATGGGGTTCATTTATGAACTATCATCGTCATCATCTTAGCGTTAATCCCAGTCGCATCTGAAGCTTTTTCTGCTTGGAGTCTGTAGGCCGCTTTACCAGTCTAACTGCTGATTTTGGCTAAAGTTCGATAGTTTTCCGTGCGACTGCCGTCTAACCTCCACAACCCGAAAGCGATATCGAAGCTTTGTAGTTAGACCAATTGTTGGACGTTTAAGGGCTCCAACAACCCGTAACGACTGCCACTAGATGTTCGTATGGCAACCGGGACCAACAGCTTAACTTGCTTTCCGAGGCACGACAGACCAGTGCAAAAATACATAGGTATTCATGCATACAAATATTTGCACTGCGCGGGGATAGAATCCGCGCCTCCTTACGCAGCTGCCGCGTTAGCTACCGCTATGCCACGGAGGCTGTCAATGTTCATTTATAAACGATGATAAAAGTATAAAAGTTGAGTGAGTATGGGTAGTATGTATGGGTAAACAGTAGCAAATAATTACTTCATTTAGGTAAGCGATGTTTATGAATAAAGGGTCCAGGATTCCTGACAAGTGCAAAGAACACTGACATCAAACCCTACGTACCTAATTATGCCCAAACTATGTGTATTCATGTGTGTATATGGCCAGGAAAAGTAACCCTTATTTTAAGCCGCAATGATTTTCTAGACACAAAAGAGTATTGAAATTATACGGCTTTTTGTTATACCCAAGTATTAAAAAATTATTGAGCTGTTGTCAAGCTAAATATATAAAGGGGAGGCATTTATCAAAAATATTTACATTGGTAGCAAGTCAATTGGTTTCGGCTTAATTTGTCGGGAATTATGCGATGCGGCCCGCCGGGAAATCAACTTTACATTCAATTTGCCGCCGTGCACAGATAAAAACCAATCTCTTCATTTATACCTGTCGCGGCGAGAGAATAAACCCTCTGTGATGTTCATGAATATTTTTAAAGTTTGAAACATTTAAGCATTTCTTCTCGACACCATTTGTCTATTGCGTTGTTGTTTTGTTAGATACGCAATCGATTTAGTCTAAAATGTCCCCTTTCGGGAACATTCAACAATCAACTCTCCGTGCGTTCTTAACGTGAGGGTTCAGTGTGGGTTGGTTAATAAATAAATGACACTATTAATTGAAGTGTTTGTTAATATCTACCTACGTCCTACATCTAGTTAATGTATACTTTTTCTTATTCTATATTCTTGACGACATTAATCTATTATACGACATTAGGTAATTTTTCGTTACTGTTGTTTATGACATCTGCATTTTTACTGAACTGCTGTCTTTCTTCTGTAATTGATGAACAAACTATATTTAAGTATAGTTTAGTATTCCTTTCTTTATGTAGTAGTTATTATTCCTTTCTACATAGGTGTATTATTTTAAAATATACCTACATATAAAGAAAGGGCTGAATATATCCTGCTTTTTTTAGGCGTAGGTAGGTAAGCAGGCATACCTAAGATAATATTTGCTAAGTGTGTTTGCTGATAGTTATCCGATAGCATTGGAAGACTGATAATATTTAGAAGTTTACCTATTCCACAGTGAAATTAATAGGCGGTTGACAAGGTATTGTGCAGTCCACATACGAGTCGGCGGTGGCCGGCAGCGGAGGTATCGATGTCGTAATCACGGCCGCGCCGCCGGCAGCGCCATTCAATGAGATGAAATCACTATGCGGCGCTATGAATAATTCAGGTGCGGTCCGGCACCGCCCCTCCCTCGCCTCGCCGCGCATTGCACCCCCTCTATCGATATTGATATAAAGTTGACAGAATATGTATGTCCAATATCGTACGTACGGTCGGTCTCTGTAATTTGACGATGCAAGCACACACACGTGCTTGCCATTTGTGTCCTCTGCTATCCCAAGAGATTCATTTCTCGTATATGATGCTTCCACAAATTAACTTCATACTTTGTCGTTGCTTGAACTCACAGCTGCGTTATCCCAATAGGTAGTTTTCAGATTGAATAAAATGTCGGTAAAATAAAAATCAGCTTGCATTCAATTCAATAATTTAATAGCACATTTCAATAAATACAACAGCTAGACTAAATATGTAACAACAGTACTTATGCTAATGGTGGTAGGAGATGGCAGGAGAGGAGTAAGTAACGTGCGCTACAGGAGCGGCGTAGGCGACCTTAGCGACGGGAGCGGCGTAGGCGACTTTGGCGACGGGAGCGGCATAGGCAACCTTGGCTACGGGGGCGGCGTAGGCGACCTTGGCGACGGGAGCGGCGTAGGCGATCTTGGCTGGCGCAGGGTGCACGGGGGTGCCTTCGTATCTCACGACAGCATTGAAGCCATGTTCTTCATCTGCGGTGTAATCGACGATGCGGTGCACACCATCGGGCTGCACGAGTGAGTACGAGCCATGAACGGCGTCGCCTTGGCGAGACTCTTGCTGCTGCTTCACATCGCCGCTGTGGTCGTCATGAACGGAGTAAGTGAAGTCGTAGTGAGCGGGTGCTTCGGGCTGGGCGTACACCACTTTGGAGACGGGAACCAGGCCAGCGTAAGCCGCCGCAGCGAGGGACAGGACGATGACGAACTGCAAGTAAAAGAGGTAAATTTACATATAATGACTTAGCATAGAACTATAAACAGGAGGAAATGCAGCATAAACAAAATGTTTTTACTCACTTTGGCAACCATTATTTCTGATTGTTTGGTTAGTTGTTGCTGATTTGAGAGTCAGTAGTAGACTATTGTAATGTGTGTCCCGTTACAGTTTTTATACAGTCTGGTTGGTTGTAGACCTACAGGCGATGAGTTATTGAAATAACGAGACCTCGTTGGTGACACACGACCCGCCTGCGGCGTCGTGCATTTTGAGAGGCGAAGGCCGACATGCTGCATTGCTTAGCCAAACTTGAAAACATATATTACAATCCGATTAGCACCTGTTGTACTCACAGTACATACATTTCTAATTATATTACCAACTATTAAATGTGAAAGTAATCTTGAAATGCCTGAGTCATATTTTGAAATGGACGTCAGGGTGCTGTTTTATATTAAATAAAAATAAAAACTTGTGGGTTGTGCTATTTTGGATTAGCCGTAATTCAATCGATTTAGATGTTGCAAGAACCATTATTGCACATAATATTATTCTTACTAAGCTTTTAGATTGACTTCATTTGGACTTTATTGCTTCAGACTAAAATATGTATAGGTAGATTAGGGTTGAATAATATTCATGTGAAATTGACATGATTTTCTCCTTGACTTACATAGTTGAAACTTCTTGCGACGTTTAGCCTTCTTTTAATTAACCTTTTTTTAATCATACAAAGCATCACAATACTTACATCATTATCATCATCTCAGCGTTAATCCCAGTCGCATCCGTAGCTTTTCAGCTTTGGAGTGTGGGGTCCGCTCTACCTGTCCTAACTGCTGATTTTGGCTAAACTTCGATATTTTCCGTGAAGCGACTGCCGTCTGACCTCCACAACCCGAAGGCGATATCTAAGCATTGCAGTTAGACCAATTGTTACGGCTTTTGAGGGCTCCAAACAACCCGTAACGACTGCCACTAGATGTTCTTATGACAACCGGGATCAACGGCTTAACGTGCTTTCCGAGGCACGACCAGACCAGTGCAAATATTCATATTCATGCATACAAATATTTTCACTGTGCGGGGATCGAACCCGCGCCTCCTTGCGCAACGGCCACGTTCGCTACCGCTACTCCACGGAGGTTGTCAAGCTTTTAGATTGACTTCATTTGGACGTTATTGCTTCAGACTAAAATATGTATAGGTAGATTAGGGTTGAATAATATTCATGTGAAATTGACATGATTTTCTCCTTGACTTACATAGTTGAAACTTCTTGCGACGTTTAGCCTTCTTATCATTAACCTTTTTTTAATCACACAATGCATCACAATACTTACAAAGTATTGTATTAGGTATGATACATACCTCATATATCATTTCACATATATTTACTACTAGTTATTGTTTACGATTTCGTCTTCGTCAATTTCTGTTATTATTTATACAGCAAACATTTTAAATTTTTATTATGCCCCTGTCCTATTGGTCGCAGCGTGATGTTATATAGCCTAAACTTTGGGCTATATCACGCTGCGACCAAGGAATGCCTTAGGGCCTAAAGCATTTCTTGATTAATGAGCTATCCAACACAAATAGTATTTTTCAAATCGGACCAGTAGTTCCTAAGATTCCTTTCTCAGCTTTATATGTCTACTAGCTTTCCGCCCGCGGCTTCGCCCACGTGGAATTCGGTTATATCGCGCTTTTTAGATTTCCCTCGGGTATATCAAATTTTTCAATTAAAGGTAGCCTATGTCCTTTCTCAGGGTCTAAAGATTGTTTGTGCCAAATTTCATCAAAATCGGCTGAGAGGTTTAAGCGGGAAAGCGTAACAGACAGACAGACAAAGTTACTTTCGCATTCATAATATTAGTATGGATTATTTGGGTATTGAATAGTTTAGGCAGCGCACGCAACGGAAACCCTCAAAATTGAAAAATTTACTGGCCTTTTCCACTGATTCATTGCTCCTAGTAGTCGCAGTGTGATGTTAAAGCCTTTGGATAGACAGCTGTTGTCAGGTGAGGAGCTTGGTGACCGCAAGCCTACCCAGTTTCTGCGACATCTAAAGTCTTTAGCTGGTAAGATTCTTACAGACGATAAAATTATTAGAGAACTGTGACTGCAGCGCTTGCCAAATACTGTACAGGTAATTTTGACAAACCAAAGATGCCTCACCTTGGCAAAGGTTGCCGAATTGGCTGACAAAATATTAGAGGTCAACCTCGTCTCCGTCAATGCCATTTCTCGCCATTGCACCTAGCCTTGAAGAAAGACTCTTCATGGCGCCAGGCGCGTGCGCTCCATAGAGGCAGATAAGCACTGCATACCCTAATAATTTTCAAAAAAAAAATATAATAATTTATAATATAGTACAATAAAATAATTTATATACTACAAACTTAAAGACTTCTTTAATCAGTTATTGATAACACTGCCATCTATTGGGGCTAGTGCAAACTAAACTACGCGCAACTCTGTTTGTCGCGACGACCGCGCCACATTCGCGTGGCGGCCGTAAGCAGAATCGAAATGTGCTTCTCTGACGTGTCGCTGATTCGCGTGTGTGAATAAAATTATTTGATTGTAAGTGTAAACTTTTCGTGTGTTGTCTTGTAATTTCATTCGGTTTTTATGCCCAGATAAGCAGTGCTTCATTTTACGCGGCCGAATCAAGAAGTTGACAAAACTAGCACAATTGTTGTTTGTGAAAATACCTTTTTATTTTATCAGCTTATGTTGTTTGGTTATTGGTGTATTTGGTAACATAAATATATTGATTGTTTTAGGAAAGATCTGTACTTGTGATGTATATTTAGATAAATTTAAAACGGTGAATTTTTCAACGTTAACGTTATTATTTTGTTTCCAGTGTAGGTACCTATATTATTTTAAAACGCGGTATTGACAATTCGTTGTTATAAAAACTTAAAAGACCTTAAGTTTTTCAACCTACTTGCTATGAATTTCAATACTATTATACTTTATATTGTAATAATTTTCCTGAAGTTTACAAATGAGCAAAATTTAATAGTTATGATTCCAATGAGTAGCGCATCACGATTCACGTATATTTATGAAATACATAAGGTTAAAGTAGACTCCCAGATTTGTCTATATTTCTATTGAAAAAGAACTTTTAGCGATTTTAAAATTATCTTATACATATTTAATTTTTATAGAGTTATTTAAAAAAGATAGGCGCGTTGATGTAATTTATAGATAGTAAAAAATGTTTTTCAGTTTTTTGAGAAATAAATTATTACTTATTTACAGTTGCGTTAATAATAACATTTCATTGTATTTTGACAGCCTCCATGGCGTAGCGGTAGCGAACGCGGCCGCTGCGCAAGGAGACGTGGGTTCGATCCTCGCGCAGTGCAAATATTTGTATGCATGAATATGAATATTTGCACTGGTCTGGTCGTACCTCGGAAAGCACGTTAAGCCGTTTGTCGCGGTTGCCATACGAACATCTAGTGGCACTTGTATAAGCACAGATATTTGGGTAGTGCATACCCTCCACAAAATCTCTGTGCACGCCCCTGCATGGCGCCCCTGCGGCGACTACAGAGCGTTGAACGCTCGGACTGTACCAGACTGGTATCCCGTACGCCATATAGGGGATTTTGGTCATGCTCTCGCTAGTTCTACTATCTTTAGGAAAATCAATTTAGTTAAAGCATATGATCAGATTCGTGTAGACCCAGCCGATGAATGTAAAACAGCCATTACATCACCAATTTGGAGGTACCTCCAAAAGCCTAAAGCTAAATGAAAATTTCTCGATAAATGGACTATCCAACACAAGAAGATTTTTTTATTTCTAACCAGTAGTTCCTGAGATTAGTGCGTTCAAACACGCAAACTCTTTAACTTTTTAATATTAGTATCTTCTTCAGCCTATAGAGGTCCACTGCTGGACAAAGGCCTCCCTCATGGCTTTCCACGATGACCGCTCTTGTGCTGCCAGCATCCATCGGCATCCCGCGACCTTCACCAGGTCATCGGTCCACCTTGTTGGGGGCCTCCCTACGCTGCGTCTTCCGGTACGTGGCCGCCACTCCAGAACCGTACTGCCCCATCAGCCATCGGTTCTACGAGCAATGTGCCCCGCCCACTGCCACTTAATTTTAGCGACTCTAAGAGCTATGTCGCTGGCTTCTATTATAATATTAGTATATACATCAACAATGCCTAGGGATATTTAATATTTACCTTATGTTACAAAATTTTGCAAATATTTAGCTAAAATAATTGTTTAAGAAATTAAAGTATTATTATGGTTTTTGCTTGCAAAAAAAATCTTAAAAAAAGATGCATCAAAGATTTTTTTTTTGTATTTTTATTTTTGGGTGTAATTTTTACTTTCTACATAATAGATTTCATATAGGGAATTATGAAAATTAAAATGAAGAGTAACAAGAAAATGCATTTAATTTTTAGTAATCAGTATTTCCTCCTCTAACATTAAATAGAGTTCAGCATCGGTTATTCATGCTGAAAATTAAATTATCCAAACTGAGCTGCGGTATGAGGTCCCAGGTTCTCTTCAAGTGCAGGAAAAATTGTTCTTTTGTCCTCAGAGTTGGAGAAAAACTTAGCCATAGCTCTTCTTGGTTTCATGTTGGGGGTCTAAGTAAGCAGGCCAGTCCATAACCCTGACTTCATGTTTCTTAGGCACAGTTGATATCAGCTCAGCCATATAGACATGGGCATTATCTTGCATGAGTTGGAACTCCTGATCCATTTGTATCCTGTGTGGGATAATCACAGGTTCCACTACCTCATTGCGGAATTTCAATGCATTCATGTTCCCTCACATCCAAATGAGATCGGTTTGCGCACCCATACGAATACCTACCAGCCCATACCATGGTCCCTTTGTAAAATCTTTTCATTTATGTTCTGTAATCTATATGGTGTACATAATAAAAAGTATTCTATTGTATTCTACATCCAAATCGATACTCATCAGAAAAAAGCGCCATTGCTCATCACTCCATGCGAAAAGAGTTCGAGGCCACAGTAGTTTCCGCTACGCCGCAAATTTGGAATCCGAAGTGGTCCTACGGTATTCTACTGTGGGGCAAAGCCGCTGGCATACAAAATATATTTGTACCCCAAAACCAAGCTGTCCGAGCAATTTACCAGCTCGGTGTCAACTGTCAAGGTTTCTTTGAGAGATTTCTTTATAGATATTGGTATTCTCACGGTTGCTTCGCAATTTATCTTAGCCAACATTTTATATGTTAGGCAAAATATTCACATGTAGACCAAATACAGCGATATTCATAATGTTAACACCAGAAATAAGGACAAACTGCAAGCCCCTTTTCACCGACTTCAAAAGGTTCATAACTCTTTTATTGGGCTTGGTATAACTTTTTATAAAAAGACTACTTTGCTAGACTTGCCTTACAATGCATTTAAAGCACAAATCAAATCCAAGCTTTGTTCAAAGGCATATTATTCCGTAAATAATAAATAAATATATACGGACAAATTACACAGATTGAGCTAGCCCCAAAGTAAGTTTGAGACTTGTGTTATGCTTATGGGATACTAACTCAACGACAACTATAGATACATATATAAATTAACATTCAAGACTCAGGCCAATCAGGAAAAGATAGTTTTCCATAATAACCTGGCCGGGGATCGCACTATTTAAATGTATTAATTAATCTATTTATTACAGCTGGTGTTCGCAACTCCACGTCAATGCGCATATTTTGTGTATGAATGGGAAAATTCGTTCGAATCGTTTTAATTTTGATGTTTATTAAAAAAAATTGAATTCATCTCAAAAATTTGATGTCCTTAGGTATATCACTGCTTCTATGAACCTCTATTGCTTAAAGCTAACGCGATCGGAGTATAATTTTTTTTTTGTTTTTTTTTTTTTTTTTTTTTTTTTTTTTTTTTTTTTTTTTTTTTTTTTTTTTTTTTTTTTTTTTTTTTTTTTTTTTACCGACAAATCACACAGATTGAGCTAGCCCCAAAGTAAGTTCGAGACTTGTGTTATGGGATACTAACTCAACGATACTATATTTATAATAAATACATATATAGATAAACATCCAAGACCCAGGTCAATCAGGAAAAGATCGTTTTCCATCATGACCTGGCCGGGGATCGAACCCGGGGCCTCCGCGTCGCAGGCAGGCGTGTTGACCGCTGCGCCACGGAGGTCGACAAATTGAAAAAGCAGTAGAACATTCAATTCAATAATAATTTATTAGCACCTATTTATTTCAATAAATAACAGCTTGCCTAACTATTCAACATTATTATCTAGTGGTGGTAGGAGATGGCGGGAGAGGAGTAAGCGACGTGCGCTACGGGAGCGGCGTAGGCGAGCTTGGCGACGGGGGCGGCGTAGGAGACTGGAGCGTGAGAGTATTGGACCTGGGCAGGGGCGTGAGAGTAGGAGACTTGAGCTGGTGCGTAGGCGACTTTGGCAACGGGAGCGGCGTAGGCGACCTTTGCTACGGGAGCGGCGTAGGCGACCTTGGCTACGGGAGCGGCGTAGGCGACCTTGGCTACGGGAGCGGCGTAGGCGACCTTGGCTACGGGAGCGGCATAGGCGATCTTGGCTACGGGAGCAGCGTAGGCGATCTTGGCGGGTGCGGGGTGCACAGGGGTTCCCTCGTAGCGTACGTTAGCGTTGAATCCGTGCTCCTTGTCGGCGGTGTATTCGACGATGCGGTGCACGCCGTCGGGCTGTAAGAGCGAGTAGGAGCCGTGTACGGCGTCGCCGGCGCGAGACTCCTGTTGCTGCTTCACGTCACCGCTGTGGTCATCATGGACGGAGTATGAGAAGTCGTAGTGAGCGGGTGCTTCAGGCTCGGCGTACACCACTTTGGAGACGGGGACCAGGCCAGCGTAAGCAGCCGCAGCGAGGGACAGGACGATGACGAACTGTAAAACAAGGTTTGTGAATTAGATTTTAGAAATACCTACGACATCAAACAATTTCTAAGTCTTAACTTTTTAAATAATGAGTATGCTACTCAAAGTTAAATTAAAAATCGTTAGACGGCAGTGTTCAATTAATTTATTAGAACTCACTTTGGCAACCATTTTTGCAAGTAAGTGGGTAGGTTATTGCTGATTTGAGTATCAGAAGGTGACTGTAGTAATGTATGACTTGCTACAGTTTTTATACAGGATTGTTGCTTGCGTATTACAAGTTTCGTGGGTGACACGGCCCTCAGGGTCGTCCATTAAACTTCACAATAATTGAGAGTTGGAGGCCGATTACTGCATTGCTGAGCTGGACATCACGATACCACAGATTTGAGAAACCGGTTGACATATTCCTTGATGAAGCAGTATTCAGCAGTACTTAGTCGTTTTTAGTCATAAACCCCCTTATTCATAAACGTTGCTTAAAGTTTACTAGTGATTAGCGATTTTTTAACCATACATTTTAGACCTTTTAACGTCACTTAACTTTAATCATCGTTTATGAATAAACACCACAGTGTTTAAGGGGTTTATTCATATACGATGATTAGAGTTAAGTGACGTGTAGACGTCTAGAATGTATGGTTAAACAATCGCTAATCACCAGTTAACTTTTGAGTAAGGGCGTTTATCACTTAATTTTCTAATACTCTACATGATGCTATTTTTTATTGTTTAAACTGTATATAAATAAAACAACAACACGCACTGTATGCGTGCATGTGGGATGAAAATATACTGCGTAGCTATATAAAGCAAAACGCTGTCCAGCCAAATCGGTTCGACGATTGACCTCTTTCTCGAAGTTTGACCTACCCAACTGGACAGTGTGTCCTAGGTAAACTGCACGGTTATCGCAGTGGTCAAGCTATTGAAAGCTGTGCTGCGTATCGCGGGTTCGATTCCCGCTCAGAACAAATATTTGTATGACCGACAACTAGTTGTTCCAGGTCTGAATGTTATCCGTACGAAGTTTCTGGCCTGCCATCGGACGCGTCCCCAGGTGGCGGATAGGGGAACGGCCCCCAGATATGGGGGTTACCGGTAGTAAGCCGGTAACCCCCATATCTGGGGGCGCGGACCAAAACCAGAAGTGGGGACCGCTTCGGCGGTCACATGTGCGGCGGGTTGGACACCACTCCAGGGGCTGACGTGACCCGAACTCCGGGTCACCGTCGGGCAACCCGGTCTCCTCATTGAGAGGAGTTGGGGGCCCCGTTTGCCTCCGGGCAAACGAGTGGGGCGAAGAGGAAGGCCACCTCGCTAAAAAACCCTTGGCTGCTGCGTCTTCTCGCACTAGAAGACGTTCCCAGTCCGGTCCCTCCTTATGGGGGGACCATTGTGGGCCCGCCTTTTGGTGAGAATCGCCGGCGGGGGATTGGTTGTTCAAGCTGTGCCGATTTCCCATGAACCCGTCACTCAGGCGATGTCGTTGTGCTGCTGTGGGTTTAGTGGGTATTCCCGGCTTCGGCTGGGCGAGTCCCACACACGCCCTTCGGGGTACGGTGCATAAATGCATTACCACAGCGTCAAAAAAAAAAGTGTGTGTGTCAGCTCCGACGCACGACTGTAGATTACTCCTTAAGTACGAGAAAAAAAAAAAGAAAAAAAATATTAAAAAAAAAAATAAAAAAAAAATTATTATTTTAAAAATTATTTATAAACTAAATCATAAAAAAATAAAAATTTATAAATGCATATTTATGAAAATTTTAACCAATTTTAAGAAAGTTGATAATAAAAAAGTTTTTAATAAACATTTTTTTTTAAATTGTTATAATTATTTTTTTTTAAAATATAACATTATCTTAATAAGTAACAAAATATAGTTGTAAAAAGATAATTATGCCACTTTTTTTAGATTAGAAAGTTGCGCACCAAAGGTGCGCACTAAAATAGTAACGCTTAAAATTCGTTACTCGTTAGTAGGTTTTACCCCTCGGATTTTTCTCATACCGGGCGCCTTATATATGAAAATCGATTCTTAAGGAGTAAACTCCAAATAAAAAAGGTAGGTGGTTGGGTTGGGTGGTTGAGTAGTGCTTGGGTGGCGCAGTGGTCAAGCTATTGACTGCTGTGCTGCGTATCGCGGGTTCGATTCCCGCACGGAACTAATATTTGTATGACCTACAACTAGTTGTTCCAGGTCTGAATGTTATGTTTATGTATGTGAGTTTATATGTTTGTAACTCACCCACGATACCTGAGAAATACTTAGTGTGGGGCAATTTTTTTTTTAAAGTGACTGTTACCCACTTGGGTATTTGACATTACCATCGTTACGTGTCATAATCATGAGAAATTTTATCTGGCTTGCTCTGACATACTCCAGGGCAAATTACGCGATTGAAAGGATGACACTCTTTTTCATCTCCAAATGAAACAGTGACCAACAATGTCTCTACCCTGAGGGCTTTTGATTGGTTCTTACATCAGATTTCACGCATGCCAATATGAATTGTGCGAGATTTTCTCCTTGACTTAGTTCAACTAAATGTTTCCGCAACAAACCTGTAACGAAGTCAAGTTCATGACCTTCTTTATTAATAAGTACTTGCATATATCGTACATAACGATCACACCTACCAAAAACTTGTTTCCGTTTGCTATGGACTTATGAATTCATTTTATTTCATTTTCGTTTAAAGTATGCGATTTTATAGCTATTGTTACCGTCTTATTTACAAGTTCTAACTTTGTATCTAGCCTAAACCACCTGCTCGCTAACGTAAATTACAATATATTTTATGTCATGCAAAGCTCTAGCTGGGCATTCAGATTGTACCAAAGAGTAACAAAAATATAATATAATAATACTATAAACTATTTGGGGTAACCCGCTGGGCATTAACGAGATTTGAATTTGGAACTGAGAAGATCTTTAAATCTCTATTAACGCACAGCACAGGTAGACCAAAGAGTTTTTACTTCATAGATTCTAGTCACCGCGCCGCCGCGCCGTCTACGAACAAGATGATCGGTTACTTTGGCGTTTAATTTTGGATGTGGGCTGATGAGGCTCCATTGACGATATACCTAATTGTATTTTTTTTTAATCTTACAAACCCCACTAGTAGTGGGTATTTTATTTTAGTTTATCCTCAGATTGAATGCGACCAACTGTAGCAGATTGCTTAAAAAAGTAAAAGAACTAAAACCCAACTACGACAAAAAACGACGCTGACAAAGTATAAAACAAGATTTTCAGAATACTGAACTGAACAAAGTTGCTAATGTAGTTGCAAGTAAATGGACATAGTTAAGATGCCTTCGTTGTAAATTGACAATAATGTCATACAATACAATTGGTGACACACGACCCGCCTGCGGCGTCGTGCATTTTGAGAGGCGAAGGCCGACATGCTGCATTGCTTAGACAAACTTGAAAACATATATTACAATCCGATTAGCACCTGTTGTACTCACAGTACATACATTTCTAATTATATTACCAACTATTAAATGTGAAAGTAATCTTGAAATGCCTGAGTCATATTTTGAAATGGACGTCAGGGTGCTGTTTTATATTAAATAAAAATAAAAACTTGTGGGTTGTGCTATTTTGGATTAGCCGTAATTCAATCGATTTAGATGTTGCAAGAACCATTATTGCACATAATATTATTCTTACTAAGCTTTTAGATTGACTTCATTTGGACTTTATTGCTTCAGACTAAAATATGTATAGGTAGATTAGGGTTGAATAATATTCATGTGAAATTGACATGATTTTCTCCTTGACTTACATAGTTGAAACTTCTTGCGACGTTTAGCCTTCTTTTAATTAACCTTTTTTTAATCATACAAAGCATCACAATACTTACATCATTATCATCATCTCAGCGTTAATCCCAGTCGCATCCGTAGCTTTTCAGCTTTGGAGTGTGGGGTCCGCTCTACCTGTCCTAACTGCTGATTTTGGCTAAACTTCGATATTTTCCGTGAAGCGACTGCCGTCTGACCTCCACAACCCGAAGGCGATATCTAAGCATTGCAGTTAGACCAATTGTTACGGCTTTTGAGGGCTCCAAACAACCCGTAACGACTGCCACTAGATGTTCTTATGACAACCGGGATCAACGGCTTAACGTGCTTTCCGAGGCACGACCAGACCAGTGCAAATATTCATATTCATGCATACAAATATTTTCACTGTGCGGGGATCGAACCCGCGCCTCCTTGCGCAACGGCCACGTTCGCTACCGCTACTCCACGGAGGTTGTCAAGCTTTTAGATTGACTTCATTTGGACGTTATTGCTTCAGACTAAAATATGTATAGGTAGATTAGGGTTGAATAATATTCATGTGAAATTGACATGATTTTCTCCTTGACTTACATAGTTGAAACTTCTTGCGACGTTTAGCCTTCTTATCATTAACCTTTTTTTAATCACACAATGCATCACAATACTTACAAAGTATTGTATTAGGTATGATACATACCTCATATATCATTTCACATATATTTACTACTAGTTATTGTTTACGATTTCGTCTTCGTCAATTTCTGTTATTATTTATACAGCAAACATTTTAAATTTTTATTATGCCCCTGTCCTATTGGTCGCAGCGTGATGTTATATAGCCTAAACTTTGGGCTATATCACGCTGCGACCAAGGAATGCCTTAGGGCCTAAAGCATTTCTTGATTAATGAGCTATCCAACACAAATAGTATTTTTCAAATCGGACCAGTAGTTCCTAAGATTCCTTTCTCAGCTTTATATGTCTACTAGCTTTCCGCCCGCGGCTTCGCCCACGTGGAATTCGGTTATATCGCGCTTTTTAGATTTCCCTCGGGTATATCAAATTTTTCAATTAAAGGTAGCCTATGTCCTTTCTCAGGGTCTAAAGATTGTTTGTGCCAAATTTCATCAAAATCGGCTGAGAGGTTTAAGCGGGAAAGCGTAACAGACAGACAGACAAAGTTACTTTCGCATTCATAATATTAGTATGGATTATTTGGGTATTGAATAGTTTAGGCAGCGCACGCAACGGAAACCCTCAAAATTGAAAAATTTACTGGCCTTTTCCACTGATTCATTGCTCCTAGTAGTCGCAGTGTGATGTTAAAGCCTTTGGATAGACAGCTGTTGTCAGGTGAGGAGCTTGGTGACCGCAAGCCTACCCAGTTTCTGCGACATCTAAAGCCTTTAGCTGGTAAGATTCTTACAGACGATAAAATTATTAGAGAACTGTGACTGCAGCGCTTGCCAAATACTGTACAGGTAATTTTGACAAACCAAAGATGCCTCACCTTGGACAAGGTTGCCGAATTGGCTGACAAAATATTAGAGGTCAACCTCGTCTCCGTCAATGCCATTTCTCGCCATTGCACCTAGCCTTGAAGAAAGACTCTTCATGGCGCCCCTGCGGCGACTACAGAGCGTTGAACGCTCGGACTGTACCAGACTGGTATCCCGTACGCCATATAGGGGATTTTGGTCATGCTCTCGCTAGTTCTACTATCTTTAGGAAAATCAATTTAGTTAAAGCATATGATCAGATTCGTGTAGACCCAGCCGATGAATGTAAAACAGCCATTACATCACCAATTTGGAGGTACCTCCAAAAGCCTAAAGCTAAATGAAAATTTCTCGATAAATGGACTATCCAACACAAGAAGATTTTTTTATTTCTAACCAGTAGTTCCTGAGATTAGTGCGTTCAAACACGCAAACTCTTTAACTTTTTAATATTAGTATCTTCTTCAGCCTATAGAGGTCCACTGCTGGACAAAGGCCTCCCTCATGGCTTTCCACGATGACCGCTCTTGTGCTGCCAGCATCCATCGGCATCCCGCGACCTTCACCAGGTCATCGGTCCACCTTGTTGGGGGCCTCCCTACGCTGCGTCTTCCGGTACGTGGCCGCCACTCCAGAACCGTACTGCCCCATCAGCCATCGGTTCTACGAGCAATGTGCCCCGCCCACTGCCACTTAATTTTAGCGACTCTAAGAGCTATGTCGCTGGCTTCTATTATAATATTAGTATATACATCAACAATGCCTAGGGATATTTAATATTTACCTTATGTTACAAAATTTTGCAAATATTTAGCTAAAATAATTGTTTAAGAAATTAAAGTATTATTATGGTTTTTGCTTGCAAAAAAAATCTTAAAAAAAGATGCATCAAAGATTTTTTTTTTGTATTTTTATTTTTGGGTGTAATTTTTACTTTCTACATAATAGATTTCATATAGGGAATTATGAAAATTAAAATGAAGAGTAACAAGAAAATGCATTTAATTTTTAGTAATCAGTATTTCCTCCTCTAACATTAAATAGAGTTCAGCATCGGTTATTCATGCTGAAAATTAAATTATCCAAACTGAGCTGCGGTATGAGGTCCCAGGTTCTCTTCAAGTGCAGGAAAAATTGTTCTTTTGTCCTCAGAGTTGGAGAAAAACTTAGCCATAGCTCTTCTTGGTTTCATGTTGGGGGTCTAAGTAAGCAGGCCAGTCCATAACCCTGACTTCATGTTTCTTAGGCACAGTTGATATCAGCTCAGCCATATAGACATGGGCATTATCTTGCATGAGTTGGAACTCCTGATCCATTTGTATCCTGTGTGGGATAATCACAGGTTCCACTACCTCATTGCGGAATTTCAATGCATTCATGTTCCCTCACATCCAAATGAGATCGGTTTGCGCACCCATACGAATACCTACCAGCCCATACCATGGTCCCTTTGTAAAATCTTTTCATTTATGTTCTGTAATCTATATGGTGTACATAATAAAAAGTATTCTATTGTATTCTACATCCAAATCGATACTCATCAGAAAAAAGCGCCATTGCTCATCACTCCATGCGAAAAGAGTTCGAGGCCACAGTAGTTTCCGCTACGCCGCAAATTTGGAATCCGAAGTGGTCCTACGGTATTCTACTGTGGGGCAAAGCCGCTGGCATACAAAATATATTTGTACCCCAAAACCAAGCTGTCCGAGCAATTTACCAGCTCGGTGTCAACTGTCAAGGTTTCTTTGAGAGATTTCTTTATAGATATTGGTATTCTCACGGTTGCTTCGCAATTTATCTTAGCCAACATTTTATATGTTAGGCAAAATATTCACATGTAGACCAAATACAGCGATATTCATAATGTTAACACCAGAAATAAGGACAAACTGCAAGCCCCTTTTCACCGACTTCAAAAGGTTCATAACTCTTTTATTGGGCTTGGTATAACTTTTTATAAAAAGACTACTTTGCTAGACTTGCCTTACAATGCATTTAAAGCACAAATCAAATCCAAGCTTTGTTCAAAGGCATATTATTCCGTAAATAATAAATAAATATATACGGACAAATTACACAGATTGAGCTAGCCCCAAAGTAAGTTTGAGACTTGTGTTATGCTTATGGGATACTAACTCAACGACAACTATAGATACATATATAAATTAACATTCAAGACTCAGGCCAATCAGGAAAAGATAGTTTTCCATAATAACCTGGCCGGGGATCGCACTATTTAAATGTATTAATTAATCTATTTATTACAGCTGGTGTTCGCAACTCCACGTCAATGCGCATATTTTGTGTATGAATGGGAAAATTCGTTCGAATCGTTTTAATTTTGATGTTTATTAAAAAAAATTGAATTCATCTCAAAAATTTGATGTCCTTAGGTATATCACTGCTTCTATGAACCTCTATTGCTTAAAGCTAACGCGATCGGAGTATAATTTTTTTTTTGTTTTTTTTTTTTTTTTTTTTTTTTTTTTTTTTTTTTTTTTTTTTTTTTTTTTTTTTTTTTTTTTTTTTTTTTTTTTTACCGACAAATCACACAGATTGAGCTAGCCCCAAAGTAAGTTCGAGACTTGTGTTATGGGATACTAACTCAACGATACTATATTTATAATAAATACATATATAGATAAACATCCAAGACCCAGGTCAATCAGGAAAAGATCGTTTTCCATCATGACCTGGCCGGGGATCGAACCCGGGGCCTCCGCGTCGCAGGCAGGCGTGTTGACCGCTGCGCCACGGAGGTCGACAAATTGAAAAAGCAGTAGAACATTCAATTCAATAATAATTTATTAGCACCTATTTATTTCAATAAATAACAGCTTGCCTAACTATTCAACATTATTATCTAGTGGTGGTAGGAGATGGCGGGAGAGGAGTAAGCGACGTGCGCTACGGGAGCGGCGTAGGCGAGCTTGGCGACGGGGGCGGCGTAGGAGACTGGAGCGTGAGAGTATTGGACCTGGGCAGGGGCGTGAGAGTAGGAGACTTGAGCTGGTGCGTAGGCGACTTTGGCAACGGGAGCGGCGTAGGCGACCTTTGCTACGGGAGCGGCGTAGGCGACCTTGGCTACGGGAGCGGCGTAGGCGACCTTGGCTACGGGAGCGGCATAGGCGATCTTGGCTACGGGAGCAGCGTAGGCGATCTTGGCGGGTGCGGGGTGCACAGGGGTTCCCTCGTAGCGTACGTTAGCGTTGAATCCGTGCTCCTTGTCGGCGGTGTATTCGACGATGCGGTGCACGCCGTCGGGCTGTAAGAGCGAGTAGGAGCCGTGTACGGCGTCGCCGGCGCGAGACTCCTGTTGCTGCTTCACGTCACCGCTGTGGTCATCATGGACGGAGTATGAGAAGTCGTAGTGAGCGGGTGCTTCAGGCTCGGCGTACACCACTTTGGAGACGGGGACCAGGCCAGCGTAAGCAGCCGCAGCGAGGGACAGGACGATGACGAACTGTAAAACAAGGTTTGTGAATTAGATTTTAGAAATACCTACGACATCAAACAATTTCTAAGTCTTAACTTTTTAAATGATGAGTATGCTACTCAAAGTTAAATTAAAAATCGTTAGACGGCAGTGTTCAATTAATTTATTAGAACTCACTTTGGCAACCATTTTTGCAAGTAAGTGGGTAGGTTATTGCTGATTTGAGTATCAGAAGGTGACTGTAGTAATGTATGACTTGCTACAGTTTTTATACAGGATTGTTGCTTGCGTATTACAAGTTTCGTGGGTGACACGGCCCTCAGGGTCGTCCATTAAACTTCACAATAATTGAGAGTTGGAGGCCGATTACTGCATTGCTGAGCTGGACATCACGATACCACAGATTTGAGAAACCGGTTGACATATTCCTTGATGAAGCAGTATTCAGCAGTACTTAGTCGTTTTTAGTCATAAACCCCCTTATTCATAAACGTTGCTTAAAGTTTACTAGTGATTAGCGATTTTTTAACCATACATTTTAGACCTTTTAACGTCACTTAACTTTAATCATCGTTTATGAATAAACACCACAGTGTTTAAGGGGTTTATTCATATACGATGATTAGAGTTAAGTGACGTGTAGACGTCTAGAATGTATGGTTAAACAATCGCTAATCACCAGTTAACTTTTGAGTAAGGGCGTTTATCACTTAATTTTCTAATACTCTACATGATGCTATTTTTTATTGTTTAAACTGTATATAAATAAAACAACAACACGCACTGTATGCGTGCATGTGGGATGAAAATATACTGCGTAGCTATATAAAGCAAAACGCTGTCCAGCCAAATCGGTTCGACGATTGACCTCTTTCTCGAAGTTTGACCTACCCAACTGGACAGTGTGTCCTAGGTAAACTGCACGGTTATCGCAGTGGTCAAGCTATTGAAAGCTGTGCTGCGTATCGCGGGTTCGATTCCCGCTCAGAACAAATATTTGTATGACCGACAACTAGTTGTTCCAGGTCTGAATGTTATCCGTACGAAGTTTCTGGCCTGCCATCGGACGCGTCCCCAGGTGGCGGATAGGGGAACGGCCCCCAGATATGGGGGTTACCGGTAGTAAGCCGGTAACCCCCATATCTGGGGGCGCGGACCAAAACCAGAAGTGGGGACCGCTTCGGCGGTCACATGTGCGGCGGGTTGGACACCACTCCAGGGGCTGACGTGACCCGAACTCCGGGTCACCGTCGGGCAACCCGGTCTCCTCATTGAGAGGAGTTGGGGGCCCCGTTTGCCTCCGGGCAAACGAGTGGGGCGAAGAGGAAGGCCACCTCGCTAAAAAACCCTTGGCTGCTGCGTCTTCTCGCACTAGAAGACGTTCCCAGTCCGGTCCCTCCTTATGGGGGGACCATTGTGGGCCCGCCTTTTGGTGAGAATCGCCGGCGGGGGATTGGTTGTTCAAGCTGTGCCGATTTCCCATGAACCCGTCACTCAGGCGATGTCGTTGTGCTGCTGTGGGTTTAGTGGGTATTCCCGGCTTCGGCTGGGCGAGTCCCACACACGCCCTTCGGGGTACGGTGCATAAATGCATTACCACAGCGTCAAAAAAAAAAGTGTGTGTGTCAGCTCCGACGCACGACTGTAGATTACTCCTTAAGTACGAGAAAAAAAAAAAGAAAAAAAATATTAAAAAAAAAAATAAAAAAAAAATTATTATTTTAAAAATTATTTATAAACTAAATCATAAAAAAATAAAAATTTATAAATGCATATTTATGAAAATTTTAACCAATTTTAAGAAAGTTGATAATAAAAAAGTTTTTAATAAACATTTTTTTTTAAATTGTTATAATTATTTTTTTTTTAAATATAACATTATCTTAATAAGTAACAAAATATAGTTGTAAAAAGATAATTATGCCACTTTTTTTAGATTAGAAAGTTGCGCACCAAAGGTGCGCACTAAAATAGTAACGCTTAAAATTCGTTACTCGTTAGTAGGTTTTACCCCTCGGATTTTTCTCATACCGGGCGCCTTATATATGAAAATCGATTCTTAAGGAGTAAACTCCAAAAAAAAAAGGTAGGTGGTTGGGTTGGGTGGTTGAGTAGTGCTTGGGTGGCGCAGTGGTCAAGCTATTGACTGCTGTGCTGCGTATCGCGGGTTCGATTCCCGCACGGAACTAATATTTGTATGACCTACAACTAGTTGTTCCAGGTCTGAATGTTATGTTTATGTATGTGAGTTTATATGTTTGTAACTCACCCACGATACCTGAGAAATACTTAGTGTGGGGCAATTTTTTTTTTAAAGTGACTGTTACCCACTTGGGTATTTGACATTACCATCGTTACGTGTCATAATCATGAGAAATTTTATCTGGCTTGCTCTGACATACTCCAGGGCAACTTACGCGATTGAAAGGATGACACTCTTTTTCATCTCCAAATGAAACAGTGACCAACAATGTCTCTACCCTGAGGGCTTTTGATTGGTTCTTACATCAGATTTCACGCATGCCAATATGAATTGTGCGAGATTTTCTCCTTGACTTAGTTCAACTAAATGTTTCCGCAACAAACCTGTAACGAAGTCAAGTTCATGACCTTCTTTATTAATAAGTACTTGCATATATCGTACATAACGATCACACCTACCAAAAACTTGTTTCCGTTTGCTATGGACTTATGAATTCATTTTATTTCATTTTCGTTTAAAGTATGCGATTTTATAGCTATTGTTACCGTCTTATTTACAAGTTCTAACTTTGTATCTAGCCTAAACCAACTGCTCGCTAACGTAAATTACAATATATTTTATGTCATGCAAAGCTCTAGCTGGGCATTCAGATTGTACCAAAGAGTAACAAAAATATAATATAATAATACTATAAACTATTTGGGGTAACCCGCTGGGCATTAACGAGATTTGAATTTGGAACTGAGAAGATCTTTAAATCTCTATTAACGCACAGCACAGGTAGACCAAAGAGTTTTTACTTCATAGATTCTAGTCACCGCGCCGCCGCGCCGTCTACGAACAAGATGATCGGTTACTTTGGCGTTTAATTTTGGATGTGGGCTGATGAGGCTCCATTGACGATATACCTAATTGTATTTTTTTTTAATCTTACAAACCCCACTAGTAGTGGGTATTTTATTTTAGTTTATCCTCAGATTGAATGCGACCAACTGTAGCAGATTGCTTAAAAAAGTAAAAGAACTAAAACCCAACTACGACAAAAAACGACGCTGACAAAGTATAAAACAAGATTTTCAGAATACTGAACTGAACAAAGTTGCTAATGTAGTTGCAAGTAAATGGACATAGTTAAGATGCCTTCGTTGTAAATTGACAATAATGTCATACAATACAATTCTGAAGTATACAATATTCACTATGTAGAGATAAATTTTCATGTTTGGAAAGGCGTAGTCACACGTTGTCAAGGTGCTACGGTAGGCAGGTATAAGTAACGTGTGACTACGCCTTTCCAAACATGAAAATTTATCTCTACATAGTGAATATTGCATACTTCAGAATGGTATTGTATGCCATTATTGTCAATTTACAACGAAGGCATCTTAACTATGTCCATTTACTTGCAACTACATTAGCAACTTTGTTCAGTTCAGTATTCTGAAAATCTTGTTATATACTTTTTCAGCGTCGTTTTTTGTCGTAGTTGGGTTTTAGTTCTTTTACTTTTTATTATTTGAACTATTTTGGTGTTAAAGTGTATTTGTGGTGCATAATATTAACAAAAGTTAAACTGATGAACTAAAAACTAGGTAGGTACTTGACATATTACATCTACACGCACATATAACAACATAAGCCCTAAGGCATATGGTGCAGAGGACATTTTTATGGGAGTTTTATCATGTTATCAAACTGTTTCCGCCTTCACCGCGTGGAGTTACTCCCAGTTTATGTCGTTTTCATTAGTGCGTTACATATTCTATTAATGTTCACACTGCTCTACATTGCATAAAGCGATTCACAGTTCCCGTGATCCGCGCTTTACTATTATCGCTCACATTTAACATCATTAAAGCATTCTTGTAATTATGTACAAGCATAAAGTACTCTTGAAGCTCTTTCATGAGATACCAAACACGGTATACTTATTTTAATTTTATATTAACAAAGAACTTTTTGTCCGCTAGAGGGCGCAATACTAAATTTGGTGACAAGCTTTATAGCTCATAAGTAACAGAATATCAAGGCCCTTCTAATGGTACTACAGTGGCTTTATTCTGATAAGTAGTAAAGAAGCTATGAACGAAAAGATGTGAATTATAATTATGCAACTAGCCCATGAATACAGGTAGTCACAAGAAAATACTAGCAATATATATATATATATTCAAAATGTACAAGTAAAGCGCTTTCAAATGATACCAAACACGGCATATTTATCTTAACTTTATTTTTTTACTCTGTATGTTTTGTCCGCTAGAGGGCGCCACATTAGATTATGTGAAACCCCACATAGCCTATAACCAGCGGACAATGAAGACGCTTCTAATGATATATCATTTGTCGAATTCTGATAAGCAGTTTAGAAGTTACGAGGGAACAGATGAACATACATACATACATACATACATACATAGCATGTCAAAATCATAACCCTCCTTTTGCTTTGCCGTAGTCGGGTAAAAATAGAGCTAGTTTTAAATGTTTAATTACAGTCTGGTCCTTGTTTAGTAATGTTATTAAATTTTAATCGTTTTAGTGGGTTATATTCTTGGAATCATCTCCTCAAACCCTATTTATTTTGATATTCCATATAGTCGGGTTTTTATTTTGACCATTATGGTAAGTAAGTTTAGTTTTATTCATTACGTCATTTACTTGTTGATTAGATATTTTTTTTAAACACATGAGACAATCGATTAGCAATATTCTTAATAGGGGGATTCATATTGTGGTTGATAGTGTGTCGTAGATGTTTGTGTACCTACTATGTGATTTAGTAGATATTAATACGCGTCCATTACTATTTCAGACTTGACAAACTTATGGATTATGAGTACCGTCGTGGCAAAAACGCGGCACAAGCGGCACGCAACATCAACGACGCTTACGGAGCTAATACTACAACACACGCATCACCTGTTATTGGTTTACTCGCTTCCGTTCTGGGAATTTTGACCGAAAAATGAACCTCGTGGTCATCCGAAGACTTTGGTCGACAATGACGAATTTAAGGCGATTGTGGAAGCTGATGATATACATATTACGGTTAAATTAGCAGCAGCATTTGACGTTAGCGACAAAACAGCATTGGTCCAATATTGTTACCTAACGTCGATAGCGTCGTTGATGTTGCGTGCCGCTTGTGCAGCGTTGTTGCCACGATGGTATTCATTTTCCTTAATTACTCGAATTCTTAACGTTTCCACGAAGACAAAAAGATTGAAATGCGATTCTTTGCGATTGAAATTAGGAGTTCTTAGTCAAACAAAATATATTTTGATTCGAAATGGCCAGTACTGCAGAACGCCAATTTCAAAGGTAACCTTTTTAATTATTTGCTTTTTATTGACAACTGTTTTTCCGGGTTGGGCTTCTGATTTCTATGTTTATCTATGGCGTGTACAACTCACCAGCAGGGTAATTGCGTAACATACTATCAGTAGTAATGGGTTTCATTTTGACAGTTCAATAAGATTCATTGCGTTATTGACCTTGTTGAGTAGATAAATTATTCAGACATTTGGACCAATGGATTTGCATTATGCTTCAAAATTATTCCAATTGGTAATAATAGTGTGCTACGTAATTAGGGCGCCGATGTATCTATCCTCTATCGAGGACTGTAAATTTTTTTTTGTAAAATAACAGAAAGTCAGTTGGCGACTGAAGTATTTTTTTTCATACGTTTCTTACTCCAATCATCGCACAGCCCGACTGTATATTTAATGTGATCGCGGCCTAGACTTCCAGCAGCCATAGTAAGGTGCAAGTGTATGCTATGATAATAATAAAAAAACCGGCCAGATGCGAGTCGAACTCGCACACCGAGGGTTCCGCCGTACAAACGTAGCGGCTTACAATTTATGACGTACTAGCTTTCCGCCAGCGGGTTCGCCCGCGTGGAGTTCGGTTATATCGCGCTGTTTAAATTCCCCTCGGGAACATCAAATTTTTCCGGGATAAAAGGTAGCCTATGTTCTTTCTCAGGGTCTAAAGATTGTCTGTGCCAAACTTCATCAAAATCGGTTGAGAGGTTTAGGCGGGAAAGCGTAACAGACAGACAGAGTTTTTTTCGCATTTATAATACTAGCATTGATTTAGAATTTTTCACAGTTTAGAGGCAATTAGATTTAAGAAGTGTTTGATATGAATTTCAACTTTAATATCTCTACGCGTTCATGTGAAAAAGGGTAGGTAAGTAGTAAGTTTATAATTATTAAAAAATATTTTATGTCATGTAAGCAAAAATAATATTTTAATATTTTATGTAACTTCAAATTTATCATTTTCACAATTTTTCCTTTATCTGTCTGTACTATAATATAACGTTGCTTCGTGCCGAATTTCAAGATTCTGAGTTTACGGGAAGTACCTTGTAGGCAAAGAGATGTATGATATATAGCGACGGCATGTGTCAAAATGGCATAGAAAAACTGTGATCCCATGGCTCAGTTCCGCCATCTACTACAATATAGCAAAATTAGATCGACAATTGGAGACATCAAATAGTAAAAATGAAATAAGTTTATATAAAATATATTCAGCTATTGCCCTGTAGGTGGCCAGTGTGGTCTATGTTGCCAGATCCGATTTAATACCCTAGTATAGTTCAAATCGGGTAAATAAATATTAAAAAGTAAATAAATGAAGTGAAACTTGTCTTGTACAAACAAAAACTGTTTTAGAATTTTATTCGCTACTATTCATTTACCGTGACACCGTCTATTGGCATTTTAGATGTTTTATGCTTACGAATTATTTTAACGCTCAGTTTATTGCGATTTTGAGTGTAATAGACCTTTTAGGCCATAAAGCGCATTTTGTTTTGCAATTTTCGTTTGCATTTCGTTTTTAGCAAAATTATTCTTTTTACACGTTTGTTTGCAAATATTTTTAAATGGCAATGCAAAAAACTGTGGTAGGGTTTGTATCATTTCGATATAAAGTTATCGATAATATCTATTCAAAGAAGTTAGTACGACGATGTTTTTTCGCATTATGATAGCTTGAAACAAAAAATTAGGAAACAGAATAATTATGGGTAATTTCAAGTTTACAAGTTTCTTATTTATATAATTCTTTTAATAATAGGCGTTAAAGTTTAAAATTGCCGATTAGTACTGAAAATGTAAATAATTGCTTATTTTTTAATTTTTAAATAATTCATGTATAATCAATATATAGGAAGGTTGTTTATGCCTTTGTGATAGAACTCTGAGGATCTAGACTGCACAAACTGTGTGAAAGCAGAACTGCCTCCTGGGAAGAAAACTTCTTGTCACGTAGATAATTGTCCAAATCACGACAAAAATGGTAGTCTGCTGGAGCAAGACCTTTACAAGATTTGTACGCCATTATCTTTAAAAACGGCAAAAAAAATCACGGTTATTGTATGGGAGCCCGCCTTCAGGATTTATTTTATTTTAATTATTTATTTGTAATTTGAATATATAACCAAATATTCTGTGAACATTTTAAGCGTCTATCTGTTTCCGTTATTAATATGGAGCAAAAAACGGCAAAAATTCACGTTTGTTGTATGGGAGCCCCCTTAAATATTTTATTATTTTATTCTTAGTACTTGTTGTTATAGCGGCAACAGAAATACTAACACAATCTCTGGAAATTACAACTGTCTCGCTATTACGGTTTATGAGATACAGCCTGGTGACAGACGGACAGACGAACAGAGAAGTCTCATGGTTCGTTTTACCTTTTAGGTACGGAATCCTCAAAATCACAAAGTAGCTCACAATCATTGTACTACATATACGTACCTACATATTTTATGAATATATTTCATTATAAATAAGTTATGTAATCTATGTACTTATCCACTTAACCGTAAATTTTATTCCAATTTTTACGGTTAAGTAAAAAAGTACTGAAATTAATAACTTACTATTTCATTTCTAATACAAGGTACCGATTCTTTTTTTTTAAATTTGAGCGACAAGTCTTTCCAAAGTAGATAACTTCTCTTTTAAAATGCATTGAGCATAATTTCGACGAATGAGACGGAAGCCAATTTTCTTCTCTACGGTCTATCTGGACAAATCGTATCCACTTTTTCCCTACGACATTATTTTTATTCGGAAACCAAAAATAACAAAACCTAGATAAATGAATAGTAATTGTTCATTCAATTTTGTTTATTAATATGATATGATTATGTTTAAATAGAGTTAATAATAAATAAACTTGAAATATAGTAATATTTTAAGTTTATTTAGCTATAATTTAAATGTCAATAAAATACAACAAAATGTATTCATCTTAATAAGTATTATCGATAACTAAATCGATAAACAACATTACTACATCTCTACAAGAAAATAGTAAAACTACTCAACAATAGAGGGCGCTTATTACAATAATGGAAAATTTTCGGAAGTTAGGTCCAGTCGTTTTACTATAACGAGATGTACAGTAACACAAAGCGCAACATGGCATATTTCCTTAGAAAATGTTTATTCTTGGTGGACACAAATTACGTCCTGACGAGCAGACTAGACTGAGCGACTTTTAACCAAGTCGATTAAAGTATTGGCTTAGGATTTTGTTCGTGATGTCCTGTCTATTGTAAATATAATTTTAATGTATTTGCTTGTAGGTTTTGATTCCCTAGCGTGTGACGGAAATTCGTCTAAGGTGTCGATATAAACTGCTGTATCTTTTGATCGCTTTAACTTAGAAGTTTGATTTTTTCACTGCTTAAAGGGACAATAGACCTAGGTATTTGGTATAAATTTGAATTTGATACCTTTATTAGTTCGTGAGAAATAAGGTAGTAAGTTTCATTTTATTAAAATATGTTTATCATATTATATAACTAAAAAAATGTGATTTTCGCAATTTTTCCTATATTTTCATTATATGACAATCCTTCATGCCAAATTTAAAGATTCTGAGTTTACGGGAAGTATCCTGTAGGTTTTGATTCCTTTGCGAGTGTCGAAAATTTGTTGAAAATATCGACATATCGGCTGTATCTTTTGATTGGCTTGGCTTAGAAGTTTGATATTTTCACAGCTTAAAAGGACAATAGACCTAGGTATTTGGTATAAATTTCAATTTGATAACTTTATTCGTTCGTGAGAAATAAAGGTAGTAAGTTCCATTTTATTAAAATATGTTTATAATATTATATAACTGAAAAAATGTGATTTTCGCAATTTTTCCTATATTTGCATTATATGATAATCCTTCATGCCAAATTTCAAGATTCTGAGTTTACGGGAAGTATCCTGTAGGTTTTGATTCCTTTGCGAGTGTCGAAAATTTATTGAAAATATCGACATATCGGCTGTATCTTTTGATTGGCTTGGCTTAGAAGTTTTATATTTTCACAGCTTAAAGGGACAATAGACCTAGGTATTTGGTATAAATTTCAATTTGATAACTTTATTCGTTCGTGAGAAATAAGGTAGTAAGTTCCATTTTATTAAAATATGTTTTTTATATTATATAACTAAAAAAATGTGATTTTCGCAATTTTTCCTATATTTGCATTATATGACAATGCTTCATGCCAATTTTCAAGATTCTGAGTTTACGGGAAGTATCCTGTAGGTTTTGATTCCTTTGCGAGTGTCGAAAATTTGTTGATAATATCGACATAATCGGCTGTATCTTTTGATTGGCTTGGCTTAGAAGTTTGATATTTTCACAGCTTAAAGGGACAATAGACCCGAGTATTTCATGTGAATTTCAGCTTGATACGTCCACGCATTCTTGAGATAAAGGGTGGTGACAGACAGACAGACAGACAGACAGACAGACAGACAGACAGACAGACGGACAACAAAGTGATCCTATAAGGGTTCCGTTTTTTCCTTTTGAGGTACGGAACCCTAAAAAGTACATATAATTCGTAATAATTTATTAGCACCTATTTATTTCAATAAATAACAGCTTGCCTAACTATTCAACAATATTATCTAATGGTGGTAGGAGATGGCGGGAGAGGAGTAAGTGACGTGCGCTGCGGGAGCCGCGTAGGCGACCTTGGCGACGGGGGCGGCGTAGGAGACTGGAGCGTGAGAGTATTGGACCTGGGCCGGGGCGTGAGAGTAGGAGACTTGAGCTGGTGCGTAGGCGACCTTGGCGACGGGAGCGGCGTAGGCGAGCTTGGCTACGGGAGCGGCGTAGGCGATCTTGGCTACGGGAGCGGCGTAGGCGATCTTGGCGGGTGCGGGGTGCACGGGGGTTCCCTCGTAGCGTACGTTAGCGTTGAATCCGTGCTCCTTGTCGGCGGTGTATTCGACGATGCGGTGCACGCCATCGGGCTGCACGATCGAGTAAGAGCCGTGTACGGCGTCGCCGGCGCGAGACTCTTGTTGCTGCTTCACGTCACCGCTGTGGTCATCATGGACAGAGTATGAAAAGTCGTAGTGAGCGGGTGCTTCGGGCTCGGCATACACCACTTTGGAGACGGGGACCAGGCCAGCGTAAGCCGCCGCAGCGAGGGACAGGACGATGACGAACTGCAACAAGAATAGGTTAATCTTTTATAGAATAAAAAAACATAATCTTAGACTGGCTCTAATAAGCTATGTAAATGCAGAAGAATCCAAATGGATTAAAATGATTAGACACAAATAAACAATTTAAAAAACTCACTTTGGCAACCATTATTCCGGATGCTTGATAAATTGTTGTTGAATTGAGTGTCTGTAGTGGACTATGATAATGCGTGCCCTGCTACAGTTTTTATACAGGCTGGTCGCTGCAGGTTTTGTTGGTGACACACGGCCCGCCCGCGGCGTCGTGCACAATTATTGAGAGACGAAGGCCGAGATCTACATTGCCGAGTCAAAATTTATAATATTACATTTAAATAAATAAATTACAACTGTGTGGGTGCTGCATAATATTACAAAGGGATACTGGTCAACAGAATACACAAAAAAATAATACTTAGAACAAGTACCTACGCTTGCTATTTTTCGAATAT
This sequence comes from Sesamia nonagrioides, assembly GCA_017933935.1. Classification (NCBI taxonomy): domain Eukaryota; kingdom Metazoa; phylum Arthropoda; class Insecta; order Lepidoptera; family Noctuidae; genus Sesamia; species Sesamia nonagrioides. The sequence goes on along the minus strand of JADWQK010000717.1, from coordinate 291,006 downwards.
CTGAGAAATTATCTCAAATAAGCTACAACTTGTAGGTATATGGGCAATGTCATAAAACTGTCTGCTGCAAAAGTTAGACTGCAAAATTATTAATTTTAGAGTTATTGCAAAAACCATTATATAGAATGGAAAGTGTAATAAAAATAATTTTATTTCTTAAACATGCGTATGTATAATATAGATAATATAATATAGATAATATGATATGATATAGTAATATGATATGATTTGATATAATAGTACTATATAACATGAAATATAATTATGTCAGTATACTCATTATATTGCAGTCAAATTTGTATATCATTCAAAGTTTACCAGTTAGATATTACAAATCGGAATTGAAAAGTCCTTTTCATTAAAAATAAACACTGTAACGCACTTCATTAAGAATAGAAATTCCTAGTTTAGTTTTGATAACAAAGGCAGTTCTCCCGTAACTTAAAGATAATTTATTAAATACCATACAAAAAACACTCGCAGATGACGATTGTTCTCGCAGAGCATATTCTGCTGTTCATCATCATCATCATCATCATCAGCCTTTACTCGTCCACTGCTGGACATAGGCCTCTTTCATGGCACGCCAACAAGCTCGATCCTGAGCAGTTCTCCGCCAGCCACTACCAGCCACCTTTTTGATGTCGTCGCTCCATCTCGCCCAAGGACGTCCCACGCTACGTTTGCCGAGACGCGGTCTCCACTCAAGGACTCGTTTACCCCAACGGTTGTCGGTCCTGCGGCATATGTGACCAGCCCATTGCCACTTCAGCTTGCTAATCCTCTCAGCTATGTCGGTAACTCTGGTCCTCTGTCGGATCACCTCATTTCTGATGCGGTCCTTCAGAGAGACGCCCAACATAGCCCGCTCCATAGCTCGCTGAGCGACTTTAAACTTATGGACTAGTCTGACCGTTAGTGTCCACGTCTCGGCTGTTATCGGCCCTAATACGAGGGATTACCTACTTCGACTAATCGTTAAAGGCGGCGTGAATTTGTTTAAAAAAAAACCATCAAAGGGAACTAAACTTATTCAAATGCTTTATGCAGTGATGAAAATTCTAATCGGTTGCTTTAAAAATCGATTCTACACACACGACGATATCGACATATTATCATTGTTTATGATCGTCAATATCGCTACGTTGTTGTCATCTAGGTACCTATATTTATTAACATTGAACCTCGATTGATATCGATTTTTCAGAATATCGATTTTATTGGGTCAAAAAACGTCCTTATAGAGTACTATTTTTCTAATATAAAGTGAAACAAGGTGTTTATTGTTGCAGTGTATGGATAACGTAGTCATTAATTTGAATTTAAACTGTTTCATAAACTATTGAGTACTCTGAAGAAGAGTTTGCAAAGTTCTCAATTCAGAATTTGGTGAAAAAACACCATTTAAAATAAAATCACACAAAGCTTTCAGTTTTGCATATATTAAAATTGCAATGGTAACATTGGTGTATCAAGAGCGAAAAGATAGAAGACGATACGCATTCACCCCAACACCGCAATACCCACAGAACAGATGAATTCACTATTCCGTGGCAATACCTATGAAAGTTTTTACTATTATTCAGTGTAGAGTTTCCTCATCATTATCATCATTATTTCAGCCGAAAAACGTTCACTGCTGGACATAGGCCTCACCCAAGGTTCTCCAGCGGTTTCCCGCGACCTTCACCAGGTCGTGGGTCCACCTTGTCGAGGGCCTACCTCCTGTTTTCTCACTGTTACTAAAATAACCCGCATATGTTTATTCATACACGATGACTAAAGTTAAGTGGAAATCAGTTATCATGGTATCGGCAAGTGTTACGGAGAAATGAGGAAAATATTGTGAGGAGAGTTTTGAGTATGAATGTCGATGGCTATAAGAGTAGGGGAAGACCAAGGAAACGATTTATGGAATGTGTGATTGAAGATAGGGTAAGGGCCTGCGCAGACGGCGGAGTTTTATTCGCGGCGGAGAAAAAACGGCCATTTGTTGCCCAGAAATGTAAAGAAGTGAGAGCACACAATGCTAACTAAAGTTCGCCATTTGCGTTGCTTCGCCGAGTCACCCGAGTTCTATTTTATTCGGGGACTCCCCCGTACTTTTGTCCGGTTCGCTCTCTGCATGTCCTCGGTTATTCGGGGGACTTTTTGTACGCGGTAGGTACTTTTAATCCTTCGTTTGCGTCACTCGATACAGTTTTAAGTGATCTATTTTAGCGGACATAAAAGTCGGCGGACAAAAATCCTTCGCCTGCGGAAGCTATAAAGAAGGGGACGATCACGGAAAATATCGAAGTTTAGCTAAAATCAGCAGTTAGACTGGTAAAGCGGACCCCAGATTCCAAAGGTGAAAATCTTCAGATGTGACTGAGATTAACGCTGAGATGATGATGATAAAGAACGAGGTGATTAAGGAGTTGAAGTCTAATAGAGAAGTATGGAAGAAAAAGACATATTACCGTATTACGCGGACCACAAATAAGGGCAAGACAATGAATGAAAATGATAATGACTAAAGTTCAGTGACGTTCAAAAGTCAAAAATGTACCTATGGGTAAACAATCACTAATCACCAGTTAACTTTAAGCGACGTTTATAAATAAGGGTGTATATTTGAACGTTACAAATCAATGGTTATTATTGAAGAGGTTAGTGCCCTGTAAATTAAATACATAGGTATGCTTGGGTAAGTCAAAAATAAAGTAGGTCATGAATTTGACTCGTAACTTGTTCTTGTGCGGAAACAATGTTGAACTAAGTCAAGGAGAATTTCATTATCCCCATTTCATATTCGCATTCATAAATGAAATATGACATCTTTTTATTCTTTTTCATAAAACAAATTTACCTTAAAATCCAAAATTATTTACAATTATTGCATCAGGTTTGATGTACTTATATATCTTTATGTCGGCGCAAGGCTAACATATACCTTCAAGATATTTACCATAAATTCAGACTTAACAGTTAATGTGACTGGATAGGTCTAAATTGGTTTAGATTTATTTGTTGCTGTCAGTTTGCTTCTTTCCAATGTAGAAAGCTAGGTTAGGATTTTCGGTTACGTTGATAGCAATCCATAATTGAGGGTTTATTCAATCTGAGGTTTAAGAAAATAGTTGTCTATAGTTGATTCATATCATGATTAATAAGCGACATGCGTAAGTTTTATAATGGATTTGGATATATATTTCTTTAATAGAAATAGTTGTTTGACCTACTGTTGATAAAACGAAAAAGCGTGGCGTATCATCATCATCAACCTTTTTATCGTCTCCTCTCATACAGAGAAGGATTGAGCGTAATCACCACGCTTGCTCAATGCGGGTTGTCGATTTCAGACTTACAGAGTCCAGTGGCGCATGTTTTAAATGAATGTTTAAACGTCTTAAGCAATGAATAATTAAATCAATGTTTGAATCGAGTGTTAGAAATAGTAAAACGAATTAGCAAATTATAGTTTGTAAGTCTAATTACTGTTACCTGCAAATTGTAATAAAATGAGTGTAATGACTTGTAACAACAACGCCATTACGTTCTTTATAAAAGAAATGCCAAGCGGCTGTGAAGACAGATTATCAATGATAATTTGGTGAAAATGTTGTTTTTCACTGGAATATCTTTAGAGTACGATTTCCGAAATTAATTGAGATGTTGCTATTGTGTTTGTGATCGCTGTTAAGCGAGAAGAATAACAATGTTCGTAATAACAATTGGTTAATAAAAAAAAACCAATGAGCACGGTACTCTGTTATATACGAAATACATGAAATCTGATGCAATAATAGTCTATCAACGAGAGTAAATTGAATGATATGGTACATTGCTTGTAAAATCGAAATTGATAACACAGATATGTTTAAAAAAAAAAACCACGTAGCATCCATTCTTAAATCATTCTTAACTAACATACTGCTTTTTAAGCGATCTGTAAAGTATTGGACAGTTAGTAAATCTGAAGAATCGTATTTGGTTCAGCAATGAAGCAGTCGACCTTCAACTCGCAGTCAGTGTGTCACCGACGAGACTCAGGCGGCCGACACCGGCACTCCTGTATAAAAACTGGAGCAAGTCGTACATTATTACAGTTACCTACTGATACTCAAATCAGCAACAACTTACAAAAATGGTTGCCAAAGTGAGTTTAGTTTTTTTTTTGGTTTTAAACCAATGGCAAGACTGGCGTTTATTTTGTATATTGGCGTTTCCGAATATTTTATATAAACATACATAGATTTGAAGTTTTACATAAATTTTTCATAAATAAATCAAAAACCTCTATTTTTTCAGTTCGTCATCGTCCTGTCCCTCGCTGCGGCGGCTTGCGCTGGCCTGGTCCCCGTCTCCAAAGTGGTGTACGCCGAGCCAGAAGCACCAGCTCACTACGACTTCACATACTCTGTCCATGATGACCACAGCGGCGACGTGAAGCAGCAACAGGAGTCTCGCGCCGGCGACGCCGTGCACGGCTCGTACTCGCTCGTTCAGCCTGATGGCGTGCACCGCATTGTCGACTACACCGCTGATAAGGAACACGGTTTCAACGCTGTTGTGAGGTACGAAGGTACCCCCGTTCAGCAAGCTCCTGCCAAGATCGCCTACGCCGCTCCCGTAGCTAAGATCGCCTACGCTGCTCCCGTAGCCAAGATCGCCTACGCCGCTCCAGTCGCCAAGGTCGCCTACGCTGCTCCCATCGCCAAGGTCGCCTACGCACCAGCTCAAGTCTCCTACTCTCATGCTCCAGTCTCCTACGCCACCCCCGTCGCCAAGCTTGCCTACGCCGCTCCCGTAGCGCACGTCAGTTATTCTTCTCCCGGCATCTCCTACCACCACTAGATAGCTACTATTGTTATTGTTACATAGTTAAAGAATGTCATTGTTTTAGAAATGATTAGATAATAATAAATTATTATGAATTAAATATTTTACTGTATTATTATCCTGTATTACATTATCGTACATATTATTTACATTTTTTTCCCTTAAAAATCAGTAGCAGGTTACAGGCTGCTGATGGTCAGGGCTTTAGAGAATGGAACCTATGTGTGCCGTGTCCAGCAGTATTGTTTTCAACCTCTTGAGATGCCAAACGAGGCTCTCCGATATAAGGCCTATGTCAAATACAATTATCTATTCAGTACAATAATTGCCAAGTCCACGTTCCATACGTCAATAACACTTCTACAGAGTCGCCGAAAACAATAGATTTGAGTGTAAGAGTGTTACATCATTTGTTAAAATAAGTCCACTCATTATAGTTCTCCCTAACACAGATCACTTGGTGATCTAGCTAGGAGATCAGTGCCTCGCCCAACTATTTGTATGTACTACATGTTCTTTGTTATGTTCTGTTTCTAGAATATATTAGTCCTTCACGTACTCCAAATAACCATGTATCATTATTACTGTCAATAAATATTATTATTATTATAGATAATTGATTTAATTCACTGTGCATACTTTGTAAAACTCAAAAATAACACAGACAGTTGTTTAGGGTTCCGTAGTCAACTAGGAACCCTTACAGTGTTGCCAAGTCTAGTTCTCTGTCTGTCCGTCCACGGATAATCTCAGTGACTGTTAGTACAAGAACGCTTTTCAGCTTTCTTAGTTGGTAATAATATGTATAAGTATATTAATCACGCCGACAGTGCTAAAATGAAAGTGGAAAATAATGTTTTATTAGGGTACCTACTACACGTAAAGTGGAGAGTGATTTTTTTCATATTTATCCTAACATGTGATATATTGAATGGGAATTAAATTAATAGGTAAAATTGAATAGGCGCTTTATTAATTTTTTTGATATTGTTAATATTTTCGGAAAAAATTCAAAATCCGTGCGCTGCGTAATTTCCTTCACCTTCAGTCCCGGCCTCTCCCTCTACCTTTTCAACCATAACTTTTAAAAATATGAAAAAAGTCACAAAAGTAGAACTTTACTTTCTAGTAAAATTATTTTGTACTTCATAGATTAAATACACTGGGCTGCAAACATTCCGGGTCGCTTATAAAAAGTGTGATAGTTTCTTAAATACATAACACTAATCCGTGAAACCATAGTAGGTATGTTATAGATGACTGACATTTTATGTATTTTGTTTTATTTTATTACATAAAACAAAATACATAAAATGTTTGTAAACTCAATAATTTTATTTAAATAGTAATATTTTTAATTAATTTTTAACTCAATATTTTTTTTTATCATCATCATCATCAACCTTTTTTATCGTCCCACTGCTGGGCACAGGTCTCCTCTCATACAGAGAAGGATTGAGCGTAATTACCACGCTTGCTCATTCCGGGTTGGCGATTTCAGACTTAGTCCAGGTTTCCTCAGATGTTTTCCTTCACCTTCAGTCATTGGTGTCCAAGATATACTTAGATAGTAGGTACATATAACTTTAGAAAAGTTACATTGGTACTTAACTGTCTTGGAATCGAACCCGCGCACTCATATTTGAGAGGCTGATGTTTTAACTACTAGGCCACCACGACATCTTTTTTTGAATACTTAAAAAAATAAAAAAAACGCTTCTAACTTTTGACAACAAAAATAAACAACACAGTTAATCTGCAAAAAGAAAGCTTTTCTGACATTTTACCTAATAGCTTGTATTTCCTCCACGAGCCCGTATCACTTCAATCTTCATTAAGTCGATGTGGCATGCTGTAAACCAAATTTCTGACACGGTTTTGGTCTACGGGTCTGCCATTCTTTAAAAATCAAAATCAAAATGGACTAGTGCTTTCGCTGGGAAGAAGAAGTGGCGGAAACTCCCCAGCAGCACAGCTGTCTGTACATTTAAAAAAACACTTGACTTTATACAATACTATGTATAGTGATGAACACAAGAAAATACAATAACAATGAAATTATTGACCATATTCCAGCTACCACGCCAAAATACCAGCAAAGCAAAACAAAACATATATATATATATATTTAAATGAAAATGTAAATAGCTAAAAACTTATTACTTCAATAAAAGACCCAGGCATAAAGTGCGTGACAGCTTACATATTAATGTATTGTAAAAAAAATTGAATTATATGAACTCATATAACGTGTCAGTAAGCTAATTCCGGAGAAAGAACACAAACATTGTCCTGAGTTAATCAGAGCGACCAGCTATTCTTATCATTTAAATAATCATTTACGGAATAATATGCCTTTGAACAAAGCTTGGATTTGATTTGTGCTTTAAATGCATTGTAAAGCAAGTCCAGCGTCCTTCCACTAGCGCACAGCTGTAGCTGGAGAGCGTTGTTTAACGCATCTCCTGAGCTCGTCCCATGAATGCTCTATGGAAGTCCGGGCTGCGATCTGGCGATTCCATGCGGGTGATACCGACGTCTTGAATATACGCGTTGACCAAATGTGTACTATGAGGTCGCACATTATCGTGCATAAAAATTGAATTTGCGCCTATATTTACTAGGAAAAGATCAACATGCTCATTTAAAATCTCCTCTCCTAGATACGTTCTAGGAGCCATCAAAGAACCGTTTTCTATAATCACTAACTCCGTACAACTCTCTGAAGATATCCCTCTCATACCATTATTGACCCTCCACTGAAGTGCACATTTTCTTCAAAACAAGCTTGATGATAATGTATACCTGGTCGCCTATATACTCTTCGTCTCCCATCGTGTGTAAATAAACAAAATCTAGACTCATCGGAAAACATAAACCCGGACCAATCTTCATTTGTCTATCGGATGTGTTCTCTCAACGTACTCCAAGCAGTTAAGGGCTATTTGCTGACCCATATGGCTTTATATCCTGTCAGAACTCACATTGTTGTGGTGAACTTCTTAAAGTCTATTTCGGACCAGAACAGCTGTGAGATGTCGATTTCTTAACATAGTGCTCAAGATGAATCGTTAGTTTTCTGTAGATCTTTTCGATGTGAACAACACTTAGTACCTACATTAATTTGATAAATTGCGTAGGTTTCAGCCTGCGTTTGCAATGAAAAAAAAAAAACCGGCCAAATGCGTAGCGGTTTACAATTTATGACGTACTAGCTTTCCGCCAGCGGCTTCGCCCGCGTGGAGTTCGGTTATATCGCGCTGTTTAAATTCCCTCGGGAACATCAAATTTTTCCGGGATAAAAGGTAGCCTATGTTCTTTCTTAGGGTCTAAAGATTGTCTGTGCCAAACTTCATCAAAATCGGTTGAGAGATTTAGGCGGGAAAGCGTAACAGACAGACAGAGTTATTTTCGCATTTATAATACTAGCATTGATTTAGAATTTTTCACAGTTTAGAGGCAATTAGATTTAAGAAGTATTTGATATGAATTTCAACTTTAATATCTTTACGCGTTCATGTGAAAAAGGGTAGGTAGTAAGTTTATAATTATTAAAAAAATATTTCATGTCATGTACCTAAGCAAAAATAATATTTTAATATTTTATGTAACTTCAAATTTATCATTTTCACAATTTTTCCTATAACTGTCTGTACTATAATATAACGTTGCTTCGTGCCGAATTTCAAGATTTTGAGTTCACGGGAAGTACCTTGTAGGCAAAGAGATTTAAGATATATAGAGATACTAGCTGACCCGGCGAACTTCGTTCCGCCTTAAAGGCGATATCACATGACTACTTTTTAAATTAGGATAATTTTAAATAAATAAATATTATTATTCAATGATTCTTTATTTGGGAGCACAATCCTGGCGGTTCTCCGGAAAACTTAAATGTGCTACAATACTCGCAAACAACATCCATTGGCCCAATGCGAACGCCATTGCGCTATATTATATGCGTATTGAAACGCTGCCCGATTCAAATCAGTATTTGATGAATTTCTTCTTGTACTTCGTAAATTATGTAGCGCTTGATCTCTGAGGTTTGCTCGATGATTTCGCATTGCCCACCGAGCCGTTTCACGGGCTGCCTCCCTTTGCTCTGGTGAGTGAGAAGCACGAAGTCGAGCCATACTAAGGCTACGCTCGTCAAGTGCAATTTCTTGCTCTTCTTCAGTTCTTTTTTTTTTTTGTTTTGGATGGGAAATCATCAAATGACCTCTCCCGCTCTGGGCGGAGCGGAAGAGCGTGTCAGACTTTCATTGACTAAAACCCACCCGTGTTCCTTCACTTGCCTATGCAACGACCAGTGCCATGGTTTCTTTTTTAACCAACCCGCAACCCTGTGGACCAGTCCTCGTGGACCCCGTCAAGGTGTGCTGACATCTCTTTGAGGCGCGTGTGAAACACAACGCGCCGTCAACCCGAGCCTGGTTCTTACCAGGAGGCTAGCTGCCTATCGCTCGCCGCCCGCAAGCCCGCGTCTACGGTGGTCGGGAGTCCGATGTTGCCTCCTGACCAGGGCGCTTCCTGCGGCGGTTTGAGGCGTAAGCGTAGTGGGATTTCCGCTCCCTCACGCGCTCCGCCTCCTCCTTTGCCAGCATCACTGCTTCACAGAAGGAGGTGAAAGCTTGCCATGCACTCTTGCTCCGGACTATGCCCCGGAACAGGGTCGGACGCCAGAGATCGCAGCCGATCGCCACCACGAGGACACGGCTGTGCTCCACCCAAGCCGGGCAGACCTCCACCATTTGCTCCACCGTGTCCTCAGGGCGATGCACACAGTGGTCACCCTGGCGTTTCCTCCCGCCTTATACGGAACAGGAACCTCCCGAAACAGCCATGTCCGGTGAGGACCTACGTCAGTCGGAAGGTGAGGACGCCGTGGCGCCTCTCTAGCTACTCCTCAAAGAGAGGACTTTGATGTTTGTGGCGTGCTCAGTGCTGGATTGCGACAATCACACTTTCAATGTCTCTGTCCGCTGTACTGCAAATTTTCGCGGCAACGGAGTTATGCCTCCTCTCGTCAGTCCCACATGTGGGCGAGGGATAGTGTTTCTCCACAATTTAATGGATGTTATTATACATATAAAAGTTTCTTTTTAATTACTCTATCTATTAAAAGAAACCTCATCAAAATGTGTTTCGCAGTTTTAAAGATTTAATCATACAAAAGGACATAGGGAAAGAGAAAGTAACTTTGTTTTATAGTATGTAGTGAAGTGGTAAATGGCACAGCAATACAATATTAGAAATTTTGAAGTTGAAGTTTGCTTTGGGGCTTTTATTAAAAAAAATAAACCGACAGAGAGTATTTATATTCCTTGCTTTAAATGAATGCATCAACATTCAACCGGTAAGACTTTTTTTAATATGCTGAGTAGTGCAGCAGTGTGTTTGTACCATTTTTAGCAAATGAACCGCTAACTTATATTTTGACTGAGTTGTTTTGTTATTCCATGTCAGTTGCGTTTTGTTATATCATGTCTTATGTCACGTCACACGGGAACGACGGGAACAACGGGAACGGGATAAAAAATCTCCTATGTGATAATTATGTCCTTCTCCCAGTTCTTATCTACCTCCCTAACAATTTTGAGCCATACTGGTTAAGCGGTTCTTGAGTTATAAATAGAGTAACTAACACGACTTTCATTCATATACATAGACTTCATTCAAATCGGACCAGCCCTTTAGGAGGAATTCAGTGACGTACACACGTACAGCAGATTTAGGAATATACCCATGGAAAGCATTGTCATCTACATTTGTAACAAAGATATCATGCCTCTCTCTACCCTAGAGCTCTTGTTTCAGTCTCTTTAAGTTGAATAAAAAATCTTAAATAATTATTTATTTCTATTTATTTTTTTCTCTTTTAGTTCATAAGTACAAATTTAGTTAAATAAAAAAAATATCTTTTTTATTTTTTCGCCTTTTAGTTCTTATGTACAATTATATTTTTAAGTAACTAAAAAAATTAAAAAAACTATAAACTTGTCTAAAAACAAAAAAAAAACTTGTGATTGACCGGGTTTGAACCGAGGAACACCAGCCATCGCGAGTAGACCATACCAATATCGACTACGCTACAGCCGCTATGTCAAGCCGCTCGAAATTAGCGCCCATATTATGCGTGAAATATTGCGAAAGAGAAAACTCGAAAATATGCGCTTCCCTAGACATAAGACTGAGCTAGATCGATTTTTCGTCCCCGAAAACCACCACATATTAATTTTCAGCGAAATCGTTAGGGCCGTTTCCGAGATCACATGCTTCTTCAAGCGATTAGCGCCATCTGCCGGGTTGATTTGTGAATCTTAACGATCCAGGTCACCACTCAAACGCATACAGAAAAATTCATTAAAATCGGTCAAGCCGTTTAGGAGGAGTTCAATGACATACACACGTACAGCAGAATTATATATATAAAGATATGTGTCAAAATGGCATAGAAAAACTGTGATCCCATGGCTCAGTTCCGCCATCTAGTACAATATAGCAAAATTAGATCGACAATTGGAGACATCAAATAGTAAAAATGAAATAAGTTTATATAAAATATATTCAGCTATTGCCCGGTAGGTGGCCAGTGTGGTCTATGTTGCCACATCCGATTTAATACCCTAGTATAGTTCAAATCGGGTAAATAAATATTGAAAAGTAAACAAATTAAGTGAAACTTGTCTTGTACAAACAAAAACTGTTTTAGAATTTTATTCGCTACTATTCATTTACCGTGACACCGTCTATTGGCATCTTAGATGTTTTATGCTTACGAATTATTTTAACGCTCAGTTTATTGCGATTTTTGAGTGTAACAGACCTTTTAGGCCATAAAGCGCATTTTGTTTTGCAATTTTCGTTTGCATTTCGTTTTTAGCAAAATTATTCTTTTTACACGTTTGTTTGCAAATATTTTTAAATGGCAATGCAAAAAACTGTGGTAGGGTTTGTATCATTTCGATATAAAGTTATCGATAATATTCAAAGAAGTTACTACGACGATGTTTTGTCGCATTATGATAGCTTGAAACAAAAAATTAGGAAGCAGAATAATTATGGGTAATTTTAAGTTTACAGGTTTCTTATTTATATAATTCTTTTAATATAATAGGCGTTAAAGTTTAAAATTGCCGATTAGTACTGAAAATCTAAATAAGTAATTGCTTATTTTTTAATTTTTAAATAATTCATTTATAATCAATATATAGGAAGGTCGTTTATGCCTTTGTGATAGAACTCTGAGGATCTAGACTGCACAAACTGTGTGAAAGCAGAACTGCCTCCTGGGAAGAAAACTTCTTGTCACGTAGATAATTGTCCAAATCACGACAAAAATGGTAGTCTGCTGGAGCAAGACCTTTACCAGATACGTACGCCATTATCTTTAAAAACGGCAAAAAAATCACGGTTATTGTATGGGAGCCCGCCTTCAGTATTTATTTTATTTTAATTATTTATTTGTAATTTGAATATATAACCAAATATTCTGTGAACATTTTAAGCGTCTATCTGTTTCCGTTATTAATATGGAGCAAAAAACGGCAAAAAATCACGTTTTTTGTATGGGAGCCCCCTTAAATATTTTATTATTTTTATTCTTAGTACTTGTTGTTATAGCGGCAACAGAAATACTAACACAATTTCTGGAAATTACAACTGTCTCGCTATTACGGTTTATGAGATACAGCCTGGTGACAGACGGACAGACGAACAGAGAAGTCTCATGAATAGGGTTCGTTTTACCTTTTAGGTACGGAATCCTCAAAATCACAAAGTAGCTCGCAATCATTGTACTACAATACGTACCTACATATTTTATGAATATATTTCATTATAAATAAGTTATGTAGTCTATGTACTTATCCACTTAACCGTAAATTTTATTCCAAGTTTTACGGTTAAGTAGAAAAGTACTGAAATTAATAACTTACTATTTCATTTCTAATACAAGGTACCGATTCTTTTTTTTTAAATTTGATCGACAAGTCTTTCCAAAGTAGATTACTTCTCTTTTAAAATGCATTGAGCATAATTTCGACGAATGAGACGGAAGCAAATTTTCTTCTCTACGGTCTATCTGGACAAATTGTATCCACTTTTTCCCTACAACATTATTTTTATTCGGAAACCAAAAATAACAAAAACCTAGATAAATGAATAGTAATTGTTCATTCAATTTTGTTTATTAATATGATATGATTATGTTTAAATAGAGTTAATAATAAATAAACTTGAAATATAGTAATATTTTAAGTTTATTTAGCTATATTTTAAATGTCAATAAAATACAACAAAATGTATTCATCTTAATAAGTATTATCGATAACTAAATCGATAAACAACATTACTACATCTCTACAAGAAAATAGTAAAACTACTCAACAATAGAGGGCGCTTATTACAATAATGGAAAATTTTCTAGAACTATTTAAGATTTTTTTTAAATTTGAATTGCAGACGAAATATAAATAATTCATAGAAAAACATTCCGAAGTTAGGTCCAGTCGTTTTACTATAACGAGATGTACAGTAACACAAAGCGCAACATGGCATATTTCCATAGAAAATGTTTATTCTTGGTGGACACAAATTACTTCCTGACGCGCAGACTAGACTGAGCGCCTTTTAACCAAGTCGATAAAAGTATTGGCTTACGATTTTGTTCGTGATGTCCTATCTATTGTAAATATAATTTTAATGTCTTTGCTTGTAGGTTTTGATTCCCTAGCGTGTGACGGAAATTCGTCTAAGGTGTCAGTATAAACTGCTGTATCTTTTGATCGCTTTAATGTAGAAGTTTGATTGTTTTACTGCTTAAAGGGACAATAGACCTAGGTATTTGGTATAAATTTCAATTTGATACCTTTATTAGTTCGTGAGAAATAAGGTAGTAAGTTTCGTTTTATTAAAATATGTTTATTATATTATATAACTAAAAAAATGTGATTTTCGCAATTTTTCCTATATTTGCATTATATGACAATCCTTTATGCCAAATTTCAAGATTCTGAGTTTACGGGAAGTATCCTGTAAAAAAATATTTTATGTCATGTAAGCAAAAATAATATTTTATGTAACTTCAAATTTATCATTTTCACAATTTTTCCTTTATCGGTCTGTACTATAATATAACGTTGACAGCCTCCGTGGCGTAGCGGTAACGGACGCGGCCGCTGCGCAAGGTGGCGCGGGTTCGATCCCCGCATAGTGCAAGTATTTGTATGAATGAATATGAATATTTGCACTGGTCTGGTCGTGCCTCGGAAAGCACGTTAAGCCGTTGGTCCCGGTTGCCATACGAACATCTAATGGCAGTCGTTACGGGTTGTTGGAGCCCTCAAAGATCCAACAATTGGTCTAACTGCAACGCTTCGATGTCGCCTTCGGGTTGTGGAGGTCAGACGGCAGTCGCTTCACGGAAAATGTCGAAGTTTAGCCATATCAGCATAGCAGTTGGACTGGTAAAGCGGACCCCAGATTCCAAAGCTGAAAAGGCTTCGGATGCGACTGGGATTTACGCTGTGATGATGATGATGACTATAATATAACGTTGCTTCGTGCCGAATTTCAAGATTCTGAGTTCACGGGAAGTACCTTGTAGGTTTTGATTCCCTAGCGTGTGACGGAAATTCGTCTAAGGTGTCGGTATAAACTGCTGTATCTTTTGATCGCTTTAACTTAGAAGTTTGTTTTTTTTCACTGTTTAAAGGGACAATAGACCTAGGTATTTGGTATAAATTTCAATTTGATACCTTTATTAGTTCGTGAGACATAAGGTAGTTTCATTTTATTAAAATATGTTTATTATATTATATAACTAAAAAAATGAGATTTTCGCAATTTTTCATATATTTGCATTATATGACAATGCTTCATGCCAATTTTCAAGATTCTGAGTTTACGGGAAGTATCCTGTAGGTTTTGATTCCTTTGCGAGTGTCGAAAATTTGTTGAAAATATCGACATAATCGGCTGTATCTTTTGATTGGCTTGGCTTAGAAGTTTGATATTTTAACAGCTTAAAGGGACAATAGACCCGAGTATTTCATGTGAATTTCAGCTTGATACGTCCACGCGTTCTTGAGATAAAGGGTCTTGACAGACAGACAGACAGACAGACAGACGGACAACAAAGTGATCCTATAAGGGTTCCGTTCATTCCTTTTGAGGTACGGAACCCTAAAAACCAGCTAAGAGCGTGTTGGGCCACTCTCAGTGTAGAGTTCCGTAGTTTTCCATGCGTATTAAGTGTCCCTGCTTAACATTTAAAAATGTGCTACTTATGTTTTGCACTAGGCACACTGCGGCATAGCCGCCTATGCCTAATTTTCTTTTCTTCAAAATATAAAAGTTTCCAGAGGGGAAATACTCGTAATTTTAAGAACTTTTAAAGTCTGACTCAGTCCCAAGTCCCAATCTGTCGAAAACACTTTTAAATTTGGCGTCGAGATAACGCTGCGATTATATTTTAAAAGTTTAAAAATTATAAGAGAATTATCCTTCGGTGGGCTACATCACAGTCGCTTATCCAGGTGTGTTTTTGTTTGGCACCTACTTACGGTGGGTTTTTAAATAAGTTTTGAGTCGACGGATAATGTTGTAATACTGATCGATTATTCAATATCTTTTACTACTATTGACCTTTATAGGTGTTATCCTTAACTCAGAGTTTCAGTTCCTGTAACTGGGGTACCAAATGAGTGGTGATAATAACATAATAGGTCATCAATTCATAATAATTTAATATCACCTATTTATTTCAGTCATAATAGCTTGCCTACGATGTAATTATAATATCTAGTGGTGGTAGGAGATGGCGGGAGAGGAGTAAGTGACGTGCGCTACGGGAGCAGCGTAGGCGAGCTTGGCGACGGGGGCGGCGTAGGAGACTGGAGCGTGAGAGTATTGGATCTGGGCCGGGGCGTGAGAGTAGGAGACTTGAGCTGGTGCGTAGGCAACCTTGGCGACGGGAGCGGCATAGGCGAGCTTGGCTACGGGAGCGGCGTAGGCGATCTTGGCTACGGGAGCGGCGTAGGCGATCTTGGCGGGTGCGGAGTGCACGGGGGTACCTTCGTAGTGCACGTTGGCATTGAATCCGTGCTCCTTGTCGGCGGTATATTCGACAATGCGGTGAACGCCGTCGGGCTGTACGAGCGAGTAGGAGCCGTGTACGGCGTCGCCTTCACGGGCCTCTTGCTGCTGCTTCACGTCGCCGCTGTGGTCGTCATGGACGGAGTACGAGAACTCGTAGTGAGCGGGTGCTTCAGGCTCGGCGTACACCACTTTGGAGACGGGGACCAGACCAGCGTAAGCCGCCGCAGCGAGGGACAGGACGATGACGAACTGCAGTAAGAATAGGTTAATCGTTTTAAGAGTAAAATAATAATCTTATAATGGGCTACTGGCTTAAATCTATCGAAATGCAGAATAATCTTTGGATTATTCTGCATTTACCAATAAATAACTAATTTAACTAGCGAGGGACAGGACAATGACAAACTGCAAGTAAAAATGATAAATACTTTTAAAATTAATTTAGAACTGGGATTTGGAACTGGGTTAAATGAATATGGATTAATTATAGACTTATCAGAAACAAAATTAATTAATAATTAATTTAATTATCTCACTTTGGCAGCCATTATTGATGATTGTTTGATATGTTGTTGCTGATTGCAGTACCAGTAGTGGACTGTGATAATACGTGACCTGCTATAGTTTTTATACAGGCTGGTCGCTTGTAGATTTCGTTGGTGACACTGCCCGCGGCGTCGTGCACTATGATTGAGAGGTGAAGGCCGACATACTGCGTTGCTGAGCCGAACTTGAAACTGATTAACACCTGTTTATACATTCCGTAGTAGATTAACAGCTTTATGAAATGTGAGAGTAATTTGTACAAGGAGGGTCACGTGGATACAACCGGAACTAACGCCACCATTTTGATTTTTTGATACCTACATTTCAAAAAACCATTGACTCTCGGGATCCAGATGTTACTCGCCCCTGCTTCGCACGTAGACTAATGATATAGGTACCTAAGCCTTCCTTAAGAAACGGTGGCCCTTCAATAAAAATAATATCTACTCTGCCGCCCATCAGCCAATATCTGACTCTGCAAGATACATCGACTTTATTGTCCATGCATAGCCAGTTCCACTACCTACAAACAGAATGAAAGCCTACCGGGGTAGCAAGTTTGTTCGAAATAATGGTCCCCCGCTCCGGCTCACTCTCTCCGCGGTTTAGGCAGAGAAACATAAGCAGGCGGCCGGCGCGGGCGCGAGCGGCACGCGGTTTTTTTTCTGGTTTTTACGTTTGAATAACTCTCCTGATATCTCCTGAATGATGAAACAACTAATTCCAATAATTCAAAAAGAGATCTACTGCTACTGAAATTACCTTTGATATGACGTAATTTATTAGAATAAAGATTAATAATAAGGAACAAATAGTGGGCTCTGATTTCGACTGGCATTTTAATTTACTTTTCAAATATAAAAAAGTAGTCATAATGAAGAAACTATAGTAGGTAGACATATGGTGTCGCAGACTTTTTTGTAGGCATTTTTAAGGTCTACGATACTGTAGTACATTATTTTGATTTGTCTCATAGGGTTCAGTCAGTGTTTTCAATGAAAGCTTAAAAAAATGGGCTTACGTTGCGACATGTGTTAAAAACCTCACAAATTATCAGTGTTCCTCTTATTTATTATGCATGTTATGTACATAAAAACCTTCCTGTTGAATCACTCTATCTATTAAAAAACTCTATCAAAATCCGTTGCGTAGTTTTAAAGATTGAATCATACAAAGCGACATAGGGAAAGTAAAAGTGACTTTGTTTTATATGTAGTGATGATACTGTAGCATTGAGATTACAAAAGTGTTTTTTTTTTTCTAACAAACTTTATAACATTGCCCAGTCGACCATGGATTTACCAATCTTTATCTAGCTGTAGTGACTAAAGTATTGGATATCCACGCGCGGTTCCACCTGCGTAAATTTGGATCCTGCGGGAATATGGGTATAAAAAGTATCCTATGCGTTATTGTCCTCCAATGCAGCGGTGAAGAGTTTCGGGGAGATGTGGCTGTGGGCCGGGCACATAGCCCGTAAGACCGATGCCCGATGGGGCCGACGGGTTCTCGAGTGGCGACCACGCACCGGAAGATGCAGCGTGGGTAGGCCCCCGACAAGGTGGACCGACGACCTGGTGAAGGTCGCGGGAAACCGCTGTATGTGGGAGGCGCAGGATTGGTCGTCGTGGTGATACTTGGGGGAGGCCTATGTCCAGAAGTGGACGTATTTCGGCTGAAATGATGATAATGACAATAGTAAATTTATAACTAAATTATTATTACCTCTTGGAGCTACGGTATTTTAGAGTTTCGTAGTCAACTAGGAACCCTTATAGTTTCGCCAAGTCTGTCTGTCTGTCTGTTCGCGGATAATTTAAGTGGCCGTTAGCACTAGAGAGCTGAAATATGGTACAACTAGCTTTCCGCCCGCGGCTTCGCTCGCGTAAATTTCGGTTATATCGCGCTTTTTAGATTTCCCTCGGGAACATCATATTTTCCGGGATAAAAGGTAGCCTATGTCCTTTCTCAGGGTCTAAAGATTGTGTGCTTTCCGCCCGCGTCTTCGCCCGCGTGGAGTTCGGTTATATCGCGCTTTTTAGTTTTCCCTCGGGAACATCATATTTTCCGGGAATAAAGGTAGCCTATGTTCTTTCTCAGGGTCCAAAGATTGTCTGTGCCAAATTTCATTAAAATCGGTTGAGAGGTTTAAGCAGGAAAGCGTGACAGACAGACAGACAGACAGAGTTACTTTCGCATTTATAATACTAGCTTTCCGCCTGCGGCTTCGCCCGCGTGGAGTTCGGTTATATCGCGCTTTTTAGATTTCCCTCGGGAACATTAAATTTTTCCGGGATAAAAGGTAGCCTATGTTCTTTCTCGGGGTCTAAAGATTGTCTGTGCCAAATTTCATCAAAATAGGTTGAGAGGTTTAAGCGGGAAAGCGTAACAGACAGACAGACAGACAGAGTTACTTTCGCATTTATAATATTAGTATGGATTAGTATGGATTAGGGTTGCCAGATAGGAAGTTACAAAATCCGGGACACTCGTCGACAGAGACTCTCTCGGAAAAAAGAACGACTAAAAAAAAATCAAATCCGGGAGAGTCGGAGGAAGAACGGCTAAAAAAAAAAAAAAAAAGCTCATTCGAAATCAAAATCCGGGAAAGTCGGAGGAAGAACGGTTAAATAAAATCCGGGACAATTACCCCTCATTCCGGGACAAGAGGTCATTCCGGGACAAGAGGCAAGATTCCGGGACAATCCCGGATTGCCCGGCGGTCTGGCAACCCTATATGGATATCAATCACAAAGAGGTAAAATAAAAAGTGGAAAAAGAAATTAATCAGGGTACCCGGTACACGTAGATTGGGCGACTTTTACCCGACTCGGGGGAGGGTTATGTTTTTTTATTTCCTTTGTAGCATGTGATATATTGTTGGATATTTATTTGTTGTTGGATTTAGTAAAATTATTTTTTGATATTTGGAAATAATCGAAAAAATGTGTCCTTCTAATTTTTGAGCCATTAATTTAAAAAACATGAAATAAATCTCAAAAGTAGAACTTTATAAATACTTTCTAGGAAAATTATTTCGAGCTTGATGAGTTCAACATTTTTTGTAAAATTGTACAAAATAATTTCTAAACTAAGTTTGTAATTGAACTACATATACAAGGATTTTCTTAAATCTTCGTATACATATTATATTATTCTGAACGTACCTTGTTTCAAAGAAAAATGTACCTATTAAAATTCGTTCACGCAATCTAAAATTACCACCGAAAATCCAAATACATAATCCGTCAAGTTTGTATAAATTAGTAATTCAACTTCTCGTTAGAATTTTCAGGATTGGTTGTCTGCACGGTAATTGCGTAACACAGTATCAGTAACAATGGTTTTCAGTTTGACAGTTCAACAACATTCATCGCGTTATTTACTTTTTAGAGCAGACACTTTTTCGAACATATGAAGCCATGGATTGAAAAAAACCAAAAGGAATGGTGCGTTACGGTAACATGGTTGCTGGTCGTCGATCAAGTTTACCTTTGGCAATACTAATGTAATGGAAAGTTCAGAAGGATCGTCTTGAAGATTATTATTTTTGCGATTATTATTATTATATTATATTTTAGATTATTGTTTTGGTCAGCGCTTCCATCAGGATACACGAACGGAACGGCGATATCAAGAAAAGTAGAACGCTTGAGCTAGCGGATTATTGTTGGACTTTGAGTAGAGAAGCTGTAGATCTCAATTATAAAAGCTCTCTCAACTGTACACTTTTCAGATTATTTTAATTCATGAATCTGTATAAATTATTAATAGGACGGTAAGTTTTTTATTGATATTCACAAAAAAACCCGAGCTAACTAAGACATGAAATTAGTACCACTGTCAATGCTTTTTAATATTCTCTCAAAATTAGTTCAATTCATTTTATGGGCTTACAAAAGCTGATTTATTTGTTGACCAATGTAATTTTAATCTGGGTTAGAACGTTGAATTTGATATTTTGTTCAAATTCATATTATAACAACAACGACCACACCGAGAAAACAACGGACTGTTTGTCATTGGCAGGAGTTGTTTATTATTTATTATACTTCGTCCTAGATATCATACAGTCGGCGGCCGAGTTTGGTGTGAACGCAGCCTTAAAAATCCAGCTGTGATAATAAGGTGTAAGTTTAAGTTTTAATAACAATAAAAACCATAATTGAATTATAATAATTTATTAGCACCTATTTATTTCAATAAATAACAGCTTGCCTAACTATTCAACAATATTATCTAATGGTGGTAGGAGATGGCGGGAGAGGAGTAAGTGACGTGCGCTGCGGGAGCGGCGTAGGCGAGCTTGGCGACGGGGGCGGCGTAGGCGACTGGAGCGTGAGAGTATTGGACCTGGGCCGGGGCGTGAGAGTAGGACACTTGAGCTGGTGCGTAGGCGACTTTGGCGACGGGAGCGGCATAGGCGAGCTTGGCTACGGGAGCGGCGTAGGCGATCTTGGCTACGGGAGCGGCGTAGGCGATCTTGGCAGGAGCTTGCTGGACGGGGGTACCTTCGTACCTCACAACAGCGTTGAAGCCGTGTTCCTTATCAGCGGTGTACTCGACAATGCGGTGCACGCCATCGGGCTGAACGAGCGAGTACGAGCCGTGCACGGCGTCGCCGGCGCGAGACTCCTGTTGCTGCTTCACGTCACCGCTGTGGTCATCATGGACGGAGTATGAGAAGTCGTAGTGAGCGGGTGCTTCGGGCTCGGCATACACCACTTTGGAGACGGGGACCAGGCCAGCGTAAGCCGCCGCAGCGAGGGACAGGACGATGACGAACTGCAAAAATAAAGTTTTATGATTATTTGTTTTTTGATTAAGGAAACATTTTTGTAAACGTTATAATTTAAGCATGTTTCTATAACATATTCGAAATCGCCAGATTGTCGTCAATTGCTTTTAAATTTATAAACTCACTTTGGCAACCATTTTTGTAAGTTGTTGCTGATTTGAGTATCAGTAGGTAACTGTAATAATATACGACTTGCTCCAGTTTTTATACAGGAGCGCCGGTGTCGGCCGCCTGAGTGTCTCGCCGGCAACACACGGTGCGCGGCGGCTTCACATTGATTGGGAGTTGAAGGTCAACTGCTACATTGCTGAACCGACTTACAATACTGCATATTTACAACCTGTCGAGGCATTCCTTAAAAATCAGTATAGAGATATGAGTGCTTTTGATATTTTAAGAATAAGTGCTTCGTATTGTTTTAAAACATGTTTGTTTTATTTATTAAAATTTTGCGAGTGGACTCTGTCTTCTCTCTTAGGTACTATTTAGTGGATAAATTGCATCAGATTTCATATAGGTATATGCCAAATGAAATGCCAAAATGAAATGGGAAAGGTTTTCTCCTTGACTTAGTTCAATTGTGTCTGCAAAAAAACTAGTAGCGAGTCAAGTTCATGACCTTGTGTGTTTATTAATAAACTTTTTTTTACGTTTTTATTTTATTTTATAATATTATGTAAGGGCAGGATAATGATGATAGGATAGCGATTCGTCGCGTTCCGGCATGATGTCTGGTGAAGCCGTACGGAGGACGGGTCCGAGCAGTTGTCTTGCGATGTTTGCCGGGTACGATGCACCAAATATTGTTGTGTCGCCAGTTTGGTCGGGGAGGGTCTCCAGGTCAATCGCCTTCTATGTATGAGAGGAGACCTGTTGTGCCCAGCAGTGGACCGATAAAAAGTTTGATGATGATAGGTAGAAGGGTAATCTATGGCATAGTATAAAGCTATGGTGTGTTACTTACACAGATAATAAAAATATAAAAAAAAAATGATTATATTTAATTTTTTTGTACGTAAATGCAAACAAGCGAATACAAAACAAAAATACATTAATGATATATTTAAAAGGGATTATCAACTAATGGCTGGCATACGAATTTAATTTTGGGGATAATGCAAATATAAGGTAACACAAAGCTTATCTAATGATGCAGCCAGAAAGCGGCGATAGGAACTCCTGTTATAAACAGGAAAACCCCATCGTGTTTGGTCTCATTTGATTCTCTAGACAAGTCACATGTATACGTGTGTTATTTGATCGTAATTGTGTTTATGAAAAGATAGTAGATTCCTTTGTAACTGCAAGTATAGTTTTTTCTCGGTGGTAGGCCACAACATCAGCCGCCGGCGTAAGTTACCACCCACCAGACAAAGTCATGCCGCCAAGCGATTCATCGTGTTCCGGCATGATGTCTGGTGAAGCCGTACGGAGGACGGGTCTGAGCAGTTGTGTTGCGATGTACGTGCCGGGTACGATGCGCGAAATGTTGTTGTGTCGGGAGCTTGGTTGTGGAGGGCCTCCAGATCAATATCCCTCTGGCGCAGCATCGTTGGTCGTGTTGTTGGGTTTAACATTGCATCACCGCGCTCAACTGCCGTCTTCCTTCCTAATTACTCAGTTCTTTTGAGTGAGTAGGCTTAACAAACTAGCGCGCTTTACCATCAACGATTGCATCACTGCTTACCATCAGGTGGGATTGCGGTCAAGCGCTAGTTTGAAATTTATAAAAAAAAAAAAAAAAAAAAGTATAAAAAGAAAAAGTTGTTCGCCTTATCCGACGCCATCTACCTATACCAAGATTATAAAGAGCTTAGGTTATATTTGTGAGTTGGTAGAGGTAATCTCTAGATCTACTCACCAGACAAAGTCTTGCCGCCAAGCGATTCGTCGTGTTCCGGCATGATGTCTGGTGAAGCCGTACGGAATACGGGTCTGAATAGTTGTACTGCGATGTGTGCCGGGTACGATGCGCCAAATGTTACTGTGTCGGGAGTTTGATCGTGTAGGGTCTCCAGATTAATCTCCCTCTGGTGCAGCAACGTTGGTGGTGTTCTTGGATTTAACATTGCATCACCTCGCTCAACTGCCGTCTTCCTTCCTGCTCACTGAGATTTTTTAAGTAAATAGGCTTAATAAACTTGTGCGCTTTACCATCAACGATTGCATCACTGCTTACCATCAGGTGGGATTGCAGTCAAGCACTAGTTTATAATTATTAAAAAAAAATGTTATTTTTAACCCGATAAATGAAAATGCTTTCTCTTCGTAATCAGATTTCGAGGAGTAGACAGCCTGTCGGTGTCTATAGGATCCATTTTGAAGAGTGTGCGAAGGAAATGCATGACTTAATTCCCCATCTCCGTTCCATTATCTGACGACCCGTTTTACGGCGTGTATCCACCCTTACGTTGTTGACACCACTACGATCCGGACAAAGCGTTTCGCCTCGTCTTTTATACCGCATACATCGAAAGATTTCCTCGAACCTAAACTTTAGGCGGTTCATTGAGTCCAAGGCCAAGGTGGCTGCCAGAAAACTTGGCGTCATCGCAAAGGTCCGGCGGTACTTTACACCAAGGCAGCTTCTAATGTTGTACAAAGCACAGGTCTGCTCGTACTGCAGCCACATTTGGGCCGGTGCTGCGAAATGTCACTAGGCTACTTTGGATTCAGTGGAGAGGCGTGCGAAGAGGCTGATTGGCGACCTAGATTTAACTCGAAACGGTCTCCAAAGCCTGGAGCACAGGCGTAGGGAAGCCAGCCTTTCGGTCTTCTATAGGATGCATTCTGGTGAGTGTGCAAGGGAATTGTATGATTTAATTCCCCCATCTCCGTTCCATCATCGGACGACCCGCCGTACTGCGACTTTCCACCCTTACGTTGTTAACACCACTACGAATGTTTTGGAAATTATAATTTAACTAAATCGAAATCAGATTTGATTGAATGTCAGATGTGTCGAATGTGGTTGCATGAAACTTATAAAACACTCAAAAATGCATGAGATGTTGCAAGTTGAAAAGCTTGACTTCTGGTGGTAATACCAATGTTGATTACCATATTTTTTATACTAGCTTTCCGCCCGCGGCTTCGCCCGCGTGGAGTTCGTTTATATCGCGCTTTTTAGATTTCCCTCAGGAATATCAAATTTTTCCAGGATAAAAGGTAGCCTATGTTCTTTCTCAGGGTCTAAAGATTGTCTGTGCCAAATTACATCAAAATCGGTTGAGGGGTTTAAGCGGGAAAGCGTAACAGACAGACAGAGTTACTTTCGCATTTATAATATTAGTATGGATTTAAGACAAATACTAATATTTAATTAAAAAGTTACATATTCACTAACTAACAATTTAAAACCTTAGTATTTTTAAGTGTTGATTAGGTAATAATTTAACTTCTCTTAGTGCCAAAGTTAATTCTAATTTTGTTTATCTTCAAAATAAATGATAACATTACATTTTTATTTTGGACACTTATTTAATATTTTGGAGTCTATTACTGTTATAATTTTAAAATTATAATTAACTTATAATTTTAAAATTTCCTCGTTTTTAGACGTCATATTAAACTGGATTTACTCAAAATTTATAATACTCATATTTTTTTATAAACATAGTTCATTAATCTACCAACATACCCCGTTGGTAGATTAATGAACTATGTTTGAAAATAAACTTTGAATAAAAAATGTATTGGTACACATTTTTAAAAGGAGCTTTTTGCTAGCATGGGTGCTTTGGGGTCCCACCTCCATCTCTGGGACCCAAGTCAACCCCACCTGCCAGACGGTGCACCTGCTGACTCACGAACGGGGCTCTGACGACGGCTTTCCCCTCGGGGTTGGGTGGTCAGACGGCAGTCGCACTCGTAAAAGCCAAACAAGCCATTCAATAATGGAGAGGTTACATAGAAATGCGCATGTCACAGCTAGGGCGCCGCCGCAAAACGGCGCGCAGGAGCCTCGCCCGACTCCTGTGACCTGTGGGCTAGGGCTACCGTGTCAGAGGCGGACACGGCTGAAGAAGCGAGCCCAAACTATGAAAATCCGATTCGCGTCGTGGAACGTTGGCACGCTAACTGGACGCGCGAGAGAGCTGGCCGAAACTCTCCACAGGCGGAGGGTGGCCGTGGCGTTCCTACAGGAGACTCGGTGGAAAGGCAGCAGATCCCGGCTTATTGGGAATGGCTACAAGCTGATCTACACGGGTGCACCTAGTGGGAGAAATGGGGTCGCCGTGGTGTTGTCTAACGAGCTCCAGGATGACGTCTTGGAGGTGAATCGCATCAGCGACCGGCTAATGTCGGTGCGGGTGCTTGTCAATGGGGTTATAACTCACTTGATAAGTGCCTACGCTCCACAGGCCGGGTGCGGTGAAGCCGAAAGGACGGTGTTCTGGACCCAGCTCGAAGGATTGCTTCGCGGGATCCCGTTATCCCAGGGAATCGTTCTGGGTGGTGATTTGAACGGTCATGTGGGTGAGAGGTGTGGCGAGTTTGAGCGTGTTCACGGTGGCTTTGGGTACGGTAGCCGCAACGCGGAAGGAGACAGCATTCTCCGAATGTGTGCGGCCGCGGACCTTGCAATCGTGAACACCTACTTCAAAAAGAAGCCGGAGCACCTTGTCACCTACCGGAGCGGGCGAAGCGCTACCCAGATCGATTTTCTACTAACTAGGAGGCACCACATCGGCAAAGTAGCCAACTGCAAAGTCATACCCGGTGAGAGTCTCACTGCACAACACCGTCTCCTTGTTATGGACCTCTGCGTAAAGGCCCAACGTAGACGTGTAGAGGACTGTCGGCGCCAGATCCGGTGGTGGCTGCTTGATGCAAACAGGTCCCAGGATTTTGCGTCGGTTATTGGCGACAAGTGCGACGGTACCGACGGAGAACCTGTGCAAGACCACTGGGACAGGATCCAGGCAGCTATTACGGGGGCGGCGCGGGTGGTACTCGGCGTCTCTAAGGGCGGCCGCAAACGTGACAAGGAAACCTGGTGGTGGGACGACACAGTCCAGAGGGAGACTAAGGTGAAGAAAGCGCTCTTCAAAACGTGGCAAGCGACCAGATCTCCTGAAGATCGCGACGCATACAAGGTTGCCAAACGTGCCACCAAAAGAGCTGTAGCCAGAGCCAGACGAGACCACTTGCAACCTCTCTACGAGAAGTTGGAATCGTCTGAGGGGCAAAAGCTCATTTACAAGTTGGCACGTTCCAGGGTCAAAGCGGCACAGGATATATCCAAGTGCCGTTGTGTAAAAGACCCTAATGGCAACCTGCTATGCGAGGACCTCGCGGTGAAGGAGAGATGGCGCTCGTACTTTCACGAGCTGCTGAACAAGCAGCACCAGGAGGTGCAGACACCAGAACTCCCTCCGAACCTTGGACTAGTGCCTCTGATAACGCCTGAGGAAGTCCAAACGGCTCTTCGTCGTATGGGGAATCGGAAAGCTGTCGGAGCTGATGGAGTCCCCATTGAGGCCTGGAAGGCGATGGGTCCTCGCGGTGTGGGCATGTTAACTAACTTTTTAAATCGCGTGCTCCTGACCGGCAAAATCCCGAACCAATGGAGGCTGAGTATCATTACTCCAGTCTTTAAAGGCAAGGGCTCGGTTCAGGAGTGTGGCAACTATCGCGGTATCAAGGTCATGTCCCACACCATGAAGATCTTTGAGAGGATCATAGACTCCCGAATCCGGCAGGAGTGTGCTGTCTCGGGGTGTCAATATGGGTTTCGGCCAGGGTACGGAACCATGGACCCTATCTTCGCACTAAGGATCACCATGGAGAGATACAGATCGAGGAACACGCCTCTGCATATGCTCTTTCTAGATATGCAGAAGGCCTTCGACTGTGTCCCTCGCGGGGTGATCTGGTGGGCACTGAGGTCTAAAGGGGTACCTGAAGCCTATGTTGACATAATTCGAGACATGTACCTCAATTCCGATTCCGTTGTTAGGACCGCTGTTGGCGACACTAAACCCTTCCCCATCACCGTCGGAGTCCACCAGGGATCCGTCCTTAGTCCGTCTTTGTTCAGCGTTATATTAGACGTCTTGTCGGACAGCATCAAGGACTCACATGAGCAGCCTCCCTGGCTACTCATGTATGCTGACGATATCGCGCTGGCGGACGCGGACAGGGAACGGTTGGTGCGGCGTGTGAATGCGTGGAAGGACTCGCTTGAGAACGGAGGTCTGAAACTCAACGTGGCGAAGACCGTATACTTGGCCAGCAACACGACAGACCCCATGTCTGTGCGCATAGGCGGAGACATGGTCAAGTGCACGGACCAGTTTAAATACTTGGGGTCTGTGCTTCACGCGTCCGGCGACATTGATTGCGACGTCAGGGCACGTATTTCCGCAGCTTGGGCGAAATGGCGTGAGGTGACAGGTGTCATTTGTGACCCCAAAATGCCGGTTAAGCTTAAGGGGCAGGTCTATAAAACCATCATTAGACCTGTTCTCCTGTATGGCAGTGAGGCGTGGCCTGTGCTTGAGCGACACAAGCAGGAGCTGCGTGTCACGGAGATGAATATGCTGCGGTGGATGTGTGGAGTTACGCGGAAAGACCGCATCAGGAATTCCCGCATCCGGGGCAGCCTTCGTGTCCGTGACATTGCAGACAAACTGCAGGAGGGTCGCCTACGCTGGTACGGCCACGTCTTACGCAAACCGGCAGGTTACGTGGGTAACAAATGTCTTGCCATGGCGCCTCCGCCGGGCCGGAACAAGCGGGGTAGACCAAAGAAGTGCTGGCTTGACGTTGTAAGAGATGACATGCGTGCCAACAAGCTCATACCACAGGAAGCTAAAGATCGTGCGAAATGGAGGAGAATGTGCAGGAAAGCGGACCCCGGGCTCCAACGCGAAAGCCGCGGATGCAACCGGGATAAACGCTGAGATGATGATGATTTTAAAAGGAGCTTTTTAAAAAGTGTGGCAGCTATCCGGCTTTTACTCTAACAAGAATATCTAATAGTGGTGGTAAGAAATGGCGGGAGAGAAGTGACGTGGGCTATGGGAGCGGCGTATGCGAGTTTGGCTCCAAAAATAAAACTATTTATTTAAAAAAAGTTAAATATTAAATATACTTCAATATTGAGAAGGTAGAAAGGAATTTATTGTGTCATATTAATTAAGTAGTCGAGTATCATCAAGAGGTGTTTAGCTTAAACAACATTTTATATATTATTATATGGTTAGATAGATATGACACTGACACTAGACACAAGTTAAACAAGTGTCTAAATTTTTATGGTAAGACCCTATATATTTCTAATCATAGAAGAATTATGTGTTGGCGTTTGTCATAAAAATCTGTTATAAAAATAAACGTAACAAATAAATTAAACCCAGTCATTCAGTCCATAATAATTTAATAGCACCTAGTCGTTTCAATAAATACAGCAGCTTAACTATTCAACAGTAATCTAGTGGTGGTAGGAGATGGCGGGAGAAGAGTAAGTGACGTGCGCTACGGGAGCGGCGTAGGCGAGCTTGGCGACGGGGGCGGCGTAGGAAACTGGAGCATGAGAGTAGGAGACTTGAGCTGGTG
The DNA here is from genome assembly GCA_017933935.1 of Sesamia nonagrioides. NCBI lineage: Eukaryota > Metazoa > Arthropoda > Insecta > Lepidoptera > Noctuidae > Sesamia > Sesamia nonagrioides. Next base: position 262,172 of record JADWQK010000717.1, on the reverse strand, counting down.
CGTAGGCGACCTTGGCGACAGGAGCGGCATAGGCGACCTTAGCTACGGGAGCGGCGTAGGCGAGTTTGGCGACGGGAGCGGCGTAGGCGATCTTGGCGGGTGCGGGGTGCACGGGGGTGCCTTCGTAGCGCACATTAGCGTTGAATCCGTGCTCCTTGTCGGCGGTGTATTCGACGATGCGGTGCACGCCGTCGGGTTGCACGAGCGAGTAGGAGCCGTGTACGGAATCACCTTCGCGGGACTCTTGCTGCTGCTTCACGTCGCCGCTGTGGTCGTCATGGACAGAGTACGTGAAGTCGTAATGAGCTGGTGCTTCGGGCTCAGCGTACACCACTTTGGAGACGGGGACCAGACCAGCGTAAGCCGCCGCAGCGAGGGACAGGACGATGACGAACTAGAATAAAAGTGGTAGTGTTAATAAGAAACATCTAAATGAGCAAGATTCGTTTAACAGAAAAAAATTAAGGACAAAGAAAGAAAAGAAAATGTAGATATTTTGTAGTACTCAGTACCTACCAGCCTAGGTTTGCGTGCCAAATTAAAGGCAATTGGCTCACCTCATAATGAGACTTAAATATAACTGACATAATGGTGAAAAGATGAACTACTATTATGCTTTATAATATCACTCTATTTTAATAAATTTATTTAAGAATACTACTATCCACTACTATCCAGAAAAAAAGAGGCTTACCTTGGCGACCATTGTTAAATTTTAATTAGTGTTGCTGATATGAATATCAATGCTGAACTGTGACAATATGTGACCTGAGACACTTTTTATAGTATGTTGTCGCCTACAGCCATTAACTTTGGTGACACACTGTCAGCCTGCGGCACCGCTAAGTGTGTAAGGTAAAATGATTGAGAGGTGAAGGTCGGTGCATTGTGTTGCTTAATCTTAACTAATAGGTTACAGTAAGTATGTACCAGCTTAAGTAGGTACAAACCAATGACCACATTCTACAGGATTCACAAATCATAACCACTGCCAATATAATTTAAATACTTATTATTTTCCCAACTAAGATAGAGCTTAAATATTGTGAACTCTTGTGCAGGTTTTTTTACCGACTTCAAAAAGGAGGAGGTTACTCAAATCGACCGTATATACCTATGTTTTTTTAAATTTGTTCGAGGATAACTTCGTAGTATATGAATAGATTTTAATAATTATTTTTTTTGTTGGATAGAATATTCTAAGGTGGCCCCATGATGAGGTCATTAGGGTTTAATAATGGAAGACCAGAGAAATCAGAGAGAACTTTCAAAACTCGTAGGGGCGGCTAGTGCATTTGTAAGCTTTTTTAATAGGTATTTAATACCGCTACAATTTAATAAAGGTCTGGAGTAGATGTGATGATGGAGACGGGAAACAGTCGAGGGAATTCCTCAACAATTTACAGCATTGAGATTTAAACATAGGATAACCACTATCTACTTGTAATGCTGATGTGACAATAAATGAAAATCAAGAGACTTTAATTTAGGTTGCGTAATCGGGTCATCTCTAACAATGTTCAAACATTCAGTCAGGTCCCAAAGGAATATTACAAACAATAGGTTTAGAAGTTGGATATTTAAACCTAAAAGACGGGTAAAAATTAATAAATTAAATAAACAACATTACAATGTTTGCTTGCTAGCCTAACCCAGTTATAGTCGCGGCAACGTCCAGTATGACCGGATGCGGCAGTGTACAGTAGTTTTTTTTTTTAAATTATTATAAACTAGCGCTTGACTGCAATCCCGCCTGTTGGTAAGCAGTGATGCAATCGTTGATGGTAAAGCGCGCTAGTTTATTAAGCCCATTCACTTAAAAAAACTTAGTGAATAGGAAGGAAGACGGCAGTTGAGCAAGGTGGTGCAAAGTTAAACCCGACAACACGACCAAACTCCCGACACAACAACATTTGGCGCATCGTACCCGGCACACATCGCATCCTCCGTACGGCTTCACCAGACATCATGCCGGAACACGACGAATCGCTTGGCGGCAAGACTTTGTCTGGTGGGTGGTAACTTCTGCCGGCAGTCGATGTTATGGCCTACCACTGAGAAAACCTTTTACAATGAAAAAGTGTAAATTAAAAACTTAAAAATAAAACTTGATAGGTTTTTTTTTTTTTAATGCACAATATAATTTCTGAACTAAGTTTGCAATTTAACCGTATATGCAAGCATATTTAATAGCTTAGTTTAATAGTACCACCGAAAATCATTGCGCATCACATCATCATTTGTGGGCCAGAATTTCGTACTTAGCATATCAACTCAATGTAACAAACAGCCCATTTTTTTAAACTCTTATGTAAGGTAATTATTAAGGGCACTTATTGTCACGTACGGGAAACTACGGAACCCTACACTGAGCGTGGCCCGACACGCTTTTAGCCGGTTTTTCCTTTACTATAACTATGTACCTACTCATCATCATCATCATCTCAGCGTTAATCCCAGTCGCATCCGCAGCTTTTTCAGCTTTGGAGTCTGGGGTCCGCTTTACCAGTCTAACTGCTGATTTTGGCTAAACTTCGATATTTTCCGTGAAGCGACTGCCGTCTGACCTCCACAACCGAAGGCGATATCTAAGCATTGCAGTTAGACCAATTGTTAGACTTTTGAGGGCTCCAACAACCCGTAACGACTGCCACTAGATGTTCGTATGGCAACCGGGACCAACGGCTTAACGTGCTTTCCGAGGCACGACCAGACCAGTGCAAATATTCATATTCATGCATACAAACATTTGCACTGTACGGGGATCGAACCCGCGCCTCCTTGCGCAACGGCCGCGGTCGCTATCAACTATCATCATCATCTCAGCGTTTATCCCGGTTGCACCCGCGGCTTTCGCGTTGGAGCCCGGGGTCCGCTTTCCTGCACATTCTCCTCCATTTCGCACGATCTGAGGCTGTCAACCTAATCAATTGCATATTTATCGATTAATGATCAGAAAATAATACCATTATTGCCCGTATGTGCACAAAAGTAGCCATGTCCTAACTCAGGGTAATGTTCTACTAAAGTACCCATATGCCCAACGACGAAATCCAACCAGACTTACTTTTAGTCTAAGGACACATTATATGTAACATTTAGTACTTTGTAAGGCATTACTAAACAACAAAACTAAGACTTAGTTTTAGCATAGTTGTTGCAGATTTGGGATTGACACTAAAAAAGTACCTTTCTGTTGATAGATACTTTTCTTCAGTTTCACATAGGTATTTCAGTGTCAATCCAAAAATCAGTTATGATAATTTATTTACATACTTCACAGATATCAAACCGTATGTGGGATCGAGAAGTTCGGCCACGTGCGCAACCTTCACCTCTAAATTATTATAAAACGCCTCGGGGCTTGTCACCGTCGACACACTGCAGGCAATAAATTAAGTATAAAAAGTGCACCAAATCACACATTGCGACAGTTAAGTACTGATATCCAAATCAGCAACACAAAACTAAAAATGGTCGCCAAAGTAAGTTGACAATCTTATTCGTAACATAATATAATATACACAATAACAAACACACCACAACAACACACCAAACACACAACATTACAAAACATAACATTACACCTGTATTCTCCTAACAGTTAGGTAGAAATTTCCCTATTTTAGGTACACCCACATAGTGAGAGTTATTTTTTGAAGTCCCATTAGAAAAGAATATTAACATAATAGCAGTACATAGAGCATTAATTTTGCTACTTTTATCTTCATTTTCTTCCTTCTGCATGCGCTCTATAAATCTATTCTACGCTAAAAATATTTAAACTAATCTTGACAATTTAAACTCACCCTTTTAATAATATTTACCAATTTTATTCTAGTTCGTCATCATCCTGTCCCTCGCTGCGGCGGCTTACGCTGGCCTGGTCCCCGTCTCCAAAGTGGTGTACGCCGAGCCTGAAGCACCCGCTCACTACGACTTCACTTACTCCGTTCATGATAACCATAGCGGCGACGTGAAGCAGCAACAGGAGTCTCGCGAAGGTGACGCTGTTCACGGCTCGTACTCGCTTGTGCAACCCGATGGTGTACACCGCATCGTTGAATACACCGCCGATAAGGAGCACGGATTCAACGCTAATGTGCGCTATGAAGGCACACCCGTGCACCCCGCACCCGCCAAGATCGCCTACGCTGCTCCCGTAGCCAAGATCGCCTACGCCGCTCCCGTCGCCAAGGTCGCCTACGCCGCCCCCGTCGCCAAGGTCGCCTACGCACCAGCTCAAGTCTCCTACTCTCATGCTCCAGTCTCCTACGCCGCCCCTGTCGCCAAGGTCGCCTACGCCGCTCCCGTAGCGCACGTCACTTATTCCTCTCCCGCCATCTCCTACCACCACTAGATATTACTGTTGAATAGTTAAGCTGCTGTATTTATTGAAACGAATAGGTGCTATTAAATTATTATGAACTGAATGATTGGGTATAATTTAATTGTACATTAATTTCTATAACAGATTTAAAATTTAGACACTTGTTCAACTTGTATCTAGTGTCACTATTGCGTCTATCTAACTCCATATAATAATATATAAAATGCTGTTTAGGCTAAACACCTTTTATACACAACATTATAACTAGACAAGTGAGTTGATGATGATTGACTAAGTACTTAATTAATATGACACAATAGATTCTTTCATACCTTTTTAATATCTAAGTATATTCTATACGAGTCTTTTCTGTAATAAATAGTTTTATTTATCAAAGTAGGTTACATACACACGTCAATAATGTATCAAAAACATGACAAGGCTACTATGACAGAAATACGGCATTTCTAATCGTTTAAAAATGTAACATTGCGTTTGGACTATTTAATCATATGACGGCTTTGAATCCATTAACATAATAACGGGCTCAGATAAATCGTACCTGTATTACAAATAAAATATGACACTTAATTAGTTTATAAATAAATTGCAACAATATTTTTTAAGCCACACATTAAAATATTTGAAGAAACAGTGGTCACCATTTTAAGTTGGCCCGCCGCTTTCTACATTGCTTCGTACGAATGAACTATGAAGGTGGTTCTGTTGGTTCAATGGAGAAATTAAAAGTAGTTTGGTGACTGTTGACCAAGGCCTTGACCGAGTTGTTTTGGGTGTGGTTCAATGGTAATAATATCATATGTGTAATGTTCTAAGTACTCGTTCACTGATTGATCGGTCGTCAAGCATATGGAATTGTTTAGTGTCTACATACATAAAAGCGTGATCATATCTACTGATGCGATATGTGATAGATGTATGTATATCTGAGTGTTGTATGGGGTCAGGCTGTCACTTGGCGTGAGTGAGTGAGTGAGTTTTGACAAGGTCTTGATTAGTCATTTCTGTCTATTGATCGAAGTATCTCGGCATCTATTCTGCTAGTGTCGTTATGCAAATTAACTTAATTAAAGTATATCCATTATCTAGTTTGTTCTCGGAGGTCATTTGCAATATTCATGAATAAATCATACGACAAAATAGACTTGAAAAAAAAACCGGCCAAAAGTGTCGTCCTCCGTGGCGCAGCGGTCAACACGCCTGCCTGCGACGTGGAGGCCCCGGGTTCGATCCCTTGCCTGGTCATGTTGAAAAATGATCTTTTCCTGATTGGCCTGGGTCTTGGATGTTTATCTATATATGTATCTATTATAAATATAGTATCGTTGAGTTAGTATCCCATAACACAAGTCTCGAACTTACTTTGTGGCTAGCTCAATCTGTGTGATTTGTCAAAAAAAAACAAAAAAAAGGCTTAGTTTAGTATTTCGGACCACGCACAGAGTAGTTTTCTATAGTTTCCCGTCCGTTGCAATAAGGGACCTCAGTTAAGAGCTAACTGACTTAAGGGTTAAATATGAGATAAAAAATAGGCTAATTGTTACATTAAGTTCACATACTAAGTACGGAATCCTAAAAACGGCCTACAAAAAACGGTGTTACTAAAGAAAGAGTTTTCATCATCACCATCAACCTTTTTATCGTCCCACTGCTGGGCACAGGTCTACTCTCATATAGAGAAGGATTGAGCGTAATCACCACGCTTGCTCAATGCGGGTTGGCGATTTCAGACCCAAAGTCCAGGTTTCCTCAAGATGTTTTCCTTCACGTTCAGTCATTGGTGTCCAAGATATACTTAGAAAGTACATATAACTTTAGAAAAGTTACATTGGTAATTGCCTGACCTGAAATCGAACCCGCGCACTCATACTTGAGAGGGTGGTGTTTTAACCACTAGGCCACCACGACTTAAGAAAGAGTTATAGCTTCCAAGAATTGTTTTTTCATACCCATCCTGATCTTATCAACTCAGGAAAAATTTTGACAGCGGGAAGTACCACAGTACAGCACCTTCGCTCGGGAAATCGAGTTAGAAATGACTTATTTGTACAATTTTATTAAAACCATTCAACCCATCATGTTCGAAATAATTTTCCTAGAAAGTTTTTATAAAGTTCTGCTCTTGAGATTTTTTCTCAGATTTTTCAAAAGTCAGAGGGTCACATTTATTTTTACTTCCGGGGCGAGTTTTTCCGAAAATATAAACATTATCAAAAAATGATTTTAGTAAACCCATATTCAGTTTTATATACCTAACTAATAATATATCACACGTTAGAGTGGGTACGAAAAAATCACTCCCTATTTTTATTAATATAGTTACACATTGGTATCAAAACAGCTGTCTATTGCTTACGGTCAGTGAAATTATCTGCGGTCAGACAAACAACAGACAGACTTGGCGAAACTATAAGGGTTCCTAGTTAACTACGGAACCGTAATGATAACATTTCGTCGTCCTCCGTGGCGCAGCGGTCAACACGCCTGCCTGCGACGTGGAGGCCCAGGGTTCGATCCCCGACCAGATCATGATGGAAAACGATCTTTTCCTGATTGGCCTGGGTCTTGGATGTTTATCTATATATGTATCTATTATAAATATAGTATCGTTGAGTTAGTATCCCATAACACAAGTCTCGAACTTACTTTGAGGCTAGCTCAATCTGTGTGATTTGTCCGTAATCCGTATATATTTATTTATTAACATTTTCTATTAAATCAGTTTCTGAAAGCAGAGTTTTATTTTAGATGGGAAATCATCTAATGACCTTTCACACGCTGGGCAGCCTCCGTGGCGTAGCGGTAGCAAACGCGGCCGTTGCGCAAGGAGTCCCGGGTTCGATCCCCGCACTGTGCAAATATTTGTATGCATGAATATGAATATTTGCACTGGTCTGGTCGTGCCTCGGAAAGCACGTTAAGCCGTTGGTCCCGATTGCCATACGAACATCTAGTGACAGTCGTTACGGGTTGTTGGAGCCCTCAAAAGTCTAACAATTGGTCTAACTGCAATGCTTAGATATCGCCTTCGGGTTGTGGAGGTCGGACGGCAGTCGCTTCACGGAAAATATCGTAGTTTAGCCAAAATCAACAGTTAGACTGGTAAAGCGGACCTCAGACTCCAAAAGCTGTAAAGCTACGGATGCGACTGGGATTAACGCTGAGATGATGATGATGATCTTTCACACGCTCCGCATCCTCCTTTACGAGCATTACTGCTTCGTAAAATTAGGTCACGTTCTGCCCTACACTCTCCTTGGCATGGACTAGAGCAGGACACGAAAGATCCCTTGTATTTTTAAACTAGCTCCGAAACCGTTAATTTCTTTTTGTTTTTATTATTTAAGCTTCTTTTCTACTAAGTTATGCAAAAATTTTAGTCTCAAACATGTTTTTATAGCCTCATTTAAAATTTGTATAACAATGCCAAACGTCTTAGACTGATTTTATTGATTTTTTTATGAAATATTTAAGACAAAACTGGAAATTCATGGTTTTATTTCGTCAACTACTCCCATTTATAAGAAAAACATAAACCAATGTTACCCAAATTAATTCAAAATATAATTATTACCTACTGCTTTTCTATTATTGTGTGTCTTAGTTACCCATGTAATGACGGTAACTTAGACAGACCAGAAAATCAAAATTTTTTATTTACAGATGAGATTTTAGATAATTTCATTAATCTTTACGGATGAAAAGTGTTATTAGTCCAGTCACATTAGGCAAAAAGGGGTTAATCTCGGAATTTGAGATAATAACCTGGAAAATCGTATACCTACAGCTTCATTTTGGCGTTCTAAAAGTTGTCTGAAAAGTCTCATATTATCTCGTATCTGCGTCTTAACTTATTCGAGGTCAAAGATCATGAAGTCGGTTTTTTGCAATTATCTCCGTTTCTATTGCTCCAATGGTGTTAGCACCTATTTCAAAATTGTAGAGCATAAAATTTGCGGCAAATTTTGTTCTATATAAAGTCAACCGTTTTTTCCGCTCTCTACAAGCGGAGATCACCCCGCGCTCAGGCATACCTATATCACAGTCTATGATTTTTATACTGTGCCTATACTTATACTGTAATACAAGGTCAACCGTGAATCTCGGTGAATAACACCTTGTCTAAAGTTACTAAATCATTACAATAGTATCAAAACTCTCACAAGTCTATCTTCTGAACTGACCATTACATGACGATAATACATACTTAATATTATAAATGCGAAAGTATCTCTGTCTGTCTGTCCGGCTCTCACACCAAAACTACTGAACCGATTGTAACGAAATTTGGTACACAGATAGTCTGAAAAAGGACATAGGCTATATAATATCGCTCTATAACCAATAGGAGAAGAGCAGTAACAAAAAACGTTGTTGGAGAGTGTGCGAGGGAATTGCACGATTTAATTCCCCCATCTCCGTTCCACCATCGGACGACCCGTCGTACGGGGAGTTTCCACCCTTACCTTGTTAACACTACTACGATCCGGACGAAGCGTTTCGCCTCCTCCTTTATACCGCGTACATCAACAGACTGGAACAAATTGCCGGCGGCGGTGTTTCCGTCGGACTACAATTTGAGTGTCTTCAAGGCTAGAGTGAATAGGCTCTTAATAAACTAGCGCGCTTTACCATCAACGATCGCATCACTGCTTACCATCAGGCGGGATTGCGGTCAAGCGCTGGTTTATAATTTATAAAAAAAAAGAAAACGAGAGCAAACGCGGACGTACATATTGCTCCCATTATTTTAACAGGCGCTTATTTTATATCAACTGAGCTCTTTCTGAAGTCCACGCGGACGGAGTCGCGGGCAACAGCTAGTGTTAAATAATTTCTATGAATTTAACACATCCAAATTAAGGAAGAAAGAAATCGTAATGACATTGATAAATTATTAAGTTAGTAGTTTTGCCTTCGTTTGGCAGGCCCCGGGGGAAAATAAAACACATTAAGTCAATGTGTAACAAAGATCTTGTTACTCAAATAGGTGTGTATGTTACGTAAGTAGGTATATCGTTTAGCAATTGAGAAAAATTGGAGCGATCTTTTGTAAGTAATACCAATTGATAATGACGCTGTTTAACCTGTTCTAGTGTTAGCTGTTGCGCTTATGTTTGAGAGTTCTGTAAGAATGTTATTAATTATTTATTTAGTTAATTCTCTGTATTCAGACACATTAAATTAAATGTAAATAACTTATGTAAAATAATTAATCCATACTAATATTATAAATGTGAAAGTAACTCTGTCTGTCTGTCTCTCTGTCTGTCTGTCGGTCTGTCTGTCTGTCTGTCTGTCTGTCTGTCTGTTACGCTTTCCCGCTTAAACCTCTCAACCGATTTTAATGAAATTTGGCACAGACAATCTTTAGACCCTGAGAAAGAACATAGGCTACCTTTTATCCCGGAAAAATTTTATTTCCCGAGGGAAATCTAAAAAGCGCGATAGAACCGAACACCACGCGGGCGAAGCCGCGGGCGGAAAGCTAGTAATAAATATAAATCTAGATAAAAATGAAAAAAAGAAGTCTATCGAAAATACTGGCGTTTGTTAGTTATGATTTTTTTTTATAAGTTATAAAGTAGCGCTTGACCGCAATCCCGCCTGATGGTAAGCAGTGACGCAATCGATGATGGTAAAGCGCACTAGTTTATTAAGAGCCTATTCACTCTAACCTTGAAGACACTCAAATTATAGTCCGACGGAAACACTGCCGCTGGCAAATTGTTCCAGTCCTTCGACGTACGTGGTATGAAACGGTGAAGCGGTGTCAACGACGTAAGGGTGGAAACTGGCCGTACGACGGGTCGTCCGATGGTGGAACGGAGATGGAGGAACTAAATCATGCAATTCCCTCGCACACTCACCAAAATGAATCTTATAGAACACCGAAAGGCTGGCTATTCTACGCCAGTGCTCTAGGCTTTGGAGACCGTTTTGAGTTAAACCTGGGTCGCCAATCAGCCTCTTCGAACGCCTCTGCACCGAATCCAAAGTGGCCAGGTGACATTTTGCAGCACCAGCCCAAATGTGGCTACAGAAAAATTAACACTAACAGTTTCTATGTTTTTTTTATAATTATAAACTAGTGCTATCCCGCCTGATGGCAAGCACTGGTGCAATCGTTGATGGTAAAGCGCGCTAGTTTATTAAGACTATTAAGACAAAAAAAAAAAACTGAGCGAATATCTTTTTAAAATATAGCCCCTGTATCGCAAACTACGAAAAATGACACTAAAATGCGACGTTGCCAATTGTGAGTAATAAACGCTCTTTATGTAAGTAGTGTAATCTTGGTGATATCAGAAATAATTGTCGCAATACATAATTTTATATTTAACTAGCTTTCCGCCCGCGGCTTCGCCCGCGTGGAGTTCGGTTATATCGCGCTTTTTAGATTTCCCTCGGGAACATCAAATTTTTCCGGGATAAAAGGTAGCCTATGTTCTTTCTCAAGGTCTAAAGATTGTCTGTGCCAAATTTCATCAAAATCGGTTGAGAGGTTTAAGCGGGAAAGCGTAACAGACAGACAGACAGACAGACAGAGTTACTTTCACATTTATAATATTAGTATGGATACAGAACCCATGACGGATTCTTTCAACATTTTCTCAATCGTCACATGAAAGATTTAAGAATTAATTTATTCGTGGCAAAATCACCAGTAAGTAGTATCAGCATTTTACGTAAATAAAAGAAATACGGTTTTTAAATGCCATTGAGGCATTTAATAGTATCAAAAATGTAACTGCGATTTACGACAAGGTTGGAGGCCCGAACCTGTATTCCGTAACACATTATGACTACCAATTTGAGTGATTTTAAAGCATATTGCTAATCCACTGTTCCGTATGTTGGAAAGGTGTTTCTGCTGAACAACGTAAATAACGCAATGAATGTTGTTGAACTGTCAAAATCAAACCCACACATACTGATTATTGTGTTACGCAATTAGGAGTGCTTCTTTTACATATACTAGTGCAAAATCTGTCAACAGGAGCTACTTTCATTTTACACTTGATTTTGACTTTAACTGGTTTTTAATGAGGTTTTTAACCTTCATTCCGGAGTGACTCACTTTAGGAGAGTTTTATAGAAACCGGTGTATTTATGAAATGAAATCATTAAAGTTGTTTTAAACAGTATCAAGTCAAGTGATCGTAAAATATACTTGGGTCGTAAGTTGGAACCCAGAAAGGGGCTTTATTTAATGTAAATTATTTTCATAACTGCTGCTCTTAAAACAGTGAAGGAAAACATGATAAGGCCCATTCTCATAGAGAGGATGCCTGTGTCTTAGCAATGGACACATTATAGACTGATTACGCTATGCCCAAGCGTGTAGGTAACTATTTATTTCACACGATCGATTTTGGAAAAATCTCGCTCACAAAGTAATGCGAAGTGAGTACAGAGTGAGCAAATCAAAATAAATCAAAAGTCATTCATTCAAATTAGGCTGAGAATGAGCACTTTTTGAACGTCAATATTACATAAAACAGTCCTCCAAAACGCCCATCCGTCGAAACTTCCTAGTGCTTTCGCTGGGAAGAAGCAATGGCGGAACAAACTCTCCAGCAGCACAGCTATCTGTTCATTAAAAAAAAACATATGGCTTTATACAATACTATGTAGGTACAGTAGTACAAGGAAAAACAACAACAATATATTTATTTATCATATGCCAGCTAGCCACGCCAAAGACAAAGCTGAATAAAAACACCAGGTATAAAAGGCGTGACAGCTCACACATTTAGGTATGCATTGTAAAAAGCAAATTATATGAACTAATATAATGTGTCAGTAAGCTAATTCTGGAGAAAGAGCTGTCAACAGGGTCAATCCCAAGCATTACTTGGACACCGCCGCCGTGTCCAGGTCATGGTCCTGAGCGAGATTCTATGCCGTCACCTCCTTCTGCGAAGCAGTGATGCTGGCAAAGGAGGAGGAGGAGCGCGTGAGGGAGCGGGAATCCCAACGCCCTCACGCCTCCAGCCGCCACAGGAGATGCCCTGGTCAGGGGACGACATCATACTCCCGGCCACCATAGACGCGGGCTTGCGGGCAGCGAGCACTGGCCGCCCGGTACTGTGTTTCATGCACCGGTGTTTCACGCACGTCTCAAAGAGATGTCAGCACATCGTGACGGGGTCCACGAAAACCAATGCCTTCTGGGACAGGGTTGCGGGTTGGTTAAAAAAGAAACCGTGGCCCTGGCGCTCAGGCAAGTGAAGAAACACGGGTGGGTTTTAGTCAGTAAAAGACTGCTTGCAATCAGTTCCGCTCCGCCCAGAGCTGGAGAGGTCATTTGATGATTTTCCATCCAGACCAAAAAACCGGCCAAGTGCGTGTCGGACTCACGAACAAAGGGTTCCGTACCAATGATTTATGAAATTAAAGGATATAAGTTATTTGTGTGAAAGATTACGTGGTAATAAGCGGTTTACGATTTGCGAGGTATTAAAAAAAACTACTTACTAGAACTCGTACAAAACAATTTTCGTTGGTAGCGTCTGTCACGCAAAATATTCGGTTTAGGAAAAAAATATTTTAGAAACCTCGATATGATTTTTGAAGACCTATCCATAAATACCACCATGTATGTGTTTGATGAAAAAAAAAATGAGTTTCAGTTCTAAATATGGGGAGCCCCCAATATTTATTATTATTTTTTATTTTTACATCCATATCTTAATGCGGTTCATAGAATACATCAACCTACCAAGTTTCAACAGTATAGCTCTAATAGTTTCGAAAAAAAAATGGCTATGACATACGGACAGACGGACAGACAGACATGATGAATCTATAAGGGTACCGTTTTTTGCCATTTGGCTACGGAACCCTAAAAAGGTGTTAGTTGGAATGGTCGCTCACCTCAATTAAGTTTTTATGGTGAGACGGTATCAGAATCACACTACAGATAAATTCTACAATGCACTTATGTAAAATTGATACGTAGCTAGCCAAAATAAGTCATTATGCCAGTAGTATGTGATGTTTACTAACAATGTTCCATAAACAGAGCTGCAACAGTTAACTACACGTACGGAGGACGGGTCTGAGCTATTGTGTGTTGCGATGTGTGCCGGGTACAATGCGCCAAATGTTGTTGTGTCGGGAGTTTGGTCGTGGAGGGTCTCTAGACCAATGTCCCTATAGCGCAGCGTCGTTGGTCGTGTTATTGGGTTTAACATTACATCACCTATTCCTCCTATTCACGTAGTTTTTTTTAGTGAATAGGCTCTTAATAAACCAGCGCGCTTTACCATCAACGATTGCATCACTGCTTACCATCAGTCGGGATTGCATTCAAGCACTAATTTATAATTTAAAAAAAGAAACTATTTGTAACAAGAGTGCCGAAACTGCTCTATTTAGAGCAAATGGGTACGGTCAGCAACCATACTCGATTGATGTAGGTACTTTTTGTACTGTAAAATAGAAGATAAGAGTTAAAGAAGAGAGGGAAATAATCAGATTGCTGTTCTTTAATTAAAAGTCACATCGGTTACGATTTTAGCCAAATATTTTGCTCAGTAATTATGAATTCGATTACAAAAGTGTTCATCGAATTTTATTGCAGACTGTACCTACCTAGAATTTCAAACTGTGCGATTAATAAGCACTATTGTAGGGTACTCGGTAGCGGTTAGATAACATCGTAGTAATATTGCTGTATTCATTGTAGATAATCCTAATTAGTTACATGATGGCTACATGTAGCTGTGGATGGAGTAATCTTGATACTTTGGTCTTATTTGTTCTGCCTCCTGTTGATTTGGTTCAGTGCTGATTTGTCGTCATTGTTATTTACAAATAGAAGTTTAGAGTCACGGTTACAGCTGAATACCATGTTTTACATAGAACGAAAGTACGAATAAGTTAAAAAAACAGAATACAAACATATTTTTCAATACAATCTATGCAAGCTATTCAATATAATATACTTATCAACTAATGTACGCAAAAAAACTTTTTTTATAATTATAAACTAATGCTTGACCGCAATCCCTCCTCTAATCATTGATGGTCGCGCGCCCTAGTTTATTAAGAGCCTATTTACTCTAGCCTTGAAGACACTTAAATTGTAGTTAGACAGAAACACCGCCGCTGGCAAATTGTTCTACTACCTAGATGTACGTGGTATAATGAACGAGGCGATAAACTTCGTCCGGATCGTAGTGGTGTCAACAAAGTAAGGGTAGATACTCTCCGTACGATGGGTCGTCCGATGATGGGGGAATTAAGTCATACAATTTACACAAAATATCTATAAAAATCCCCTAAAACAATTTTATCATTCAGCTACAAATCAGTGCAAGTATCAAAACTGTTTACGGTAGCGTTATTAATTCACGCCTAAAAAGAGATGGTGAAAGATAACCGAACAGAATTTTGTTCGTGACTCTTGCTGCATTGTTGTTTTATTGATACTGATATGTTCCATTTAACTGATTTACATCCAGATAAAGAACTTAGTTTAATATACCTTGACCCAGTCTTTACCAACTGTGCTGTCACCTGCTATTATTATTATGGACGTTTGTATCAGTTGTGACTTGACGGTATAGTTTGAAGGCCTGGAGACCTGTAACACAGGTATTTCTAGTACAGCTCCCTAATTGCGTAACGCACCTTTACTTTCTCACTTTCAATAATTGGGAAGCATATTGTGATATTGCTAATCTATACTAATATATAAAGCTGAAGTTGTTTGTTTGTTTGAACGCGCTAATCTCAGGAACTGCTGGTCCGATTTGAAAAATTGTTTTTGCGTTGGATAGCTCATTAATCCAGGAAGTTTAAGTCTAAAATCGCCAACCCGCATTGAGCAAGCGTGGTGATTACGCTCAATCCTTCTCTGTATGAGAGGAGACCTGTACCCAGCAGTGGGACGATAAAAAGGTGGATGATGATGATGACCTGAATAGGGTGCTGATCAGTCGACCCGTGAAAGTAATACCAGTGTTATTAATTTGCCACAAATTCCTCAATAACTTATGACTATCCTTGTAAATAGATTTTTTTTATAAATTATAAACTAGCATGACCGCAATCCCGCCTGATGGTAAACAGTGATGCAATCGTTGATGGCAAAGCGCTCTAGTTTATTAAGTGCCTATTCACTCTCGCTTTGAAAACACTTAAATTGTAATCCGACGGAAACAAATCTGCTGGCCAGGACCTACTCATATTCATTTAATCGTTTTGAAACTACAAAGATCCCATCAAATTTTACAAATAAATTATTGCTATTTTTAAAGATAACAATGTTTAGAAGATTAGACAAACTCGTACATGCTTTTCGATCTTCAAAACAATCTGCAGAAAGATTATTTTTAGTTGCAAAACCAATTTAAACGCAGATGTAGCTACAATTGATAGCAATCATAAGCAATATCAATATTTATACTGTTGGAGCTGCTGAACCTTGGACAAAACTATCTTAGCATTGTGTAGATTCAATTTCTTAGTATTGTATAATTGCATGGCAAACGTGTGAGCACAATGTACGAATGTGCTGTAAGGCATTTTTTTGTTGGGTTAGTCTTTTTTATTGACTTGATAGTGCTCTGGCTGTTGAGAGTATGTCATGCTCACTCAAATGTCTCGCTGATGGTGGCGTGTGTGTTGGGTCATTGGGTTCTCTTCAATATGGTTGAGCTGAATGATGCTGATCCATTCGTCATGTTCGTGAACGGACGCCGTCGGAGGGGACTGGTCATCTCTTAGCTGCCACGGCGTATTTTAATTTCTGAATTGATTTTTGTGTGTTTTCCATAATGGACGCTCTCGGCGTACAATTTATTTCTGCATCGTTCTCACACGGTTGATTTCAACATGAATGATGTAATCAAATATTTGTAACAATAGCTTGAAAATTTAAAAGAGTGTCCATGGAGTTTCTTGCCCGTTCTTCTCCATAGGTACCTACTCTTTGGAATGGGCGACTAGCTTCATCTTATTGACTGACCGACCTTCTGACAATTCAAAAGTGCCTGTAACTGGTTTATTTGAAATAAATGCTTTGATTTTGATTTTGATTTTATAAGAAGGTAAACAAAGTAATTGAACTTGAAATGAATTACATAATTGTTTATCTTGTCTTTACCATCGATCCAGTTTTTGACTCCGCCGCGGGCATCCAGTAGGCATAAGTAACTACACATGTTAATTTGTATAACATATTATGTTTGTAAGAGCATACGCAATACTTATGGGCAGTATAAAAGCTCCGGGCCCAAGAACAGAAGCACATTCGTCTACAACAAACAAACTAGTCAACATGGTCGCCAGAGTAAGTCGTTGATCTTATTTATTGATCTTATTATGGAGTTGATTGATTGCAAAGTTTTATTAGCTAAGTCAAATTAATTACTACTAAGTTGTATAAAGTACATAGTTATATCAAAATAAAGTATGGGTTTGGTACTGTCAACTTTACTCATTGGTGCTTCTGGGATTTGACTTAGGGGCTATTGGTCTTTAGAATCACAGGCTATTTCATCAAAAATGTTTGTGTCATTTCAAAATATACGAACTTTATTACCCAGATTGTTACTTATCAAGCATTTTATTTACAGTTCCTGACTTTCTCTGCCCTCGTGGCTGCCGCCACAGCAGTGGCTGTCCCGGTGGTGCCCGTCGCCAAGCTGGCGTACGCTCACGCCCAGCCTGCGTACGCTCACCCCCAGCCTGTGTATGCCCACGCCCAGCCCGTGTATGCTCACGCCCAGCCCGTGTATGCTCACGCCCAGCCCGAAGCCCCCGCTCACTACGACTTCTCGTACTCCGTCCATGACAACGAGAGCGGTGACGTGAAGCAGCAGCAAGAGTCTCGTCAAGGTGACGCCGTACACGGCTCATACTCGCTCGTGCAGCCCGACGGCGTGCACCGGATCGTCGACTACACCGCTGATAAGGAGCACGGCTTCAACGCTGTCGTGAGGTACGAAGGTACCCCCACACAACAAGCTCCTGCCAAGATCGCCTACGCCGCCCCCGTTGCCAAAATCGCCTACGCCGCTCCCGTCGCCAAGGTCGCCTACGCCGCTCCCGTCGCTAAGGTCGCCTACGCCGCTCCCGTCGCCAAGGTCGCCTACGCACCAGCTCAAGTTACCTACTCTCACGCCCCTGCTCAGGTCCAATACTCCCACGCCCCTGCCCAGGTCCAGTACTCCCACGCGCCCGCCCAGGTCTCCTACCAACATGCCCCTGTCGCCTACGCCGCTGCTCCAGTCGCCAAGGTCGCCTACTCTGAAAACCTCGGCCATGTCACCTTCTCCTCCCCCGCCGCCTCTTACCACCACTAAGTCATAAGAACCATTGTTGTTAAATTTATTTATTTTGTTAAATACAAGACAGTCAATCCAATTTCGCAGCTTTTATTTTATACCGAGGGTCAGCGGAAAGAATCGTACAAGGAGGCGTCAAAGCGGCGTATCCGATATCAAAACGTTCTAAACGAAGTTAGAATGAAGCGTGCGGGTAGTGTCGGGGAATCAATTGAATTATGTAGCATTATGATGCGAGTGGGTCCGCTTACGCGGCACGTTCGCGCCCCCGGCGGGACGCTCTGACGCATTGCTTCTGACAACTATTCATTCAGCTAGTTTACTCTACGACCAACAACGCACTTTGAGGACTGAGAACATTCCCCCTCCAGCGCCTGCCGCATACAACACCCGGGGGGCAGGGTGTGCCTACATTACGTAAAAATGTTTAGCGCCCGTTTTGCAAAACAGCGGAACGTGTCGACGCCTACATTAATGATTGCAGGCAAATATAAATTGACAGAGTTGATGGTAAAAGTAGTTGTTATGAGGCACCAGAGGGGCTTCAGATGTGTGATGTGAATGTTATATTATGTTACTCTCGGGTGCTATTAAAATGTTGTAAGGGGTTGTCTTGCTTTGTAGCCAAACATTTTTGTAGTGTAGCGTAGCAGCCGGGCGGAAAAAAGGTAGTTTCGTGTCTGCGACAAAGATATTATAAGTAACATTGGTTTGTAATTTCTTCTTCAGTTATACCTCCTTATTCATAAATGTTGCATTAAAGATAACTAGTGATTAGCGACTGTTTCACCATAAGTTTTAAACGTTTGCACATCACTTAACTTTAATCATCGTTTATGAATACACCCCTTAAACACTAAGGTGTGTATTCATTAATGATGATTAAAGTTAAGTGACGTTATAAGGTCAAAAATGTATGGTTAAAGTATCTCTAATCACTAGTTAACTTTAAGCAACGTTTATGAATAAGGGGGATAGTGTTTGGTTTATTGCAAGTTGATTTACATGTGAAGGAGGGGTCAGTGGCTAAAAATCCATGCAATATTACTAATTATAGAGCATGTATCAGAAAGATGTGGTCATGTGTTGGTTTTATAAGCAACCATTAAAATTTTTACCATGATTACATTGTTAGTCCCATAGAAAAAACTGACACAAAACAACAACTACATTACTACTATATTATAAACAACAACTACTATATTAGGGTATGGTGCAGACCATACCCTGATATATGACCACACTTTTGTAATTCTGTATGCTTTTTATGGGAATATCTATTTTTGAATTTAGAATGTGAGATAATTATGTACTTAACAAAAATCAAATTCCATTGCTCACCAAAAACTTATTAAGTAGATTTGTTACGAATGCTCTGTCAAAAATCAACCTAAAATATATTTCACTAAAAACTAGATAACTGATTAAGTGGCGAAAGAATGTACGTAAATTATCTGATCTGAAAAATACTGCTCTAAGAGTAGCATAAGAAGAAGATTTTGTCACTATAGATCACAAGGATCAAAACAGTCCATGACTGGTAAGTCAGAGCATTTTTTATATATAAAAAAAAACATTTAGTAGCTATCTGAAACAAACCAACAAATAAATTGAAACAGAATAAACACAAATCAACAACGTTCAAAAGCAAAACTCAAATATTTATATTCCACATTTAAATGTTAAAATCACACATTTTGGGGATAAAGAGAGATAATAACGTATTCACAGTGCGAATATTTAATGTACGACGAATAAATAATTTATAATCAGTGCGGACAAATGTTTTGGCGAAGTTTTATAAGCCGCCCACAAAGGGTTGGATCGCGTTAATCCCGCTATTATCGGATGATGAACTATTACCCCACCCTCCTCACCCCCTTGCCTCACCCCTCTCGCGCCCGGAGGCCTCCCTTGCTCGCTTATAGTTTGTATTACGGTGATATTACACCGACTGTTCCTGATATTAAGCAATCTCTAGAGATTCGATGTACGATAACTATGGCTGATGAAAGGGTTGCGTGTTTTATAAAAATGTTTTGATGATAATCGCAGGTATTGTTTAGGTTTTATCTCAGTTTTGTTATTTATTCCTTGTTTTGTATGTCAGCGTTGTTGTTGGATTTAATTAATAATTCAATACCTAGAAATATCGGTTGCTGTTTTTTGCTTGAGGGGTCAATTGATACAATAAATCAAAATCAAAAGTTATTTATTCAAATTAAGCTCATAATCAGCACTTTTTGAACGTCAATATTACATAATACCTACAGTTCCTCAAAACGCCCACCCATCGATACTGCCTACTTCCTAGTGCTTTCGCTGGGAAGAAGACCTGGCGGAACAAACTCCCCAGTAGCACAGCTGTCTGTTCTATTAAAAAAAAAACACATGTCTTTATACAATACTATGTATAATTGTATACTTAGTGATACAAGAAAATACATAAACAATGAAATTATTTACCACTAGCTGCGCCACACGGTTTCACCCGCGTTTTTTTTTTATATGCCCCGCGCCTATTGGTCACAGCGTGATGTTAAATAGCCTAAAGCCTTCCCGGATTAATGCGCTATCCAATGCAAAAAGAATTTTTCAAATCGGACCAGTAGTTTCTGAGATTCGCGCACAAACAAACAAACAAACATACAAACAAACCAACTCTTCAGCTTTATATATTAGTATAGATAATCGCCAACCCGCATTGAGCAAGCGTGGTGATTACGCTCAATCCTTCTCTGTATGAGAGGAGACCTGTGCCCAGCAGTGGGAAGATAAAAAGGTTGATGATGATGCCAGCAACCACGGCAAAATATCAACAAAGCAAAAAAGCAATAGAAGTTGGTATATTGCAAATTCAGTAAATTACATATTTCTGTGTGAAATTGTCTATTTACTTCACAGGTGCAAACGTGTAAAAATCGTGAATTTAAATCGGGCTTTTTGGCTCGGAAAGCAGCGGTGGCGTAGTGGTATCGGCTGCGACTTACATGTTGTAGGTCGTAGGTTCGAAATCCATCAGGCGCTTTACTTTGTGTAAATTATTTCAACACCTCTCCTCTCAAAATGGTGATGGAAAACATCGAGAGGAACCGGCATGTCGTAGAGGCGAAAACTTCGAAGACATGTGACATCTACCAACCCGCACAGGACCCGCGTGGTAGATTACGGCCCACTCCCTCTAACCTAGAGGAGGCCTGTGTCCCAGGAGTGGGACTATTGTGGGGATATTATAGGCTGATTGTGTATGACTAGCTGCGCGCCGCGGTTTCACTTGCGTAGGTTTCGATATTTTTTTATATCTCCTATTGGTGGCAGCGTAATGTTATATACCCTAAAGCCTTTCTGGATTAATGGGCTATCTAATTCATAAAGTATTTTTCAAATAAGACCAGTAGTTCCTGAGTTTAGCGCGTTCAAACTCTTCAGCTTTATATGTTAGTATAGATTATGTAAAATCAGGCTACACCTGAGCCTACACCTGTTTATACGAGCTACTATAAATAGTATACAGTATGTTAAATAACAGAGGGCGTTCCCTTAAACTCGTTAATATATATCATTAATAGATTAAAATAAACATATCAGCATAGAAAAATAAGCATAAAATAATCCGAATAAAAAGAAATTATAATTGAAAATAAATTTGAAACCTCCTGTTTTAAATCAAAATAGTAGCGCGGAATAGTATCTACCTAACCTTGCATTGCCCAACACACATCAACCAATACACATCAATCAATTAGATCTTAGATCGCCGCCGCATACGCGGCTCGTCATTCATAAATAAATTGCGACGTTACCGTCTTTCATGTTCGCGTGTACAGTGTGTTTTTTTTACATGTCAATTTAAAATTTTTATTGAATATTTTCATATTGAAAATTTTTTAAAACATTTTGTTTTCGAACGGTAATATTTTTTTTAGCATGTATGTATGCTATACTATTTCGGGTTAACGGGAACGCCCTCTGTTAGTTAACATACTGTATAATACGTGTGACTTAAGTAATCCATTATTGCACATCGTGTTATAATAGTGTCGTAATGTGTTATCTACTTAAACTCTATTTTTTATACTATAGATACCGTTCTGTGTACAAACACAGAACGGTATCTATAGTTAAAAAAATACAGTGCACCCTTTTCTTTAATTTCTTTAAGAAAAGGATAGAAGATAAAATGTTAGTCTACACCTGTCAAATTAGTCCGCTTTTGACGTAAATTGAGGGAGTTTTTGGCGGGAAACTAGGATGAGTGCCACGCTCATTCTTCATTGAACTTTTAAATTATTTATAGTGTCGTTTACTAAATAAAAACGCGTGATTTATGTAGTAAAAAGTGCATTCAGTGAATAATTCATAAAGAACAGTGAAATATTGTAGCATAGTGGCCACATCATGGCTTTGAACCAAATCTTCCCCCGTGTTCGGTCCGCGCGGCCGTCTTTTTCGACATGAATTACGTGACATTGGCTAAATGCACAAACCGTGCGAAGCCATAAGAGAAAGAAAGACGTAAATTGACGTATTTTTGGTCGCCATGTATAAAATCGTCTAAACTGTCTACGGAGCATCTGAGACAGGATTAAACTAAAATGTTATCTTCTATCCGTTTTTAATGAAATAGAAAGAAAAAGGTACGCTTAATTTAAAATTAGTTTAGTTTGTGAACAACAGACGGCGCCAATCCATACTAATATTATAAACTAGCGGCCGACAGCGACTTCGTTCGCGTGGAATTGGGTTGTATCCTAAAAAATAATTTAATGTCCATCAGATATAAAAAATATTGAATACGTATTTTTTATTTTTTCTTTCATTCAAATACTTCGGAAGATATATTGATTTGAAATGTCGCATGACGTCACGCCGTGGTACAAAATATACCACGGCGTGGCGTAATTAGCCCCCACTCCGTAACTTGAATACGCTATATCTCAGTAGTTTTTGGTAATTTTGACAAAATAAAAAATACGGGGCTTAATTTTTTTTATTTTCTATTACACGGACTTATTATTTTTTTGATTTTCATGCCTTGGATACATCCCTATTAGTTATGCTCAGCTCCTATTGGTCGCAGCGTGATGTTATGTTGCCTAAAGCCTTCCTGGACTAATGGGCTATCCAACGCAAAAATAGTTTTTCAAATCGGACCAGTAGTTCCCGAGATTAGCGCGAACAAACAAACATACAAGCAAACTCTTCAGCTTTATATATTAGTATAGATACCTATAGATGCGAAAGTAAATCTGTCTGTGTGTCTGTTTGTTATGCTTTCCTGCTTAAAACCTCTCAACCGATGTTGATGAAATTTAGCACAGACAATCTTTATGACAAACCTTTTATTAATAAAATTGATATTTCCGAGGGAAATCTAAAAAGCGCGATATAACCGAAATCCACGCGGGCGAAGCCGCGTGCGGTAAGCTAGTACTTCATAATACTTTCCTAAATTGTTCATTAATTATGTAACTGTGTAAAGTTGGCGCTACCGCTGCAGCCAGAAGAGGCGGTCGCACCGAGCTACGTACGGGCACAATGAAATCAATCAAAGAGCATTACTAATGACACTTCTAATAGCCGCTGAATTATACAGCTTTTAATAACTAACACAAAGCGTCGTGTTCAATTTTGTGCCTACTGTTTCATTGATTTTGTAAAGCATAGTGCGTTGACTTTAATTGCATTGACATTTTACTCTGACATGTTGTAGTACTTCGAAATTTCATTATACAGTATGTTAACTAACAGAGGGCGTTCCCGTTAACCCGAAATAATATAGCATACATACATGCTAAAAAAAATTTTCATTCGAAAACAAAATGTTTTAAAATTTTTTCCAATAAGAAAATATTCAATAAAAATTTTAAATTGACATGTAAAAGAAACAAACTGTACACGCGAACATAAAAGACGGCAACGTCGCAATTTATTTATACATGACGACTACTATTTTGATTTAAAACAGGAGGTTTCAAATTTATTTCCAATTAGAATTTTTTTTTATTCGGATTTTTTATGCTTATTTTTCTATGCTGATATTTTTATTTTAATCTATTAATGATATACAGTATGTTAACTAACAGAGGGCGTTCCCGTTAACCCGAAATAGTATAGCATACATACATGCTAAAAAAATATTTCCATTCGAAAACAAAATGTTTTAAAATTTTTTCCAATAAGAAAATATTCAATAAAAAATTTAAATTGACATGTAAAAGAAACACACTGTACACGCGAACATGAAAGACGGCAACGTCGCAATTTATTTATACATGACGACTACTATTTTGATTTAAAACAGGAGGTTTCAAATTTATTTCCAATTAGAATTTTTTTTTATTCGGATTTTTTTATGCTTATTTTTCTATGCTGATATTTTTATTTTAATCTATTAATGATATACAGTATGTTAACTAACAGAGGGCGTTCCCGTTAACCCGAAATAGTATAGCATACATACATGCTAAAAAAAATATTTCCATTCGAAAACAAAATGTTTTAAAATTTTTTCCAATAAGAAAATATTCAATAAAAATTTTAAATTGACATGTAAAAGAAACACACTGTACACGCGAACATGAAAGACGGCAACGTCGCAATTTATTTATACATGACGACTACTATTTTGATTTAAAACAGGAGGTTTCAAATTTATTTCCAATTAGAATTTTTTTTTATTCGGATTTTTTTATGCTTATTTTTCTATGCTGATATTTTTATTTTAATCTATTAATGATATATATTAACGAGTTTAAGGGAACGCCCTCTGTTATTTAACATACTGTATATTAACGAGTTTAAGGGAACGCCCTCTGTTATTTAACATACTGTATTTACACTTACATAATATGAATTTTGTCTGAATTAAATGTCATTTGTAGTGCTTTTGCACAATATTATGGCCTGTACCAAAATTATCGAAATAAAAAAAGTATGAGAGTGGTTATTACTGGTTTTATACAGCACCTAGTACTCGAGTAATAAAAGTCTGTTATGTGATGAACATATAAAAAACAGACCAGATAAAGTTATAAAAATTAAAACCATTCAAATATATCTTAAATGTTAGAGACGAATTGTCTTCAGTGAATGATTACGTATGAATTTAAGTTAGATGATGTGAGGTATCATTCAGCTCACTCCAGCCAATGATAGACAAGACAGGGGTTGTTTACACTTTTGGAACGGTCATCATCATCATCCACCTTTTTATCGTCTCACTGCTGGGCACAGGTCTCTCATACAGAGAAGGATTGAGCGTAATCACCACGCGTGCTCAATTCGGCAAAATGCCGATTTCAGACTTCAGTCCAGGTTTCCTCAAGATGTTTTCCTTCACATTTTAATCAGTCATTGGTGTCCAAATATACTTAGAAAGTACATATAACTTAGAAAAGTTACATTGATACTTGCCTGACCTGGAATCGAACCCGCATACTCATACCTACTTGAGAGGCTGGTGTTTTAACCACTAGGCCACCACGACGAAAAATATCTTTATATCTTCGAAATATTAATATCTTTTTATAAAAAACTCGAGTTTTTGATGACAATGCTGCTGTTTAGAATGAGGGTTTGACAACATGACCTACTGCTGAATATTGCTGACCATCTGACTCACCCTTTTTTAAATAAGCAATCTTCAAATGACTTCTACCGCTCTGGGCGGAGAGGGCGGGCGTGTCAGACTTTTACTGACTAAAACCCACCCGTGTTCCTTCACTAGCCTGTGCCCCTGAGACCACGGTAATACTTTCGAACAACCCACGACCCTGGCAGGCATCATCCTCGTGAATCCCGACACTATGTGCTGATAATAACGCACCGGGCTTGGTCCTTACCGGGCAGAGAGCTGACCACTGTTCGCCGCCTCCAAGCCTGCGCCTACTGCGACCGGGAGTTAGATGTCTAATTTGAATAATTGACTTTTGATTGATTTGATTGATTAATGTTCTCTTCCGACAAACAGGGCGTCTCCTGCAGCGGCCAGGGGCATGAGGCCGCTGTATGTGCTACACCCTCACGAATTCAGCATCCTCCTTTGCATGCATTACTGCTTCGCAGAAGGAGGTGGCGGCCAGCCATGCACTCTCGCTATGGTCCGGCGCTGGTCACCCGCAGCAATAACTCAAACAAACTCGAAAGTATACATTTCAATTAAACCATTTACACGTACTTTTAAATCGTCAAAGAGTCAGTCAGTTTGAAGATTAAAGCTAGTATCACGTTCCAAGATGTAGATCTATACTAATATATAAAGCTGAAGAGTTTGTTTGTATGTATGTTTGTTTGTTTGAACGCGCTAATCTCAGGAACTACTGGTCCGATTTGAAAAATTATTTTTTGCGTTGGATAGTCCATTATTCCAGGAAGGCTTTAGGCCATATAACATCAAGCTGTGACCAATAGGAGCGGAGCATAACTAAAAACACGCGAACGAAGTCGTTGGCGGCCGTTAGTCTTTAATAATTGCCACAAGAATACAAGGAAACCTATGCCTTATGGAATTATCAGTTATCGAGCTCCTCTTACGTCAAAGGGGGATCGTTTCAAATTTAAATTTCGAATAAAAATCGAAAAGAAGTTACGGATAGATTAATTATAGAACAGCACATAGACCAGGAAATCAGTAGACAAGCAGAGATTATCCGGTTACACAAGTACCCACAAAGATTACAAGTACCCATTCTAAGAACATAATTAATTGAGGCCTAACAAGCGTAAATCATCAGCACACAACAGACAGACGTTACTAATTCTGCACGCATTTGTAGTTCTCTTTGGCACAAATCGCGAACACGAGGCCGCACGTGCCGCGTACAATTGCGTGCATTTAGAGCATTGTGCGCGATTGCTTCCGGATGACCCGAGTGTCAAGTTGCATCGTCAAAATTTTTTGATATTTTGTGTGGCTTCCAGTTTACATTGATATGGTGGAGTGCTCTTTTAGGGAACAATGCAGTTGAACGTACCTATCTGTAATAATGGAAATGTATTCGATAGTAATTTCGAATAAAATTAGTTTTTATTGAACTTTTTGCGGCGTTTCGTAATATCGTTTATGGTCATATTAATAACTTAGGACTTAGGACTTGAGGAGATCCGCAGAAGAACTAAAGTCACCGACATAGCTCTGCGAGTCGCTAAACTTAAGTGGCAGTGGGCAGGGCACATTGCTCGTAGAACCGATGGCCGATGGGGCAGCAAGGTTCTGGAGTGGCGGCCACGTACTGGAAGACGCAGTGTAGGGAGACCCCCAACAAGGTGGACCGATGACCTGGTGAAGGTCGCGGGAAGCCGATGGATGCGGGCAGCACAAGACCGGTCATCGTGGAAAGCCTTGGGGGAGGCCTTTGTCCAGCAGTGGACATCTATAGGCTGAGGAAGGAATAACTTAGAAGGCGTGTAAATGCTTTGATTAGTGTTTTACCAAATTAAGTGATACCTATTCGCCGAGTTAATTAATTCTCGATCTAACTACTTAATACTACTCGACCGTTATTCAACATCATTCTACCTATTCGATTAGTATCGTAGAAAATTCGATAATTCATCTGTCAATGTGTTTTCTCGGTGGTAGGCCATAACATCGGCTGCCGGCACCAGACAAAGTCTTGCCGCCAAGTGATTCGTCGTGTTCTGGCATGATGTCTCGTGAAGCCGTACGGAGGACGGGTCTGGGCAGTTGTGTTGCGATGTGTGGCGGGTACGATGCGCCAAATGTTGTTGTGTCGGGAGTTTGGTCGTAGAGAGTCTCCAGATCAATCTCCCTCTAGCGAGCATCGTTTAATCGTGTTGGTCTTGGGTTTAACATTGCATCACCTCGCTCAACTGCCGTCATCCTTCCTATTCTTAAGTTTTTTAACTGAATAAGCTTAATAAACTAGTGCGCTTTACCATCAACGATTGCATCACTGCTTACCATCATCCCACCTGATGGTCAGCCGCAGTCAAGCACTAGTTAAAAAAATGTCATCATAATTCACCGTACTTTAGATGAGGTACACATATCATAAAACTTTAAAAGTCGTTCTACTAGGAACAGAAACTCAACAACATTGAAAGAACAGATTTCAATTCTCTGAAATTCAATTGGTCGGTATGGCAGAGCGAATCCGATGGCGCTGCAGCAGTACTTTTACTTAAAGCGTACTGTCAAAACATTGTGCAGTTCCAGCTTTACACTCTGATATTCCTTTCCTTGTTATCGCCCGGAGCTATGGGTGGTGGGTGGGGGTCTCTGGCTGATCATGCAGAGCTACTATAGAAAATCCAGTCTGAACTACTCGTAAGCAAGTGCCCGACTGTTTATTATAAAATCTAAAGGGAGTACTCGGGTTACAATCAAGTGTGTGTGTTCAGCCGACCGATCATGTAAAAATCTAAACGCGAATAGTTGGGCGAAGTGAGATTGCAGTGACCTGTCAATAGTATCAATCACTATCTAATAACATAATGCTGAGCGACAGCCGTTTTACGTGGATGTGACGCATATTCACTCAATTATTTCTTACTTTTTGTGTTTTTGTAAACTTTTGCGTCATGTTTACCCACGGTGTTTACCGCAAATAAACACTTTTTCTTTCTTCTATCATCAGTTGCAGTGAGAGCTAGCTCACTTCAAGATAACTTTACCTAACTTTTCCCGGTAAAATCTATACAGAATCAACTGGCTGTAGTGTCCGCCTTCACAGGAAAAGGTGTTAGGTTTTATGTACAGACCACAGCACATCAAGCTACTACAATCTGTCAGATTTCCTTATCAGATTTTCAACTTTATCTCTAAAGCGTTAAGGCTCAAGGTTGATTGGGAATATCTGACAGTTTGGGGTAGCTTGACCTGCTGTCTTCCGTACATAGGTTCACAGCTAGTAAAACTCTTTTTGGGACATGTGTCCTACCACTGACCGACGAATTTTTGACCAAAGAGTGGGATAGTGGTGGTGATAACGTTCAAGAGGGTTTGGTGTTTCTGTTATTAAAAATATGTTATCCGTACTTAGTGTGCAGTGAGACTTTTACAGAAACTGCCTCCACATATAATGATATTGGATGATAGCCTCACAAATTTTTCTAGGCCAAAAAAAGTTGTACTGGTCAGTCAAAATAAGTAAATCAATCAAACGCCTAATCATAGAAGTTGAACATAAGCCCCCTTATTCATAAACATTGCTTAAAGTTAACTAGTGATGAGCGACTTTTAGCCACACATTTTTGACGTTTTAATGTCACTTAACTTTAATCATCGTTTATGAATAAACCCCTTAAACACTATGGTGTTTATTCATAAACGATGTTTAACGTTTAACAATATGGGGGAATATTACTAACTTCATCAGTAAGTAGGTCCACCAACTTTTGAAATGAGTGTCTATCTTGAAACAATGCTCTTCGTGATATTTGAAGGGAAATTATCAGCAGATTTTTTATCATGGAGGACTTTATTCAAAGCAAACTTTTTTTTTTAATATGGCATCTCGTTGACCTTGAAAGGTCGGGTCTACTTAACCGGACTATCCTATGGCTGCCTTAAGTGAACTTAAAGCTCCAGCCAGGGCTACTAAAAACTATGCGACTACACGCTAAGGACACCCCCTGTGGGGTACGAACCTCGGCTTAGGGTGTCGCTAGAAGAACAGCAAGGGACGGCTGGATCGAATTTTCAAAGCAAACCTTCTGAGCCTTGTTCTTTTGTTCGTAAGGGTGGAAGTGGGTGGCAAGACTATGTCGGAAACAATTAGGGTGTGCGCACGCGCGGCAGCTTCCTGAACCTCGCCTAATTGGCGTATCTCTGCGCCGCTCAATGTATCTCTGTTATAATTGACATGGCTGCAACAATGAGATTAGATTGCTATCTGTTTATGTTAGTTACTCCATTAATGTCTGAGCGATCGTTATGTGGTTGAGAGCGTGATATGTGACTGTTACATTTGATTCTCAATGCAATACATAGCTAAGAACAACTGGATAGGCGTAATTCTATTTCGGCTATGGCTGTTTTTACCCTGTCTGATACTTGCAGTCAAAGGATGCTGTATACACAAAATGACGTAGTTTTACTGACTCGTAAACTTTTCAATTCGATGAAAAGCTTCTGTTTTCATTTTCGTTTATTTAATCTAAATGCCGTACAAAAGAATTGAGTGAGCGACAATTTTTCCGTTTTTCCGGGAGGTTTTTTTCAGTAAAAACTATTTTGAAGCTTCTGTGTCATTTAAATGGTCATTGTATTGTATAATGTAATATGTTATACAATATAGTGACCAAATTTTTGTTCAAAAATGTTAGAGGTAAAAGTCAAACCATTTATTTCAAGTAGGACACGAAAAGGCGCATTTGGACGTAATTTAAAAACGAAACTATCTTTTCTTTTTAATTTTAACTCAAATGTGTCTTATAATATCGCAACGGGAGTTAATTGACGCTACTGACATTAGCGTTTCGGTAGCAACCTGTATTGTATAGAATTTAATTTGTTATCGAAACGCTCTAAAGAAATAAACATTTTATGAAATAAATATAGTTCAAAAAACTAAAAAAACAAGCTTTTAAAAATATCAAACTAAAAAGTTAAAAATAATTTAAAAAAAAAGTGTGAGGCGCTATGTACCATAATTTTTCTATACTAAGCGCCTGACGCTTTTTTTTTAATATTTTTAACTCTTTAGTTCAATATTCTTAAAAAAAAAAAACGAACGATGGGACATTTTACAGTAATGAGCCGCTCACTCGTAGTCCAAAGAGTTAGAGACGGACAAACAAACAAGCAAACAAGTAAGCAAGCAAACTATAAGTGAAGCTAACAAAAAGCATGTAAAAAGGATTGTGTGGTTTTATGAAACCACGGTAAAAATGAAACTTATTTAGTAATAGTCTAAACACTACACGGTCAGCTGCTGCGAACTATAGGCGCCGCCATATTGACCTTGGATGCTCTGACGAGAGCCTTTCACGTTATCCCTACTCCGCGGCCGACCGTCACGCGACATGCAACACAGATACGAAAAAGTTTGAGACGGCGATCACTTAAAAAAAAAAACACAACACGTTTAAATAAAACTTTGATCACTATTTATAGTCAGTATTTTTTTTTAACAATTATAAACTAGTGCTTGACTGCAATCCTGCCTGATGGTAAGCAATGATACAAACGTTGATGGTAAAGTGCGCTAGTTTATTAAGCCTATTCACTTAAGAAACTTAGTGAATAGGAAGGAAGACGGCAGTTGACTGAGGTGATGCAATGTTAAACCCAACAACACGACCAACGATGCTGCGGCAGAGGGAGATTGATCTGGAGACCCTCCATGACCAAACTCCCGACACAACAACATTTGGCGCATCGTACTCGGCACATATCGCAACACAACTGCTCAGATCCGTCCTCCGTACGGGTATTGTACAACATTACCCCATTTCAAATGACACTGGAATATTTGACGCAGCCCTTCATTAGCAAAACTAATGATTCGCTAAACACCGCCGGCCCCTACCCAGTATTCCCATGGCACCTGCTTTGTTCGACCAAAATCTATTTATTCATATCGTATTGCTAATTTGAGGATTAGGTGGCGCGTTCCGTCGGTTATTGAATTATCTATTCCGTTTGCGGGGAGTTCGGAGTCTGGGCTGAGTCCCGGGTCCCAGGGGAGTTCGCTACGACTTGCGTCGTCGGTTGATCTTTGATGTATTTTGAGTTTTGAACGTTGTTTTTATGTGAATGACTGTCAAATGAATGTTATGATACGTGCTTGATAAAACCATTCTTTTATAAGAAAATCTTCGTGAAATAATGAAAACACGTGCTTTTAGTGATTTAATTTCATATTATTTTATGCTTGATAAACCTATAGGGACACTTATAAAAAATAATAAATTCATTAATTTGCCAGCGGCGGTGTTTCCGTCGGACTACAATTTGAGTGTCTTCAAGGCTAGAGTGAATAGGCTCTTAATAAACTAGTGCGCTTTACCGTCACTGCTTACCATCAGCCGGGATTGCGGTCAAGCACTAGTCAAAAAGTCGTGGTGGCCTAGTGTCGTCGTGTTTCGGCATGATGTCTGGTGAAGCCGTACAGGATCTGAGCTGAGAGCTGTGTCGATGTGTGCCGGGTACAAAGCGCCAAAAGTTGTTGTATCGGGAGTTTGGTCGTGGAGGGTCTCCAGATTAATCTCGCTCTGGCGCAGCATCGTGGGTCGTGTTGTTGGGTTTAACATTGCGGCATCTCGCTCCACTGCCGTCTTCCTTCCTATTCACTCAGTTTTTTTTTTAATTGAATAGGCTCTTAATAAACCAGCGCGCTTTACCATCAACGATTGCTTCACTGCTTACCATCAGCCGGGATTGCGGTCAAGCACTAATCAAAAAGTCGTGGTGGCCTAGTGGTTAAAACACCAGCCTCTCAAGTATGAGTGTGCGGGTTCGATTCCAGGTCAGGCAAGTACCAATGTAACTTTTCTAAAGTTATATGTACTTTCTAAGTATATCTTGGCCACCAATGACTGAAGGTGAAGGAAAACATCTTGAGGAAACCTGGACTTAGATAAGTCTGAAATCGCCAACCCGCATTGAGCAAGCGTGGTGATTACGCTCAATCTTTCTCTATATGAGAGGAGACCTGTGCCCAGCAGTGGGACGATAAAAAGGTTGATGATGATGATGATGATGACTAGTTTAGAATTATAAAAAAAGTGTCTGAGCAGCAACCTAAATAACGCAATGAATTGTATTTAACTGTCAAAATGAAAGCTATAGTTGCCGATACTGTGTTAGGGAATCACGCTGCGGAAAGAAGTTATAAAGTTTTTTTATTGAATCATTCGTATAACAAGGCATCCTTTTCGAACCTGTGAATTTGTTATGGTATTAGCTATATTTGGTGGCGCAGTGGTAGCGAACGCGGCCGTTGCGCAAGGAGACGCGGGTTCGATCTCCGCACAGTGCAAATATTTGTATGCATGAATATGAATATTTGCACTGGTCTGGTCGTGCCTCGGAAATCACGTAAAGCCATTGGTCCCGGTCGCCATACGAACATCTAATGGCAGTCGTAACGGGTTGTTGGAGCCCTCAAAAGTCTAACAATTGGTTTAACTGCAATGCTTAGATATCGCCTTCGGGTTATGGCGGTCAGACGGCAGTCGCTTTACGGAAAATATCGAAGTTTAGCCAAAATCAGCAGTTAGACTGGTAAAGCGGACCCCAGACTCAGACAAAGCTGAAAAGCTACGGATGCGACTGGGATTAACGCTGAGCTGATGATGATTAGCTATATTTGGTTCAACAAAAAAAACAGCCAAAGAAAAACTTTCAGTTGTTACAAGTATATAATTTCCCCCATACATGAGTAGGGAATGTAGGCAAGGCAGCAAATGTCGGCGAACGTACCGCGCGCCGTGAATACGTAATTATGTTTAGTTTCCGAGTAAATGTTTAGCGCGCGCTGCGGCCAATTAGCGCTGCGGTAAACATAGACTAACTTTGGGACAACTTGTTCTAAATCGATACACTTGTATGGTAAAAGATAAGTGTAAAGTTAGGAAGCGTAGTGCAGTAATTTCACTTTGTTTTAAGCAGTGTATCTAATTACCTATTGAGGAAATGGGATACTTTACTTACAAAATCAATTGAAGACACTTTGACAATAAGTATTAATTCCTATATCATATTAGGGTTGCTACATAATTTACTACGTTTAAGTACACCTAGCCCGGGATCCCAGGAATTGTCATGGTCAGAGAATCGCGGCAACGGGACAATGCATATTCCGAACCGATGTTTTGTAGGTAGGTATTGATGAATGAAAATGATTACTAATTTATGACGTTTTTATCATTTCCCAATAGGTAACTTTTATTGTAGATTATTCAAATATTAATTCTAAAAATTGTATTGTATTTTTTTGTTATTGCTGATCTTAATTCTTTAATATTTTATTTTTGGTTATGCTTTTAGTTTTCTACGCATTTTTCTACGTTAAAGCTGTTCTATGGACCCGGATCTGAAAATAAAATTTTATTATTCATTTTATAATAGGTAAGTAGGTATTATAAGTTCTAAAAATACTAAAACCAGAAAAGAAAATCACATTTAAAAGTTGTCAAGTGTTTACTTTTTGGTGCTCGTGAGCTTTGGCTATCCAATTGTCACAAAATCTTGTAGAATTGTAACATCTGTAGATTACCCTCTGAAACAATTCCTCTGTAACTTTGCACCGAGTCAAAAGACGTGCTGCCAAGCGTAAAACATCTATAAAACCATCATTAATTCTTGAGCATTTATCACATAATTGCGTTTAATGGCGTTCACAATGGATCAGTGGAGCGAAGTCGAGGAGACACTCAATTATGTGGCATTCAGGATCGCTGCTGTTTGCACTGGTACTTGCAGCCGCGGCCTCTGATTGGCTGGCGAGGGGACCGACCACCCCTAGCGCTCAACAGTCAGCCTTTGTGGACATCACCATTATTTTCGCACACCACCAATATTTGGGTTGTTCAGATTTCGTCGATGAGCTCTCGTGGATTTTGTTGAGTTATTGGTGATTAATGAATTAAGGGTACGTTTTATTGATGTGGCTTTATTATGCCTTTCTATGCTATTTATTTAATGGTATGTAATATATTTGAAGTTTATTTTAATATCTACTGTTACATATCTAACATGGTAGACCGTTCAGATTTCAAATGTTTAGTACTAGTTGTTGACCACGACCGCGTCAATATTTTGTTATTATGATTGCTATTAAGAAGCTTTATATCATAACCGTTTACGCAGCGGACGCAACTGATTCTGAACAATCCACTGATTCTTCGCTCCTATCGGTGGCAGCGTGAGCCGTCTTAGAATTTTTCTCTTCAGCTATGTAATATTGTTAGTATTAGTTTTTAGTATAAATAAGAACTAATATACACAGATTTTTATCTTCATAGCATTTGGTAAATAAATATTAAGTATTATGCAAAGAAATCTAGTTACCATAATTAATAACAATTTCAAACAACATCGTCAAAGCATACAACCATATTAGGAAAGGCGCATAGTTTGGGTTATATGTTATGCTGGATATTGGAGTATATGCTAGTACCCAAAACCTAGCTAGTAACCAAAAGGAATGTTGCCTCTAGAGACAGACATAGGCTCTGCTTGCCACAATGCAAGCTTAATTTGTATAAAAGAAATTCCTATGTCATGGCTATTAAGGTATATAATAAATTACCAAACGCATTTAAAGAACTACCTTTGCTTATATTTAAAAAGAAATTGATACAGTGGCTAAAAGAAAAACAGTTTTACATGGTAAATGAATTTTTGACTTATGTTGAAAGAAAGTAATGTC
Organism: Sesamia nonagrioides; assembly: GCA_017933935.1. Lineage (NCBI taxonomy): Eukaryota > Metazoa > Arthropoda > Insecta > Lepidoptera > Noctuidae > Sesamia > Sesamia nonagrioides. The sequence continues at coordinate 227,178 of JADWQK010000717.1, read as the reverse complement.
AATAAATTTGTTTCTGATTATATTTTATTTAAGTATTCTAATTTGATATTGACTTAATAGCATTAATTTTGTTTTGACATTATAAAATCTAATAGTTATGGACATTTCAATTATTATATACAATCTAACATTTTATAAATTGTTTGAGTAGCTAATATAATGTGATAAGTTTAACATTTTGTAATTATGTAAGTTTAAATATTTGCACACCACATCTATTGGTAGAATGTAATTGGGACACTTATTTTTATGAACAGCTTACTATTTTGTACACCTACATTCTCGCAAATAAAGGATTATTATTATTATTACCAAATAAAGGCGCATAGTAATATTTAAAATAGGGAGGTTATAAGAAGCTTCCCAGCCTCATCCATACTAACATACCAAAACGCTACCCGTGCTCATTCGACTGCGTGCTAACCAACGGGTCCTACATCGAACCGAGTACCAGCGCCCCTCGTACGCATTAATGTTATTATTTGGCAACATTTACTAAATAATTTGCTCGTTAAACGTCCGCTGATCGGGGCCCGTGCCCGTCCCTAACTACCATATTGTGTCGGCGGCCGATTTGCCCGCGCCTCCCTCGGGATAACGACGGGATTCAACCTACACGACTCTAACATTAATTACTGAGCCGTCTTTTGTGGTAATATTTGCAGCAACATGCTCTTTTGTTAGCGATATGAAATTAATAACGGAGTGTTACTGTATAGGGATTACAAAACTATCGGTGACGGTTTATGTGAGCTCTTATAAGGTATTTTCGTTTGGAGTTGATGAGGTTTTGCTAAGCTCGCGCCGAGTGGGATTTCAATAACCAATGATTGTATGTTTGTAACCTTAGAAGTAGCTTTATACGTTACTAGACGAAAATATACTAGTTTTTTTTTATAAATAGATCATCATAAACCTTTTATCGTCCCACTGCTGGGCACAGGTTAGGAGTATATTACATACAGTTTATTATATGCAGGAGTGTATTATATACAGTTATACAGAGAAGGATTGAGAGTAATCACCACGCTTGCTCAATGCGGGTTGGCGATTTCAGACTTAAAATCCAGGTTTCCTCAAGATGTTTTCCTTCACCTTCAGTCATTGGTGTCCAAGATATACTTAGAAAGTACATATAACTTTAGAAAAGTTACATTGGTACTTGCCTGACCTGGAATCGAACCCGCGCACTCATACTTGAGAGGCTGGTGTTTTAACTACTAGGCCACCACGACAGTTAAAAAAAACCGGCCATTATAATCAAGTTGTATCTTAATTTAATGGTATAAACAACATAAGATACGAACTTGTTATAAAACGTAAGAATGTTAGTAAAATTTGTATTATGTAACAAAAAATAATAAAAATCATACAAAAGTTAATACATTTCGAAATTGGGTAGTCTGTCCACATGGAGAATTGAGGTTTCGTTCCAGTATTCATTCGGCAAGCACCACTGCAGGCCTGCACGTCCGTTCCACCAGTGCCGGAACTGCTTCAGTTCCTGGTGTTCTGTATTACTGTTCAAGGCTTCGCAGAGATCACAAAATGGGTGGGACTGTTGCAACTCTCGTAAAGCATCTACGGTGTAGTAGTTGGTCCATTTAAAAAATTCATAATAATTTTCTTGGTAGTCCATCGCCTGGTACATGATGTAGGCTAAGTTGTATGGATGTATTTCGCGAGCATTTATGTATGATCCGGGAGGGAGAAATCTGGGGAAATATAAGTTCACTATTGTAAGATCCTGTTACCTGTTAAAAACCAGATAATCTCCTTCACTATGATTATCTTTACAGCCCGTTTTCACCCACTGCTGGGTCCCTTGTTCAGGTGTTCTCCCGCGAGTTTGACGTTATCATCAACCCTTCGCACTTTTGTGCGGCCCTGGTTACTTTGGCCTAATCTATCCTAGTAACAAGAAGCAACGATAGTACCTAACCGGTATAGAATGAAGAATTGCAACACCAAAGTGGCTATATAGCCGGGCATTTTTCCCGTAGGACCGATGCCGGATGGGGCCGACGGGTTCTCGAATAGCGACCACGCACCGTAAAAGGTAGCGTGGGTAGGCCCCCGACAAGGTAAACTGACGACCTAGTGAAGGTCGCGGGAAACCACTGGACGCGGGAGGCGCACGACCGGTCGTGGTGAAGATCCTTGGGGGAGGCCTATGTCCGCAGTGTACGTCTTTTGGCTGAAATGATGATTATGATGATACTTTGTTAGGAATGTATAAATGTAATCTTAAACTAATTACACCAAAATAATATTATAACTAAATCGGTCCTAAACTTGGATAACTTGTAAGCCTAGGTTTTCTATCGAATATCAAATATTCGATTTCTCAGAACGTTTTCAATATATGTTAATAATGAAATACTTTGAATAGTTATAGAAAACATTCATTGAAGATAAAGGCGTAACCTAGCTCTTTGTGTAACAAGAATTACCCGTGGGAACAACTACAGACACTAGAAATGTCTTACCTGGAGTAATTAGCACCACCATACACAATGGGCACCACATAATTGTCGTACCCGTGGAGAACCTTCTCTGTAACGTAATCTTCCGAGAAAGAGTTCTCGAACGCCATGTAGAAATAATAATCCTTCCTTAACATTACTTCACAATTGTCATATGCACATTTTGCTTTAGAACATCCACCATAAACATCGATTTGTAGAGAGAAGTGGAACAAATGCTCCTGGAGCCTCGTCAAGTAGTTGTTCCTTAAACTGTCAGCCCAGCAGTTGGTCACTAGCCAGGCGGCAGCTTTTTTTCTACCACTTAAAACCTGTTGTATCTGAGTAGGAATGGATAAATTTTCATCGTATATTTGCCACTCCACATGTCTACGTGGAGCGACGATACTGCGGTTCACGTTTCGCACGACAAAGTAAGTCCAAGGCACAACAGAATCCAATCTATAGGTAAAAGTCCAGTTAAAAAAGTTATCATAACTCACTTCACAGGCAGGATAGTTGTATGAAGACTCTAATGTAGAAAATATATATATCTGCTCCTTAGATCTCTTCTGTGGCAGCTTTATATCACTTCGCTTGAAAAGTTGTTCAGTAAATATCAGAGCATGGAATTGTGTATAGTCTCCATCTAATAAATCCTTATTGTCAGTGAATATGCAGTTGTTTACTCGACATTTTAAATTGGGGAAATGCTGTTCCTTGTTCTCATTCAAGACATAATGAGCACTATCCCAAGCAAGTATGTATTTTTGCTGTGAATCTGATAAACTCTTACGAGAGAACAACGTATAACCTAGGTCGTAACGAATCGACAGTAGCACTAGAAATGCCAATAAATACAGACACAATAGTACATAGGACGCATATTTTATAAAGGTTCTTGATTTATTACGAAACAGTAAATTCTTAAAAAACGCCATTGCTCATAGTTCAACCATAGCCTCTCCTCTATGCTTGATTTAAAAATGTCATGATGATTCTCTGACAGTTAATACTTTTTTAGTTCTTTATAGTTTTGTTTCAGAAAGCAGCAACGGTATATTCTCACCATTGCCTAGATACTGTAAGAAGTATGAATAAGGAAATACAATAGTAGATTGTAAACCTAGGGTCGAAACAATCAATTCTCGAGGTTTTTAGCGTCTATAGTCCGAGTACTTATACGCTCCACTCTTATTGGTCGCAGCGTGATGTTATATAACCTTAAGCCTCCCTGGATTAAAGGGCTATCCATCGCAAAAATATTTTTTCAAATCGGACCAGTAATTAGTGAGATTAGCGCGTTCAAACAAACAAACTCTTCAGATTTATATATTAGTATAGATTTAAATTAAGCTCAACGCTTATTGATTTTATTTCGCAAAGAAAGTTAGTTATTCGATCACAGAAACAAAAAATACTTAGGTATTTAAGTACTTATAGTAAAACTCCCTGCGCTCCGCGGTTTCACTCGCATAAGTTTCGATTCCGTGGGAAAATCGGGATAAAGAGGATCGTACCTATATATTAATCTCGGTTATAAATCACAGGTGTGCCAAATTTCATGGAAATCCATTCAGTAGTTTCTGGCTGAAAGAGGAACAAACATTCATACATTCTCACAAACTAACGCATTTATAATATTTGTAGAAAAGTAGGAATTATTGGCATAGGATATTGTAATAATGCACACAAAATATACTAATATTAACAAATAAGGCCGGATACACGACGGCTGCCAAAGCTTACACTAAACGTCATTATGGCTCGTGGGAGTATCTTGACCACTGAATGGCACCATTGTCCCCCGTAGGTGGCACCATCACTTAACAGACATCAACAATGCCTCCTAACGCCTCACTAATCCGAGATTAAGATCGTATCTGGAACAGGACATGATAAACACTTCACATATATATACAATTCATGTTTCATGAACAGTTAGTTTTGAGTATTAAAAAAATATTGACAACTGTCGTTGTGCAGAAATATATAGAAGTTTAACATTAAATATTCTATATTTTGCTACGAGAACGCGTGTGGCAATGACGATCATTGTAGATTATCAGAACTTAGCTAGGAACAAAGGAACCGTCGCAGGTACAGGAAAATATTATTTTAAATATTGTTTGAGGTGATCCGACAGAGGACCAGAGTCACCGACATAGCTGCGAGGATTAGCAAGCTGAAGTGGCAATGGGCTGGGCACATATGCCGCAAGACCGACAGCGACTCGAGACCCGTAAACGAGTCCTCAAGTGGAAACCGCGTTTCGGCAAACGTAGCGTAGGGCGCCCTTGGGCGAGATGGAGTGACGACATCAAAAAAGTGGCTGGTAGTGGCTGGCGGAAAACTGCTCAGGATCGAGCTTGTTGGCGTGCCCTGGAGGAAGCCTATGTCCAGCAGTGGACGAATAGAGGCTGTTAACGATGATGATTATTTATAATATTAAATATTGGTTTTGCAGTTAGGTTAAGTTAACGAGCCGTGGAACACAGCCTCCGTGGCGTAGCGGTAGCAAACGTGGCCGTTACGCAAGGAGGCGCGAATTCGATCCCCAACCTACAAATAGAACGAACCCCATGAGGCTTTTACTTTATATAATTTATTTCATCACCACTGCTCTCAAAACGGTGAAGGAAAACATCATGAGTAAACCGGTATGTCCTAGAGGCAAAAGTTGGAAGACGTGTGATTTATAATAACCCGCAATAGGTCAACGTAGCCACGCCCTCCTATCGAGAGGAGGCCTGTGTGCACAATAGGAACGATATAGGCTGATTCATCATCATCAACCTTTTTATCGACCCACTGCTGGGCACAGGTCTCCTCTCATACAGAGAAGGATTGAGCGTAATCACCACGCTTGCTCAATGCGGGTTGGCGATTTCAGACTTAAAGTCCAGGCTATAGGCTATAGGCAGGCATATAGGCTGATTATGATTATGGTAAATTACTTTCGTTGCCACCAATTTTCCCATTGTTGAACCGTCCCGATTTCACTAGAAATAATGGCTTTGTTTCTTCCGGAGAATCACTGACTCCTACGTCACAGGCGTACATCTAGCTCGGGAGTCAGAGTACCTTCATATTGTGAATTAATAAAAAGCCTTCTACGTAAAAATGGAAATGATGGAATGGAATAGATGTTTTATATCCATACTAATATTATAAATGCGAAAGTAACTCTGTCTGTCTGTCTGTCTGTCTGTCTGTCTGTCTGTTACGCTTTCCCGCTTAAACCTCTCAACCGATTTTGATTAAATTTGGCACAGACAATCTTTAGACCCTGAGAAAGAACATAGGCTACCTTTTATCCCGGAAAAATTTGATATTCCCGAGGGAAATCTAAAAAGCGCGATATAACCGAACTCCACGCGGGCGAAGCCGCGGGCGGAAAGCTAGTTATTATTATAAAGTTATTTGTTATTATTCTGTTGTGATGATATTCGATGCACAAAGTACTCCACCTACAAAGTTCCCACGGCATCTTCACTGTGAGAGGAATTGGGCCGTAATTTACCATGCGTGCCCAGTGCCGGTTTTGTTGACATGATTATTAGTTTGCAAAAGCTAATTCCCAAATTAATAATGCGCATGCAGATCTTCGCTAATTGTCGTATTTCCGGAAACACCCGAATCATTGACTATAATTCTACTAAATTAGGCAATAATAAAATGCACTTAAGCACTTTATATAGGTACATATCGTCTTCCAACGCTCGGGGAATACGACGATTGCCGAACAGTGACGAAGATTTCTATGGGCATTATCACTTTTTTATATAAACTGCCGAGCTGCCGTCATCCTTCCTATTCCTAAGTTTTTTAAGTGAATAGGCTTAATAAACTAGTGCGCTTTACCATCAACGATTGCGTCACTGCTTACCATCAGGCGGGATTGCAGTCAAGCACTAGTTTATAATTATTAAAAAAATATATATAAACTAGCGCTTCACCGCAATCCCGCCTGATGGTAAACAGTGATGCAATCGTTGATGGTAAAGCGCGCTAGTTTATTAAAAGCCTATCCACTGTATGCTTGAAGACACTTAAATTGTAGTCCGACGGAAACACGGCGGCTGGCAAATTGTTACCACTTTGGGAGACCTGTAGATTAAAAGGTTTGTACGAAGTTAAACTTCTGCAGTGATTACTCCATTACGAACCCGTCATCGTGTCCAAGTATCGACAGTATTGTCCGTCGAATACAGTTACTGTTGGCAAAATAACTCCATTGTTAATGTGTAAAATGTTGGAGAGCAAAAACTTTGGGACAATGGCGTAGTAATTGAATTAGAACTTCTTGAAAGCGTGTTGTTATGCTCGTTCTTAGAAATTACATATGTCACTTAAATAATGTGATATTTGGACTCGGTACGCAGCTGGTTTTGACGAACATTAGAAACTTGTGAGGCAATGTTGAGATGTTAGTTTATAATAGTGAGAAGTTGCTTTTGTATTGTGGAGGTATGAGGAGCCGCTGCTCACTCATCCTCAATAGAAAAGGGAGGATCCTCCGACCACACTGGAATTGTCTTTTGGGCCACTTTGACCGCCGGTTGATGTCGCAAACTTATAAAATCAAAAACAAAAGTTATTTATTCAAATCACATCAAATCAATCAAATTAAAATTGTTTATTTCAAATTAACCAACAGTTGGTGCTTTTGAATAGTCAATGTAGGTCAGTCCAAGAAAAGTGAAGCTAAATTGCACGTTCCAAAGCGTAGATCTCTATGGAGAAGAACGTGCAAGAAACTCCATGGACACTCTTTTAAAATCATAATATGGATTACATGTCTTCGTTACATATTTCTGTTGCTTCTATCATGTGAGCACAATGTATAATTATAAAAAATAACGAAAAGATAGAAAATTAATCAAGCCCACTGGCAGCTAGAGATGACCAGTCTCCACTGACGGCCCCCGTTCACGAGCATGACGCGCGCATCAGCCCCACTTAGCTCAACCATTATTCAAAGTAGGCTGAGAGTCAATACTTTTTGAACGTCAATATGCGTGCTAGTTGCACATTAAATTCTTCTAGCGAGATGCAGGATTCGCATGACGTCAGTATGACGCGTCACTCCCATGTAGCGTTGTAGGTACCGCAGGCACCGATAGTTAGGCAGATATTTTTTTTTTTATAAATGAAACTAACGCTTGACTACAATCCCGCCTGATGGTAAGCAGTGACGCAATCGATGATGGTAAAGCGCACTAGTTTATTAAGAGCCTATTCACTCTAGCCTTGAAGACACTCAAATTGTAGTCCGACGGAAACACCGCCGCTGGCAAATTGTTCCAGTCCCTCGATTTACGCTGTATGAAAGAGGAAGCGAAACGCTTCGTCTGAATCGTAGTGGCCGTGTTAACGACGTAAGGGTGGAAACTCGCCGTGCGACGGGTCGATGATGGTAAAACGGAGATGAGGAAATTAAATCATGCAATTCCCTCGCACACTCACCAGAATGCATCCTTTAGAAGCCCGAAAGGCTGGCTACTTTATGCCTGTGCAGGCTTTGGAGACCGTTTCGAGTTAAATCTGGGTCGCCAATCAGCCTCTTCGCACGCCTCTCCACTGAATCCAAAGTAGCCAGGTGACATTTCGCAGCATCAGCCCAAATGTGGCTGCAGTACTCCACACACGAGCGGATCTGTGCTTTGTACAACATTAGAAGCGGCCTTGGTGTGAAGTACCGCCGGACCTTTGCGATGACGCCAAGTTTTCTGGCACCCACCTTGCCACAGCCAACTTGTACAAAATCAGCCTATAATTTTCCCACTACTGGGGCACAGACCTCCTCACTTCAAGTGGTCTGTAATCCACGCGGCCCAGTGCGGGTTGGTAAAAGTCAAGTCTCCCGTCAGTCAGTTCTAGGACATGCCGAGTTTCTCACGATGTCTTCCTTAACCCCTTATCTAAGCCATGTTAAACTACTACATTTTAAATCAACGTCCTCAATCCTCTTACCCCACCCACAATACCCTCTAAATTAGGGTTGTAACGGAGGCTTGTTAGCGGAGGCGGAGGCGGATGCGGAGGCGACGAGTCTCACCTCCGCGGATGCGGAGGTTAACGGAGGCGGAGGTGAAAGTACATATAGAAAAAAATTAAATTTATGGTTAATTAAAACAACATTTTTATTTTAAATACGTACATTAATAGTAGTATACCTAGTAAAAAAAAATATTACCTTCTTGTAATGAAAATTAAGGAGAAACAAATTGTGTTTGCCGCGTTCCCGCCTCGCACTAGTTGATTCTTGACCATTTCGCGCTCAAACGCGGCCGGACGGTTGTCGAGCGTCGCAGCTTGCGCGTTATTTATTTTGAAAATACGTAAATGAACCTCCGTTATAACTCCGCAAAAATTGTGCGGAGGCGGAGGCGGAAGCGAAGATACGATTTCTTGCGGAACTTCCGCAGTAACGGAAGCGGAGGCGAAGCTCCGTTACAACACTACTCTAAATGATAAAATTAAAGAGAGAAACAGAACAAAACATTCCTATCAACAAAAACTGTTTTATGATCTAAGTCATTGTATGTATGGCTTCATTACGATGCGATTTTGAATATGTAATAAAATGCTGAATCACAGTTATAAAAATGAACAAAACTACGGATAAACTTTACGGATTTTTTACCGTGAAATCAAAATCAATGAAAAGTTTATATTTTAGGCGTATTTGAACCAATAAAGTTAAATAGAAAATTGTAATCAATCTGCCCAGCCATTTGTATAATTATAAACTAGTGCTTGATTGCAATCCCGCCTGATGTTAAGCAGTGATGCAATAGTTGATGGTAAAGCGCGCTACTTTATTAAGAGCCTATTCACTCATAAAACCTCAGTTTTTTTGTGAGAATAGGCTCTTAATAAATGTTTAGGAAGGAAGACGGCAGTTGAGCGAGGTGATGCAATGCTAAACCCAACAAAACGACCAACGATGCTGAGTCGGTGGAAGATGGTTCTGGAGACCCTCCACGACCAAACTCCCAACACAGCGCGCTTTACCATCAACGATTGCATCACTGTTTACCATCAGGCGGAATTGCGGTCAAGCACTGATTTATAATTAAATAAAAAAACTAGCTGTTGCCCGCTACCCCGTCCGCGTAGACTTCAGTTTACAGCGCGCGGTGGTTCCCGTAAATTAAAAAGAGCTCAGTTGATATAAAATAAGCGCCTATTAAAATAATGGGAGCAATATGTAGTACGTCTGCGTTAGCCCCCATTTTCGCAACAATTTTTGTTACTGCTCTGCTCCTATTGGTCATAGCGGGATGTTATATAGCCTATGTCCTTTCTCAGGCTCTAGACTATCTGTGTACCAAATTTCATTACAATCGGTTCAGTAGTTTTGGCGTGAAAGCCGAATAGACAGACAGACAGAGACACTTTCGCATTTATAATATTAGTATCTATGGATTAAACTAAACGGAAACGAACTGACCACTGCAAACTTTGTTTTTGATCGACCCGTATGACTTTTACCTCGGCAGGAGTTCTTTAAAGTAAAACTTTACATTACTTTATTAAAACACACCCAAATTACCTACTACTTCGTGTGTGTTTTACATTGATAAAATATTAAACAGATACGATATATTCTAACAAACTGACCAAAAAAAAAATGTGCCGAACACAGCAGCAGCACACATGCATAATTTTATTCGGCATACATTGGTACAGTGTGAGTGAGATAGGGCGCAATCTAGAGCATAGAGAAGAAAAAGATGGCTAGTGTTTGTCGTTTGCGCTGTTAGTGTTTGTCGTTTGTTTTTACGAGTCTATCGAGAGTGACTAAAGCGAGATACAGGACTTACTTCCTTTTGTACACTTCATTTTTAGTGCGCTAGTGACATATCTACCTTAGTTTAATATTTTATCAATGGTGTTTTATGTACGGAGGACAGCAAGCCAAGCTAACCGATACTGTTAAATATTACCAATCAACCCTGAGCCTTAATTCTTTAGCGATAAAATTGAAAATCTAATAAAGAAATTTGAGTGATTGTAGTAGCTTGATGTGCTGTCTGTATATTCGCGTATAAAATAACAAGTTTATATTTTCTTTATATCAGAAAAACAATAATCATGTCTCAGAAATATTAATAGTAAAAACTATTGGCTCGAGTGAAATCAACAATTTAAATGCAAAATCATCCTTACCACTGAGAACAATGATTGTCATCCGAAGAAAGCAAAAACTAGGAACAGAACTTATAAAAAAAAACCAGAACCAACCAATACAATTTACAATTCAAATCTTTTAAATATTTATGAAGTATTTAGTTATTGTCAAAACACTGGCATGCCACAATAGTGGCATTGTCATGACTGTTCCCATGTGCTAATGTTGTCAATGGTATAAGTGAAGCATGCTCTGTTGACCACTCGAGGGCTTCCGCCTTTTATGGGGCGAGTTAGAGCATGGGGTGCTCTCGTGGTGTGTGTTTAATTTCGTGGATGTTGACAGTCAAGCAAATAGTTTTAATATCGATCTACATAATTATGTGAATTTTGTTAAAAGAGGTGGGTTGATAAGAGCCATTTTTCGCCCATCATACACTCGAAAATACATATCTTCAAGTTTACAAATACATTTAACAATTGACGGAGTCCGAAACTTTTTTTACGAGTATATGATGTGCGAAAAATTGCTCTAATCAACCCACCTCCTTTACTTGATTTCAAATTTCGAACATCTAAAGACAAATCACATTTATATAAAAAAAGAAGATTGGTTCGAAAATCCTACACTTTAATCACTCGTCTTTTGTTTAGTGACTGTTACCCTAGTAACAGAGACAACACTTTTTCGCTTCAATGGATCATCTTGGATTCATTTTAACAAATCAAAAGTTTGAATTTAAAAAAGGCTAGGTCCACTGCGTTAATAAGCTTATTATACCTACTATTAATACCTACCTTGCTTAAACAATGTTATTTTTTCTTTATATGAAACCTGAGTATAGTTTGTTCAGAATAAGCAACTCAATCGCTCCCAATAATTTTCACAGCATGTTATATTTTTTCCCAAATACATTTCAAAATTGTTGCAGTGTAGTGCAACGCACAACTCAGCTGACGTTGATACCATTGACTATATTTTTGTTAGGACAACCGGGTAAGATAACTTTGTGGTCTTTCATGATATCTTTTTGTAATGTTTTACATAGATTCTTTACTTAAAAATACTGGACACGTGTTTCGGGTTTTGCATATACAAAAAACAACATTGTGTAATAAACCTCAAACGATTGATTAACAACTAGACCCACATGTCAATTCATAGTGACTCTGGATCGACGATTGTATTCGGATATTTTGACAAACTAAAAATTATATCAATATTACGAACATATGTTTCCTGCCCAAACACTTCCTAAGCAAAAAAGTGGCAAAGAATCATGATTTTAATAGGTTCCCCATTTCCCGAATCAGTTCTCGGTAGACATAAGCTCAAGTGTCCCACAATGCATGACGGTCGGAAGGGCCGGGCGCACCATGTGCTAATCCACTTAACGGCGGTTAATCCTCGCTTAGTCCACACTATTGTCCATGCGGGAAGTGCGCTCGATAGTAGTTAATTCAATCACAACAGTTGTCACATTAATTATGGATTGTGGACTTACTTTTGGAATCGAAATTATAGATTTCAAAGCTTGAATTTCTAGTCTAATCATGGTTGCTTAAAGTCATTTTGAAACCAATATGACATAATATATATAATTGTGAATTAAGCATGTTTTTATAGGAGTTGAAAAATAGTGACCTGCTAAAATTTATTGTTTTCCTAACACACGAATGTACAATTTACCTATTAAAGTAAAATATAAATAACAGATAATATTTACAAACTTATAAATCTAAATAAACTATAAATTATTAAATAAAAATTATAGCCTGCCCTAATTAAAACTATTAACAAATTAAAATACAGGGTAATATGACATAATTATCTACATAATGACATATCAAATTTTTAATTTAAAAATGTGATTTAATTAACTAAAAAAAAACATAATAAAAGTTGATTCCAGTTCACTATTAGTCTACCATAGGCCTCTTCCAGGCTGCGCCACAACACTAAATCTGCCTTTCACATCCAACTTACCCTAGACAATTTCGAAAAATTCCAATGTCTCAGCCATTATGACGATTTTATTGGCAAAGGTTACTCGCCGTTAATGTTGATGTCCTGTGCAGGCCTGTCCAATATGTACGGACGGTCACCCGAAATCGTCAAATATTCCCAACCTTGAGCCTTAACGGTTTAGAGATAAAGTTGAAAATGTATTTCAACTTTATCTCTAAAGCATTAAGGCATAAAGAGATCTGACAGGTTGTAGTAGCTTGATATATTGTCGTCTATACCCTTTACGATATTAAAACTTAAACTTAGAAATATGTAAGTTAGAAATAGTTGAATCCTACACTGATACTTAATATTATAGTTTGATTATTATAGAAGGTCTCATTGGCAGTTTTTTGAAATCTCTATTAGCTTAATTATCATTTCTAATACCGAATAGTGATCGGCTAGAAGCCCCTTTAAATATGATTATATCATGTTGCAACATAATATCTACCATATTTATAATTTCTTCGAAATACTAGAGGCCTCTAGGAGTGAGCAGTTTGTTATAAAGATTGCAAAGCTACGCTTAGTCATGACTCAAATATCCTCTTCCTGCTTTCAAACGAAATAATTGTTCTGAGTTCTTTATCTTTGCGTGTATCTTAAACACTGACGGATATCTCCCGATCTGCACTTTGGTGATAAAGGCAGAGCCCAAAAAATATTTATTGTGTTTACACAAATACGTAGGTGGTAATCCGAGTTACCATTAACTATTCACAAGTCATAAGGAAGGGGAACGCGCATTGTGTCGTTGCAAAAAAACTTTTAATAATATTATTGGGTTCTAATTTCGTTTGACTGTTAATCGTGGTTATATAAAAGTGTCAACCGGCCTCAATGGAGGTGCCAATTTGTATAGAGTTACAGTAGGTACTTGAATGGAGCTTCGCGTTTTTGGTTACACAATTGGTATAACAAAAATATGAATCTGAAATATCTCGTCCTAATAAAATAAGTGATTATTCAAGTGTTGCGTCTTGATACGTATTTTTTTACGTTTGTATCTTTGTGGAGGCTGTGATTTTGGTTCTTAGAAAATATTATTAGCTTGAGTGGGTTTTTCAAGAGGCTATTATATTTAATTATGTTGATATAGTATGTTATTTATATTATGATAAAGAGACTCTTTTAAATCAGCCTTAACATACGAACTTCATGGTAGCAGCTGGTGTTATAGTGGTTTTACTTGAATTTTATAAAAGTTTACTTATGATAGTAGTAAGAAACATCAATAAAAATTGGTGTCTTAATTTATATTCAACAACCCCAAGTTATTAGTGTCAGAAAGTCTACTAAAACATCTCCAAATCACTCAATAAATAAACACGTCACTCGAAATAATACATCACAATATCCACCAACAAAACAGAGTGCCTCCGTAAAGATTTACAACGGTATACATAGCCATGTATACCTACGTAGATATCACACGATATCTAGGCAGACGGGAGTCAGGCATCCCCCTAGCTCCCCACCCCCGGGGATGGCTCGTAATTAGCCCCCTTCATCCTCCGCACTTCGGCATGCCTCCTCCCAAAACACAGACACAACCGAAAACAACAAGCCATTTCTATGTAGTAACGTTTTTGTATTGTTTCGTACTTATGTACGTAGTATTTCAAAGCATGAAAAAGCTTCTCATTGTATTTTAACACGAGACTTTTTGCTTCAGTTCGCTTTACATAATTAAGTCACCGTCTGAGTATTTTGAGATGATAGAAAGGCAGCCAGTTTTTATTTCACCCTAATCGACACAGTTTTTTGTCTTTTACAATATAAAAGAAAGAGAAAGTAGATATTTCCTAACTATCCCTAATTTGTATTATAGCCAAGTACGAAATATCAAAACTATGGAATCCGCTACGCCGTAGCTGTCACACGTAGCGCGCCTACATAGCGAATTGACGGCATTACTCAAAATAATTTATCAAAAATAGACTTGAAGTAACCTTCGTTTTTGCTGTTATTACTTCTTTAATTAAATCGATATAGTAAATCATAAATCTCTAGAGTTGTACCATAATAAATAACTAGAATATGAAAACAAAATGATATTACAAGACGGTTACCTAATGAAACATATCCGTAAACGGAACAAAATCGCCGAGGTATTCTGCGAGGGGACGGGGATTATCTTCAAATAAGCGTATTAAATCGACTCGTGCGTCCGTGCTTTGTGATCCAAATATGTACGGCTTCGCCACAGAACACTGAACGTCTACGAAAATTTCTTTACCCACTATAGGTTTAGAACATTTCCATCTTACAAATAATGTAGTCTGTGGCTATAAGTATGGGTATCTATGAATGTGTACACAAAGACCCAAATAAAATCCCTCTGGGACTAGCCTGAGGTAGGATAGGGCTTTATTTGCAGATTTAGACATGACTAAGGATTCGTGATATGTTTTATTTTGTGGAGTACGATAATTTAGGATTAGGGTAGCTTTCAATAGGCTTGTGGGAGCTAACATAATAATATGTTTGAGGCTTTTTGTTATAGAATACAAGAATTGCTAACTTAACATAAAGGAAATATAGGTAAAGGGACTTATTATTAAGGTCATTGTCGTGTCATCATCATCAACCCTTTTATCGTCCCACTGCTGGGCACAGGTCTCCTCTCATACAGAGAAGGATTGAGCGTAATCACCACGCTTGCTCAATGAGGATTGGCGATTTCAGACTTAAAGTCTAGGTTTCCTCGAGATGTTTTCCTTCACCTTTTAATCAGTCATTGAAAGTACATATAACTTTCGAAAATTTACATTGGTGCTTGCCTGACCTGGAATCGAACCCGCGCCCTCATACTTGAGAGGCTGGTGTTTTAACCACTAGGCCACCACGACTAGTGAGGAGTGAGATATATTTTAGTTTAGAATTCTTAAATGTAGGTACGCTTAACAGTATGGGCGAAGGACCCGGGGAGTCCAACGTCCGTCACATGGCCGAGTTGACGTTGTGTTGTGACGCGTTCGCACACGCCACTCAGATGAGGAGAGGGGTCGCTGAGGGCTGCTCGCGCGAGGAGAGACCTGTCGAACTCGCGACGACGGGTCGAGGCCTACCGGGGGTGCCGTAGAATTGGGAGGACCCGGTACCCCGGAAAGGCAGATGACGAACGCATAGGTGGTTTTTTAGCCGGTAAGAGGCCGGTACACACCTCCGCGTCCCCGAGCCCGCCTGATGGTAGGCAGTGACGCAATCGTTGATGGTAAAGCGAGCTAGTTTATTAAGAGCCTATTCATTTAAAAAAACTGATTGAATAGGAAGGAAGACGGCAGTTGGGCGTGGTGATGCAATGTTTAACGCAACAACACGACCAACGATGCTGCGCCAGAGGGAAATTGATCTGGAGACCCTCCACGACCAAACTCCCGGCACAACAACATTTGGCGCATCGGACCCGGCACTCATCGCAACAAAACTGCTCAGAGCCGTCCTTCGTACGTTGAGAATTACGCTAGTTTTTAAATCCATATACCAATGCTCGTAAATGACATACGAAACGTGTTATTGTAAACATCTTCATTTTTAACCGACTTCAAAAAAAGAGGTTATTTTTTCGACCCGTATGTACCTATCTACTTAAGCCAAATTTCAAGTGTATGTATGTATGTATCTTTTAATGTTTGTGGGCGCATATTTCCGGAACTACAAGTCCGATTTAAGTAATTCTTTTTTTGTTGTATGTACTATGTATTGTTACAATTGGGGAACAGCTTGTACAACTTAGGGAATACTATAGGTAAGTTTCATTCAATTCGGTTCAGTAGTTTTTGAGATAGGGATTTTTTTCGTATTGATGAGAACTAATATTTTAACATGGGTTATGGCTGCCGCTATTGTTATGAGGTGAAAAAAGTAATTTTAGAATTTCGACTAAAACAATGAAAAGCATGAAATAAAAACTTTTTACAAAAAAATAGAAACCGACTTCAAAAAAACACTTAAAAGTAAAAAATAATTTTACTTTTGTCATGGCTCTAGACGTCGGTGTCTCGAGGTTTCTGTTGTTTAGCTCGCCATCGACTTTTATTAATGTCTGGACTTGAAAAAAGACGATGATCCCTGAGTTTGTTTCGGCTTTTCTTCTCAGAGGTAATCAGTTTGGAAATGCCGGCTCCAGCTACTTAGTTTAAAAAAAATATGATGTGTAAAAGTGACCAGTGATCCTACTTGCATAATAAACGATTTCATTTCATTTCAAATGCTTCATTATCAGCCTCTACTCACCCACTGCTGGACAGGCCTCTTCCATGGCACATCAACAAGCTCGATCCTGAGCAGTTCTCCGCCAGCCACTACCAGCCCCCTTATTGATGTCGTCGCTCCATCTCGCCCAAAGGCGTCCTACGCTACGTTTGCCGAGACGCGGTCTCCACTCGAATGCTTAGACAAAATAAATTATACCTAGGTAAAGGGGTATAGTCATGGTGGCCTATTGGTTAAAACACCAGCCTCTCAAGTATGAGTGTGCGGGTTCGATTCCAGGTCAGGCAAGTACCAATGTAACTTTTCTAAAGTTATATGTACTTTCTAAGTATATCTTGGACACCAGTGACTGAAGGTGAAGGAAAACATCTTGAGGAAACCTGGACTTTATAAGTCTGAAATCGCCAACCCGCATTGAGCAAGCGTGGTGATTACGCTCAATCCTTATCTATATGAGAGGAGACCTGTGCCCAGCAGTGGGATGATAAAAGTTTGAAGATGATGATGATGAGGTAAGGGATCGTATAGCTGATCTCTCTCTCTCTCTCGATACCAAAGACTTCTTGTCACGCAAACTTTTACATTACTCTGCTGATCGTACATACATAATCAACCTGTAATGATCCCACTGTTGGGACACAGGCCTCCTCTCTGTGAGGCCGCAATACCACTCTGGCCCAGTGCGGGTTGGTAGATGTCACATGTCTTCGAAGTTTTTGCCTCTAGGACATGTTGGTTACTCTCGATGTGAACCTTCACCGTTTTGAGAGCAGTGATGATGAAATTATTTACACAAAGTGAAGCGCCTGATGGGGTTCGAATCTACGACCTACAAATTGTACCTAAGTCGCGGCCGATACCACTAGGCCACCGCTACTTTGTCGATCGACTCTGTAAAAATAACACCATTAGGTAAAAGTTGGGTAAAATGAACTGTCTTAGTATTAATAAAAATATCACCATTAGGAAAAAGTTGGGTAAAGTGAACCATCTTAGTATTAATAAAAATATCACCATTAGGTAAAATTTGGGTAAAGTGAACTGTCTCAGTATTAATCCCTTAGCATTAGTTGGAAGTGAGAGCGGTGACCCAGTGGTATCGGGCGCGACTGATAAGTTGTAGCCGTAGGTCGTAGGTTCGGACCCCATTAGGCGCTTTACTTCGTGTAAATTATACTTACAGCCTCCATGGCGTAGCGGTAGCGAGGTTCGATCCCCGCGCAGTGCAAATATTTGTATACATGAATATGAATATTTGCACTGGTCTGGTCGTGCCTCGAAAAGCACGTTAAGCTGTTGGTCCCGGTTGCCATACGAACATCTAATGGCAGACGTTACGAGTTGTTGGAGCCCTCAAAAGTCCAATGATCTAACTGCAATGCTTCGATATCGCCTTCGGGGTGTGAAGGTCAGACGGCAGTCGCTTCACGGAAAATATCGATTAGCCAAAATCAGCAGTTAGATTGGTAAAGCGGACGCCAGACTCCAAAGCTGAAAAAAGCTTTGTATGCGACTGGGATTAACGCTGGGAAGATGATAATGACTTTGTGTAAATTATTATTTGTCCACCACTGCTCTCAAAATGATGAAGGGAAACATCATGAGGAAACCGGCAGAGGCAAAACTTCGAAGACCTGTGACATCTACCAACTCACACTGGGCCAACGTGGTAGATTACGGCCTACACCCTCTCACCGAGAGGAGGCCTTTTTTTTTACATATTATAAACCAGCGCTTGACCGCAATCCTGCCTGATGGTAAGCAGTGACGCAATCGTTGATGGTAAAGCGCACTAGTTTATTAAGAGCCTATTCACTCTAGCCTTGAAGACACTCAAATTGTAGTCCGACGGAAACACCGCCGCTGGCAAATTGTTCCAGTCCCTCGATGTACGCGGCATAAAGGAGGAGGCGAAACGCTTCGTCTGGATCATAGTGGTGTTAACAACGTAAGGGTGGAAAGGCCGAAGGCCTGTATCCCAATAATGGGAATGGGAACATTATAGGCTGAATATGTAAGTATAGCTATGTCATTAGTTGATCCGGGTAAGATGGTTCCAGAATCAAACTGGTAGGTACCTTTATAGATTAGATCACTTATGTACACCAGTCACATCGATCGAAGCGACAAAAGCCAAGTAGGTACGTGGCGTGTTTCCCGGCTGATATAAACAAATTCCGTACCAGCGCGAAAGTCAGCCGACGCCGGCGGCGGCGGAGGCGATTTACATAAAATTATATTCCCCCCTTGTCGCCTAATACCTCCTTTGTGAAGCCAAAATATTTTGTGAACAGTTTTGCACACAAAGTCTCTAATTCAATATCAAAGTTATTTTACATGGCAACTCCGTAAACATAACGGTTCCTTTGATTCTTGTTTTTTTTTTCTTTTTTCTTATATTGAAGAGTGTGGTCACGTCTTTTTAGCATTAAAGCTTTGTTTAGTTTGTTGTGTTTTCGTAACTGTTAAGTAACTAGTGAAATTTTAAACAGGCATTCCAGTTTGAGCTTGTTAGATGATTCTTTCTTTTTGTAGTAGGTACCTAGTTTCTTTATTCAGTTTGTGAAAGCAGCTCTGGTTAATAACGAGTGTTAGAATATTTCCCTACTGAATAAACCTTCAGATTCGATCTGTTATTCTGGGATAAGGGAATAGTTGATACCTTAACTTAAGAAGTTGGAGGAGTTAATGTTTCTCTGTGCAGATTCGTTTCAACAGTTTACATTTAAAAGTTTTTTTTTCATTTAATCTTTACAAGCTGCACCTGAAGAATGAAATGAGGAGTAGGTACCTAACAATCATCCATTCATCCATACCTACTCACAAACTTTCGCATTTACCTATCGATAAAACTGAAGAGTTTGTTTGTTTGTTTGAACGTGCTAATCTCGGGAACTACGGGTCTGATTTGAAAAATTCTTTTTGCGTTGGATAGCCCATTAATCCAGGACGGTTATGGTTTTAGGCTATATAACATCACAATGCGACCAATAGGAGCGGAGCATAACTAAACCACGCGAACGAAGTTGCTGGCGGCAGCTAGTGTAGTGTATAATATTAGTAGAATTCGTAGATTACAATGCGGTCTACAGTATTGGCAGTAACAAAATAGCTTAGCCTTAATAATATAATTTTAGTACTTAATAATTAAAATAGATCGGATCCTAATTATAGAATGCCGGCACACTAGCGGCAGACAGCTGTAGGTAAGTAATCTAAACAGAGGTCACGGGTAACGAAATTAATGTAGGTATATCAATACAAATTCAAATAAAATCTATACTAATACATATATGTATAAAGCTGAAGAGTTTGTTTGTTTGTCTGAGCGCGCTAATCCTAGGAACCACTGGTCCGATTAGAAAAATTATTTTTGCGTTGGATAGTCCATTAATCCAGGACGGCTCTAGGCTATATAACATCATGCTGCGACCAATAGGAGCGGAGCATAACTAAACCACGCGAAATTAATAGTTAATAATTTCTATACATAACACAAACACAAACTAAGGACACGCCTTCAACAAGTTACAGTTAAACAGACAATGCAAACATAAAATAAACTGCAGGGCGTAAGTACAATGAGCGTGAAAAATAAATGAATTTACACGAGTACAGTCGGGCACAAAGAGTTTTGGGAGCGGTGGGCGGGGCGACACGCCTCCGTCTTGCCCGCGGACCGTCGTCGGCAATTATGGCAACAATGGGAAACAACCAGGTATGAATAAATTAATCTGCATAAATTACTAAAATGTTATAAAACTGAAATGTTTCTTTTTTGTTATACCTATAAACTGTCTACTTACCTATACCTAGTAACTTTTAAACCTAGGTATGTTTTATTGTAAAGTTTTGTTGTATTTTTTACTATTACATTTATTTTATTTTTTATATCTTAAGAAAACGAAAAAAAATATTTTTAGTCCCGGTTGCCATACGAACATCTAATAGCAGTCGTTACGGGTTGTTGAAGCCCTCAAAAGTCCAACAATTGGTCTCAACTGCAATGCTTCGATATCGCCTTCGGGTTGTGGAGGTCAGACGGCAGTCCCTTCACGGAAATTATCGAAGTTTAGGCCAAATCAGCAGTTAGACTGTTAAAGTAGAGATGAGGTGTAGGTACCTAAAACAGTTACTGAAAGAAGGCCAATAAAAAGTTAACACCTACACCTACCTTATTGTTAACTTCTGAATGATGAATGTTACTCCAATTGGATTATTAATTTTATTTAAGTAAGATTTTAGAGCTTCGGTTGACTGAAGTTTTAAAATCTTACCAAAGACCTAGGTAGGTACTGAGGCCTGTAGGTAGGTACCTACTTTACGATAATGGCGCTAGTTCTCTCATTCACAAACTAATTTTCAGTTAAATGCATCTTTTTCTTTCTATTTTATTAAGAAAACGACAGAAGATAATATTTTAGTTTAGACCCACAGGTCTAAACTAAAATTTATACTAAATACGTCAATTTACGTCAGGAGCCGACTAATTTCACAAAATTAGTCGGCTCCTGACGTAAATTGACGTATTTTTGGTCGCCATGTTTATAATCGCTTCTAAACTGTCTATAGAGTAGGTATCTTAATTTGACAGGATTTAACTAAAATGTTATCTCCTATCCTTTTCTTAAAAATCACTGAATTTAAATTTAATTTAGTAATTATAACGAGGGAATCGGGTCCATCCATACTAATATTATAAATGCGAAGTAACTCTGTCTGTCTGTCTGTCTGTCTGTTACGCTTTCACGTTTAAACCACTAAACTGATTTTATTGAAATTTGGTACAAAGACAGAGTTGACCTTGAGAAATAACATAGGGTTGTTTTGTTTTCGGACTTTTGAAGAGTTCTCTTGTAAACGCGATATAACCCAACACTACGCAGGCGAAGTCGCGGGCGGAAAGCTAGTTTTCTATAAAATAAATAAAAGAACCATAGATTTATGACTGACCTACCTGAGGTACCTACCTAAGTACCTACTTATATTTTGCTTCTGTAAAATTTCTCACTCCGTCTCCCTCCCGGTTTATTTAAAATTAACAGTAATGTATTTATTGTATCGTAATTACAAAGTAAAATTGATTGCACTTTACAGTACAATCACGTTTACAATAATTAAAATGGGTGTTTGTTGTGTGCTGGATGGCCGCCAATTGTTTTCGCGGCCATCGCTTGTTTAAAACTGCCCCGAACGTGACGCGGATTTAAAATTAATTCTACCCTAGACAACACACGTTTGGAATGGAACGAGAATCGAAATAAAAAAGTTTTAGTTTCGCTTTATGATATTTTAACTTTACAGCTGTTCCGTGTTATTGTTGATGAAAAACTATTTAAATACCAACATCAAAATTGTTACTTGTAAGGAAAGGACTTTATCAATTAGTTGACGACTGTACCTAATAACATAATTTGTTAAAAGAAATAAGGCACTTCCATAATTTAAATGCTATTTTTCCAACTAGGTTTTTCTTTTTTAGACAAAAATGGCGACCAAAAATACGCCAATTTATAAGTCAGGAGCGGACTAATTTGAAAAGTCTGAACTAAATTTTTATTTATGCTTTTTTTTATTTTTTTTTTAATGAAAGAGAAATAAAAGGATGCACTAAACTAAAATTTAAATTAGTTTGTGAATAAGGGAATCTGGTCCAATTTTTTTCATTATTTAAAAACTACTTAAACTATACTACTACTTGGACTATTAAACTAATATTAGGTACTATGTAAGCAATAGCATACTAATAATAACACTGTATACTTCCGTTGTGTCCTAGATTTTTACGTATTACTTTAATTGTTAGTTTATTGCAAAATAAAAATTTATAATAGGTAAGCACTTTTACGTCTGAAGCACAAGTTCTACCTAGTTCAGGCAAATTATAAGTACATCAGTGCTATTTAGAATTAAGAAAATTATTATAAAAATTATGTACAAAGCTGAGAAATTAACAATTTATTATTATTTTTCTAAACAAAAATAATACATATTAAGGTATCTAATACAAGAACTTGATCCAAAGAAAGTAAAAGACATTATCAGCAGCAAACAAAATGGAGCACCAAATCGGCAGCGTCTACGGTGTAGCTCCCGTATCTATTGTATTCGCTGAAACGAGTAAATATTTCCTGTAATTTACTTATTCCACAAAACACTGCTTTCTGTATAAAACACAAAAGCACAAGCTGTGGAGACTGTAAACAAAATGGCGTATTTAAATGGGCGGCAACTGCATTGTCGGAGCGTTGCGTTACACCGATATCACTCGCTGCCCTACTCGCACTCGCCGCCACGGTTGCTCTTCGAGCCTCTTTATTTTCATTGTATATTCACTAATACGAAAACACCATAAGGACCTAATACCAACACCATGACTTCAACCTTATCGTAGTGAAATAAGGTAAGTTTTCGGCTGTATGTTCGTGCGGACAGAAGTCACTGCGTCCACATCACAGCGACATGTGAAACTGTTGCACGGTCCTCTGTCCCTGTCCGACGCGAAGGGGTGGAGTATTTTTATATCTGCATCTCTTTCTCGCTCGCCTCCTGAGAAGTAATGTGTTGTTGCGTGTTGTGATATCTCTGAAATAACAGGGAAGCACTCGCTACGAAGTTGTCATTTGTAACGGTTTTGCTGTGTACCGTCAGCAAATGCGTTGAAACTTCAGCTGAATCACGGTGAAAATGTTCTTCATACTTTTTTCAGGAACGGTATGAAATAAATAATGCCGTTATATTAAATCAATGTTTTGCCGCTATTGACGATGATACGAATGACGCGAACTAGGCGAATTCAATAACTTGCTGGTGGTGAACTAGTTTTCAGTTCACCACGTTCCACTAGTTTTATTATGACCTCCTTCTTTCTAGACAGGACTGTTAGGTACAGCAACCTACGGCAGTACACAGAGTCTTCACTCATGCTGATTTTATTTAATAGTAGGTACTTACCTAGTTTTCTTTAAACTAACTACTCAGGTCAGATACGACTATGACTTAAGGCTTCCATCACATTTGGGACGTTCAAAAAACAAAACTAAAGTAATATTGTTATTCTGAAAAGTGGAATGATCCACCTAACCCATTTCATTATAAGTAGTCATGTCAAATGACATTTGATAAAATCCTAACTAAGCCTTAAGTAATGAAATGCCTTTACCCACTATAAGTATAATACCTATAATACTACTTATTAGCTGTATCAAATAATATTATAAATCCACCATATCTAAGTATTTTATTGCAGCCAGTACTCGTAGCCTCAAGGCAGGGCGCGTGGAGTTGCAAAGCCACTGGAGTGGGGCGTCGCTAAACAAAAACACGTATACAAGTAGCGGCGACGCGCTGATTGGCCAGCGTGGCTCGCTCCCCGCCCCCTGCAGGCCCGGGCCCGCTCCCGCTAGCCGCCGCCGGCACTCCGTGACACGCTGTCCGCCCGGCAACATGTGTAGTGGTGCCGAAGGGGGCTCCTGGCCGCTCGGGAAGGACGCGCCAACAGTGACCGCCGCGGCTCTCGACCACTATCGCTTACAATTGTACAACTATGCAGTCGCCGAGCGACTCCGCCTGTACCCGCCAACCGTGGCACCGTGCTACGCGCCCTACGGGCCCCGGCTCGCGCTCTCCATGTCACTGCTGCAGCAACGAGTCCTGCAACCCGAAGAGCCGAAGCCGCAACACAGTTACATCGGCCTCATCGCCATGGCAATCCTCAGCTCGCCAGACCGGAAACTAGTCCTTTCAGATATCTACCAGCACATCCTGGATAATTATCCGTACTTCCGCTCCCGAGGACCTGGCTGGCGCAACTCAATACGACACAATCTATCCTTAAACGACTGCTTCGTTAAAGCTGGAAGGTCAGCCAATGGGAAAGGCCACTATTGGGCTATTCACCCAGCCAACATCGAAGACTTCCGCAAAGGAGACTTCAGAAGACGCAAAGCTCAAAGGAAAGTGAGAAAACACATGGGATTAGCTGTTGACGATGATGGTGAAGACTCGCCGTCCCCTCCACCACAATCGCCGCCGCCGACGGCGCTGCCACTGCCATTCTGGGGAGCAGGCCGGCTGCCCGGCGGAGCACAGGCACGAAAGAGGCAGTTCGATGTGGCTTCACTGCTGGCGCCGGATGACGCTCCCGAGAAACGGCAGCGACGTGACAGTAGCTGCGAAGAGGAACCAGAAGAGGACATTGACGTGGTGGCGAGTGATCAGGAGGAGCGCGGCGAGGAGGAGACGCATGGGCAGGCGCGAGCCCTGCCCGCGCCGGCCGCGCACTACCCGCTGCTGGGCGGCTGGTGGCCGGCGCTGGAGCCCGCACTACTGCAGCAGCTGCGCCGCTCCGCGCTGGCGCCGGCGCCGCCCAGTCCCGATCAACAGCGCCCACCCGACACCTAGACGACTGTGCGTATTGTAAAAAATGTGAATAACCAGTATTAAGTATCCAGTGGGTACGTTATCGTTACCTAGTGATATCCCAGTGTAAATCTATGTTTATCTGTATTTTATCTACTCTGTGTAGGCGCGTTGAACTCTTTTCTTTAAAATCTGTCTGTAATCTTCTCTTAAATCTTTCGTTTTCATTTAATTCTTCTTTTATCGTCTATAATCATAGATCTGTGGTCTATAATGATAAATCTAAGTGTAAATTATTGTAAAAATTGAATTTAGGTATATGTAGGCATTATTTCTACTTAAAACTGTATATCTAGAACAGTGATAGTTGGTTATACTGAGCGATTTATTAATAAAGTCTGAGATCGACCAAGCTATGTAGATAGTCTCCTAGTTCTATATGTAAATACGTAAAGTGATGTTGTCTACTCCTCGTTGTTAATATAACATGTAAACATACTGTTGTTTATTTACTAGATGACATTAATCAATTAAAATAATAATAAAAAAACCTATGAAATCTCCGAATAAATAGAAATTATAATTTAACTACATGTTTTATTTTAAAAATGAACCATTTAATTCATACCTAGCACGATTTAGTCAAACGACAGTGTTTTTAACATTCACCCACGTGTGAAAGTTTTTCTTCTAGTAATCAATGAGATACAAAAGTATTTTTCAATATACCGACATTTATTCGTGCATAAAATAACAAACAATGATAACGTAGGTATAGGTAGACAAAACTTCATTCGTTGTCAAAATTTAGGTTTTATGAAAATCTTGACCATAAAATGTACATACCTAGGTACAAATACAGAAGGTAGTTATGGAACTATGAATAGTTGGTTCAGTATAAATATTTGTTGTGATAATAAGTACTTATCATCATCATCCTTTTTATCGTCCCACTGCTGGGCACAGGTCTCTTCTCATATAGAGGAGGATTGAGCGTAATCACCACGCTTGCTCAATGGGTCAATGTATACACTTTTACAACAAGCTTCCCATGGACGTTCGAAACTTACCCATTAAACGATTTAAGAACCATATAAAGGCCAAACTTTGCTAGAAGACAAAAAGCTTGGGACTGAGCTGCTCGCTCTGTTAAGCATTGTTAATTGTTATTAAGCAATATGCGTAATTATAAGGTAAATTATTGTAAACATTTTCATTTTTAATGTATGGACTTGAAAAAAGACGATGATCCCTGAGTTTGTTTCGGCTATGTCTTCTCAGAGGTAGTCAGTTAGGGAATGCCGGCTTCATCTAGTTAAAAAAATAAAATAAAAAATAAACATGACGTGTAAAAGTGATCAGTGATCCTACTTGCTTAATAAACGATTTCATTTCATTTCAGAGTTGGCGATTTCAGACTTAAAGTCCAGGTTTCCTCAAGATGTTTTCCTTCACCTTGTAATCAGTCATTGGTGTCCAAGATATAGGTACTTAGAAAGTACATACCTATAGGTAACTTAGAAAAGTTACATTGGTACTTGCCTGACTTGGAATCGAACCCGTAAACTCATACTTGAGAGGCTGGTGTTTTAACCACTAGGTCATCAGAACTGTTTATTTTTATTACAACTTTATTTTTACTGTAGGTATACGAAACCTAAATACAGTTTCTTCAGAATAACCAATTGAATCCATTCCAATCATTTTTACACCATGTTATATTTTTTCCCAACAAGCTCATAACTTTGTGGTTTTTTATGATATCTTTTCAAAATTTTGTACATAGATTCTTTACTTAAAAATATACGACAAGTGTTTCGGGTTCCACACAAAGACAAAATATTGCATTTATTGCATGCATTCTTTTGGTGACTGTGTGTGACCGCTTCGTTCTTTTAAACTTTAACTAAATGATGTATTATAACGCGTATTTTGCCATTATTTTGAGAATTTATCACGAAAGGTTTCAGTGTTAACAAACTTACCTATAATAAGGAATTTTGAAGATAGATATAATATATTGTTCCGAGGACAATTCAATCGTTTAGGACCATCGAGCATCACCCAATTAACGTAGGTAACACACTATTGCTCTCAAATTTTGAAATTATAATAATCTAATAATAATAAATAATAGATATTTATTTCACACTTCACATAGATTTGCCTTGCCATAAACAATAATTTGACGGTACATTAATATTAGCATTTTTAAATAGATACCTATAAGACTTATCATAATTAACAATATATAAAGAAAACCCCGTCCGACCCGTAAGGATAAATAATAAAGGTTAGGTAAACACATGAACAAATAAAATATGAAATTTCACATAATCACCATAGTAACAATAGTAATGAATTGTGAAATAATCTTTTTGTCCCGCAAATTAATTCCAACTTCCCCGAAATTTGGTAATTTTAAAAAAGTGACAACACCATTTTTGACGGTATAATTATGAGCGAATAGCGATGCGACCACGTGCCGCGTACCCTGCCCCCTTCGCCCGTGTATGTATTGGCTACCGCACTTGTACTAAGTTACCTGTTTTTCGAAATATTTTTTTTTTTAAGTAGATTTTTTTTAAGTTTAGCCCGGCTTTGTAGAATCAGATATCGATACCTAACAATACCTTCACGGAATCAGATATCGATACCTAACAATACCTTCACGGATCGGACAGGGTTTTCTTTATATATTGTATATATGGGAAGGTAGGTACTCTGACTCATAACCTAGGTGTAGGCCTGTGATTTAGGAGTCAGTGATTCTCCGGAAGACACAAAGGCAAAATTCTAGTGAGATCCTAGTCTAGTGAGAAATATGTCTACAAAATAAATAACACAATGAATGTTGTTGAACTCTCAAAAGGACACCCATTGCTGTTGACAGTATCTACCCTAGGTATGATACGTAATTGGGTTGTACCTATCCTAAAAAATAATTTAATGTCCATCAGATAGATTTATAAAAAATATTGAACACGTATTTTTTGCCGCCAAGCGATTCGTCGAGTTCCGGCATGATGTCTGGTGAAGCCGTACAGAGGACGAGTCTGAGCAGTTGTATTGCGATGTGTGCCGGGTACGATGCGCCAAATGTTATTGTGTCGGGAGTTTGATCGTGCAGGGTCTCCAGATTAATCTCCCTCTGGTGCAGCAACGTTGGTCGTGTTGTTGGGTTTAACATTGTATCACCTCGTTCAACTGTCGTCTTCCTTCCTACTCAAAAAGATTTTTAAGTGATTAGGCTTAATAAACTTGTGCGCTTTACCATCAACGATTGCATCACTGCTTACCATCAGGCGGGATTGCAGTCAAGCACTAGTTTATAATTATTAAAAAAAAAATATTTTTCTTTAATTCAAATACTTAGGAAGATATATTGATTTGAAATGTCGCATGACGTCACGCCGTCACGCAATTAACCCCCACTCCGTAACCTTAATACGTTATATCTCAGTAGTTTTTGGTAATATCGACAAAATAAAAAAACGGGTCTTAATTTTTTTTATTATCTTTAAGACGGACTAATTATTGATTTTCATACCTTGGATACATCCTTATTACCGTGTTGGTTTAATGGCGTGGCTGGAAAGAAGATATGGAATCCTTAAACTAATAATAAACTTTCCGTTAGAGCGAGTGCTTATTTAAATAGGTACAAATTATTTTAACTAAAAATCATTCACAGGTATTTGCTTATTAAGAGTGAGAGAGAGAGAATTACTTAAGTTGGTATATCTACAAACTAGGCGGCTTTTTAGATTTATTTTTCAACTCAGAAAAGTGCTGTTGGGGCTGACGTAGTGCGTCAGGGATGTTTGTGGAATTGTGGATAATAATATTAATAGTTTTACTGCCATTCTTAGGAACTAGCTTTCCGCCCGCGGCTTCGCCCGCGTGGAGTTGGGTTATATCGCGCTTTTTAGATTTCCCTCGGGAATATCAAATTTTGCCGGGATAAAAGCTAGCCTAAGTTCTTTCTCAGGGTCTAAAAATTGTCTGTGCCAAATTTCACCAAAATCGGTTGAGAGGTTTAAGCGGGAAAGCGTAACAGACAGACAGAGCTACTTTCGCATTTACAATATTAGTATGGATTAGTATGGATAGATGCGCATCTCTGATGACGCTTGTTCGCCGCAGTAACATCAGTATTCTCAGTGTGGTAGATCGTTGGGTTTCTCCCAAGTTGCAGCGGTGGATGCAGCTCCACGCTAAGTTTTAATTTTATGTGTATGTTTTTTTTTTGCCTTTTATCTATGTCTGTAACCTACTAATACCAGAAGTTAAGTAAAATTGTTACTAACCCTATGGACTGCAGTCTGAATTAAAAGTTTTCTATTCTATTCTATTATTTTATCTTAACATAAAATGATAAAAACCTAGGCGCAGTCTCATCGCGATGACAAACGAATTACACGTCATTTTGACACATTAAAAGTGAAAACAAATTATGAACATTTTTTAAATTTAGATGAACTGTGGTATCGCCAAATTTCTAGATATACCTACCTACTTAAATACCAATTGTTTATTATCTATAGATCTTTTTTCCCACACCAGTATCCATTGTTTAGCGGGTAAGTACCTATTGTTGGTAATACTTAAAGCTGTCGGTATACTAATACTGTTTAGCCGGAGTTAGGATGATTCATGGTTTTAACACAAATTTCACCGTGTGAACTTGTATTTCCAAGACAATTGACAGACAATTAGCCACCTAAGTTAAACTGGAAGATTAAATTTTTGACAAAGAAATAGGTAAGTACCTACCTTTTTCTTTGGCTAAAATTTAATCTTACCAGAAGTACCCACGTAGGTCCTTTCAGTATGGTGCATATACATAAATTAAAGTTATATAAGCTATTTTTTTTTTAAATACGTTGCCCCATACTAGAAATTTCTCCTGTATCGTGGGTGCGTTTACAAACATATAAAACTCACATGCACAAAGAGCCAGACGCGGAACAATTATTCGTAGGTCATATAAATATTTTTTCCGTGCGGGAATCGAACCCGGGACACGCAGCGCAGAAGACAATATTTTAACCACTGCGCTAACCATGCTGTCTTACCGTGCTATTACATTGCTATGGTTTGGACTTCATTCAAATTTACTTTATATTCGTAGTTTCAAAAATAACGAGAATGACGTTATGATAATATCTAATCAAATCTACAAATAAACTCGCATTAGATTTGAAAAAAAAAATGAAGTATATAGAAATCACAGGAATGGAAATTTATAAACGTAGAAACTTGTGTAAAATAAATATGGGATTCTTCAAAGACTATCACCATTAAGCGCACGTTTAGGTATAAATAATATTTTTCTTGAGTTTGTTGCGGACTTGCGGTGCATAATTCTTTTTAGAGTAGTTAAATAGAATCCATACTAATATTATAAATGCGAAAGTAACTCTGTCTGTCTGTCTGTCTATCTGTCTGTCTGTCTGTCTGTCTGTCTGTTACGCTTTCCCGCTTAAACCTCTCAACCGATTTTGATGAAATTTGGCTCAGACAATCTTTAGACCCTGAGAAAGAACATAGGCTACCTTTTATCCCGGAAAAATTTGATGTTCCCGAGGGAAATCTAAAAAGCGCGATATAACCGAACTCCACGCGGGCGAAGCCGCGGGCGGAAAGCTAGTAGTAATATAATTATATAAAATATATTAGTAGTTAATTATATTGACGTCTAAAGTCTACTTACAGAAATAAAAACCTATCCATCTTATCATCGTTTATCATTTTATTTGATAAGACAATGTTTTAACTGATTTTATTTTTCAGAATTTAGAACACAAATGGAAAAAAGAACAAAGAATATAAAATATCAATTTGTAAAGTAATAGACATTACTAATTCCTAACTCGTTTCAACAGGTAATCGACATAATCACGAATTAAGGAAGTTAAGAGATTTAAAGATAACAATTGTAGCTTGGGTTACAAAACCTACAAGCCAACAACATGCCAAAAGGGTGTCACATTCCGTCGCGGTTAGATTCGACATCTTGATGTTATCATGAACGTTTTGTTAAAATTACCAATTTATGCTTTCTCACGGTTAACCCATATCACTCTTAGATTAGCTGATAAACACCTATGCGACGATACAAATACATACCTCTATTAAAATAATATCTACCACTGTCCGGTCCAATCCAGAATAAAACTATTAAAACACAGGATTTGACATGTTATGTGTATACAATTTTACTTCCAAGCACATTTTGTGAGATTACTTTTTCATATAACTTAGGCGGGATTCGTAAAAGATTATTCGTAAAGGATGTTATGAACCTATCTTCTTACATTACCTTCATAACTCGAGTCCTACTTAGCGTTCTTTAATAATTACATTTTATTGATTCAATAAATAATATTTTTATTCTATTATTCAATAGATACTATTTTATTGTGTTATTCAATAAATAATATTTTATTGTGTTATTCAATAAATAATATTTTTATTCTGTTATTCAATAAATAATTAGTGTAACAATGTTTGTGTGGACTAAATCAATTGTTGTAGGTAATTTAAAAGATTCAAAATCTAGTGGCAGTTTTATCTCGACTAACAAATGTCCAAAACTTGTTAAGATGTGGTATTTTGGACAAACTGAGACTTAGGTGCGTATTACAGAACGTTACTCAAACATTGATTTCTGCTTAAGCATTACTTAAAACTAGTTTCAACCAATCAAAAGGCTTGAAACGAGACTTAAGTAGAGCTTGAGTTTGAGTGACGTTCTGTAATACGGACCTTAGATCAGATGTTGAAAATTCTTAAAATTACAAGAATAACCACTCTGGTAGATACTCAACCGTTTTCATTTTAAATATAATCTTGACGAAACATCTATCGTCAGTATTCCATTGGATTATTAGATTTAATAAAATATTTGTGAACCTAGGTATAGGCACGAGAGAGCCTATCTTATCTAAGCTTGGGTGAGGGTCCCATGAATTGTATAAGTTGATATTGGGTTTTATATAATTGCTTTTTTTTTGCTTTAAATGAAATTTACTATGATATATTTACTATTTAAATAACTCCAAAATACTGATAATTTATCAGATGTATCCGGTTCCGGCTCTTTCGATTCAGGGTTAAAGTAGATTACTGATTTTTTTGTTTTTTTTTTGGCTTATTCCGCCTTCTTGTACGGGGTCTGCCGCGACACCGTCCTCTTAATTCAAGGCTCCACGTAGTCGTGTCTTCTTATTCTTTAGCCTATAGAGGTCCACTGCTAGACAAAGGCCTTCCCAAAGCTTTCATTGCTTGAGGGTTGCGATAATCCCCACACTTGGTAGGCGGGTTGGGGATCGCAGTAATTTGATATTTCACAGGAGAAGTGCTGCTGCCCGCTTCCCTAGTGAGAGTTCTTTTGGTCGCCTCTTACGACACCCACGGGATGATATGGATTGGTACTATTCTAAGCCCGGTTCCACACGGGCAAGTAGTCGCGTAGTCGACTATAATAATCTACGTTACTTAGGTAGCTCCAGTATTCGATTTCAAGTCCGATCATGGAAAAGTTTCCTTAGTCATCCTTCAATCGGTTGGAGGAAGGAACTATACAAAACAGTAGAAGATTTATCGTCAGTACGTCTGGGGCTCACTAACTACCGTAGCAGATTCTGGATAGATTTGTTAGGTTAGTAAGAATAATTATATTGGCACACAGCTCGTAGAACCGATGGCCGATGGGGCAGAAAGGCTCTTGAATGGCGACCACGTACTTACCGGCAGACCACGTAGGTACCTACCTACGGGCAAGCGCAGCGTCCTACGCCCACCGACTAGATAGTCAGATGATCTGACCAAAATCCCAGGGAAACGCTGGATGCAGGTCGCGTCCAACCGTTCTTTTTGGAAATCCTTGGGGGATGCCTATGTCCAGCTGTGGACTTCATGTGATGATTTTGTAAATTTTTCTTCAACATCGATTTAGCAGATTAGCCTCAAAATCTCTCCAATAAAACCGGCAAAATGTTAACAGAATATAAATTTCCAATGCCCAACACACGGCTACTATTCACTTCTCGATGTAAGTGGTACTTGGTTATTTAATTAAGTCAGCGTCGGTTCTGATTCCGTGTCAATCAAACTGGACGGACGTGCGGCCACAGCCTGTAATTTGCTGATATCTTGACACCGCCGCTCATACAACGAATTTGCGATTCTGCTGCTCTGTGGTTAGCCAAACAAACTGTGTGATATGCAAACTAGAATTGGCTGTAGTAGGTACTTATGTGTATAGCTGTTTGTTGCTCTTTTATTATATTATAAACAGTTTTTAGTTTAGATTTTTAGTCAGTCATTCAACTAAAGTGCTTCCTTAAATTCTCGCCAAAGTGGATTTTCAAAATTTTGTGAGGTTCTCTGAGGAATAGAAACCGCAACAAAGTGATGCGGCAAATAACTATTGGCGCAGTATCATGGAGAATTATTGTGGCAACGGGCCGGCCATATTAGCTATAGAGCCAATTACTGTTGGGGTAGACGAGTTCTTCAGCGGAGACCGCGAATCGGTCACCGTAATATGAGACACCTTATGGCTTAGTGGACTCCTAGGCTGATGACGAGTTTTATAAAATGTTCTGAGGTCTACTTGTAGGTATTTTAATACATATGTACATATATATTCCTAGGTAAATATATCATCAAGCTTGTTTTAAATAAAATGTTAGCCAGTGTATATATGTAGGTAGGTATATAGTACTAAAGTGCATAATAATTCTCCACATGTATGTTTAAATCCCGAATTCAATCCAATCAGATCCAGTCTCCATGGCGCTACTGGAAATTAAGAAGAAAAAATTCATTGTAAAAAAAAACCCAAAGTTATCTGTAGCTATTTGTTGGAAGAGTTTTTTTCTCTCTTTTTCATCTTGTACCTATTTCTTTTTTGTTTTTTTTTTCATCTGCTTGCTGTGTGCACTTAAATGGTAAAATAAATTAATAAACAAAATGGCGCCAATTTCTTTGTTGACAAACTAAACTGAATTTAAGTTCACTGCATACAATATTGGTTTAGTCCTAGTCAAAGTCCTAGTCCTAGTCAAAGGAACTCCATAGGCAGTTTAGACGTGATTAAGAACATGGCGACTAAAAATATGTCAATTTACGTCAAGCGCGGACTAATTTGATAGGACTAAACTAATAGTTTTCTTCTGTCATTTTAAGAATAGAAATAATAAGCTGCACTGAGCTTCTATTTAGTTTACATTATGAACAAGAGAATGAAATCTTGATTAAAATTACATTAAGTCTATCAGGTCTGATGGAATCTAGATTTTACGTTACGCATTGTTGCGTTACAAGTACTTACTGTAACTCATTGTGGTTAATTTCCATCATTCCACTTTCTCATTTAATTAACTATGTTTCTCTTAGATTCAGTTGTGAATGAAGTAGTAGTGACTATCATACTCAATCATACACTCAATCAGTTCCTGCAAATTACTCCTTTAAAGTCGTACCTATACTGCGTGAAACATTCTCATGAATGAGCTTGAGTTATTTTGAGTAAAGGTAACAAAATCTCTGTTTCCTAAAAAGAAATTGTAATAATGTTATCAGGGTAACAAAAGCATTATGGGCTAAAACAGGTTGTAGGTTTGCGAGGGACTATGCGTCAACTTCCTGAATAATTTCTTTTAAATCCATTGTTGAGCTGTAAGCTGGGATCAGCCGTAGATAAAGTCATTGATAAATAATTTTATGACGATGTTTTCTTTGCATTGTTACTGCCAATGTTAATGTTTAATCCTTTTGTGTTACCACAATGAGAACTGTGGTGGGTTTTTTCTGTTATGGCAAGTTTTTGGTGTTGCGTAAAAATATTTTGAACTAGCTTACCTCTTTTAGTTTGCCAGCGTGGTGTTCGGTTACATCGCGCTTTTTAAATTTACCTCAGGAATATCAATGTTTTCTGGAATAAAAAGTACCCTATTATTTAATCCGAACTTCTAACTTTACGTCTGCAAAATTTCAAAGCAATCGGTACAGTAGTTACGGCGTGATAACGGAACAAACATACAAACAAACTCACTTTCCCATT
The DNA here is from genome assembly GCA_017933935.1 of Sesamia nonagrioides. Classification (NCBI taxonomy): domain Eukaryota; kingdom Metazoa; phylum Arthropoda; class Insecta; order Lepidoptera; family Noctuidae; genus Sesamia; species Sesamia nonagrioides. Next base: position 191,909 of record JADWQK010000717.1, on the reverse strand, counting down.
TATAATATTAGTAAGGGTTATTCTTGGCATGCTAGCAAAATATTTTGGATAAAAAATTCGAAGACGATTCAATTGTCTTTAGCAGTACAAATATGTTCACAAACGAAATTAGTAACCGTTAATGGTCCGCTATAGCTGAAAAACTTCAGCTAACTTCAGCCATCGGATTCTTACTAAACAGTAAGAATCCGATGGATTATTTTCAATGAAACTTAAGTTTATAGGTAAGTAAATGATCATCATCATCATCATCAACCTTTTATCGTCCCACTGCTGGGCACAGGTCTCCTCTCATACAGAGAAGGATTGAGCGTAATCACCACGCTTGCTCAATGCGGGTTGGCGATTTCAGACTTAAAGTCCAGGTTTCCTCAAGATGTTTTCCTTCACCTTCAGTCATTGGTGTCCAAGATATACTTAGAAAGTACATACAACTTTCGAAAATTTACATTGGTACTTGCCTGACCTGGAATCGAACGCGCGCCCTCATACTTGAGAGGCTGATGTTTTAACCACTAGGCCACCACGACTTGATGTTTGTTTTATTAATTTTATTCAAAAATGGCCCCGATTCCCATAAATGAAATAAAAAATAGATATTTTTTTAAAATAATTAAAAAGTCACATTTGGTTAGTACCTACCTACAGCCATATAGTAGAAACAGTCTGTCCTGTACCTACTTACTATATGTAAAAACTGGTTAGGGACTTATCTTTTTGACGACTGTACAACTTTGGTAGACCTCTGCCTGATCCTTTGAGGATTAGGTAGCTTTAGAGTAGGTAGAGAGGTATAGAGGAAAAGAGTGTCTATGGAGTTTCTTGCACGTTCTTCTCCATAGAGATCTACGCTTTAGAACGTGCAATTTAGCTTCACTTTTCTTGGACTGACCGACATTGACTATTCAAAAGCACCAACCGATGGATAATTTAAAATAAACAATTTTGATTTGATTTGATTCGATAGGTTGGTTGTTATATTTTACATTCTAAGCCTTCTTCTCAGCGAAAGCACAAGGAAGTGGAAAAGGGCAGTGATTTTGAGAGATTGACTTTTGACGTAATCGACGTCTGTAATTTTGTTAAGTAAGTAGGTACGAAAATGGCTGATTCTCAACCTACTCGTAATTTGGATAAATTATTTTGATCTTGTAATCAAAGTTATGTCTCAGTCGAATCTTTCAGTGTAGCTACCATGAGTTTTCATCACGAGACTCGATCGTCGATATCGAGCGCGTTTGGCGCTCTCATTGGTTGAGAGTTCTTACAACCTTGAAGCGGGCCAATCGATGAGTCAAACGAGCTCGATATCGACGATCGAGTCTCGTAATGTAAACTCGTGGCAGCTACACTGAACCGAGCTTTCATGACTGCTGATTATCTATGAGAGTGTATATAGGTAGGTTGACAGCCTCCGCGGCGTAGCGCTAGCGAACGCGGCCGCTGCGCAAGGAGGCGCGGGTTCGATCCCCGCACAGTGCAAATATTTGTATGCATGAATATGAATATTTGCACTGGTCTGGTCGTGCCTCGGAAAGCACGATAAGCCGTTGGTCCCGGTTGCCATACGAACATCTAGTGGCAGTCGTTACGGGTTGTTGGAGCCCTCAAAAGTCTAACAATTGGTCTAACTGCAATGCTTAGATATCGCCTTCGGGTTGTGGAGGTCAGACGGTAGTCGCTTCACGGAGAATATCGAAGTTTAGCCAAAATCAGCAGTTTGACTGGTAAAAGCGGACCCCAGACTCCAAAAGCTACGGATGCGACTGGGATTGACGCTGAGATGATAAGTGTAGGTAGTGTATGTGTGAGTAGGTACAGACCAGGCCTTCTTCGTTGGTTTAAGGTTGTTTACGAGTTGATAAAAAGGTTAAAAGTATTATATGGACATTTACAGAAGAAAAGCAAATGACTTACGTTTGCTTAACATAAGATAAATTGTCATAGTTGGCGGATGACTCCGGCGACCAATGGTATCCATACTAATATTATAAATGCGAAAGTAACTATGTCTATCTGTCTGTCTGTTACGCTTTCCCGCTTAAACCTCTCAACCGATTTTGATGAAATTTGGCACAGACAATCTTTAGACCCTGAGAAAGGACATAGGCTACCTTTTATTGAAAAAAAAAATGATATTTCTGAGGGAAATCTAAAAAGCGCGATATAACCGAATTCCACGCGGGCGAAGCCGCGGGCGGAAAGTTGTATATAAGTACCTATCTTAGAATATCATTGTATACTACTATAACAATAACTATAAAAACAGTGTTTGACTGAAGACTGCTGAATAAATAAATCTTCTGACGTCATCATCTAGCATCAAATAACTGCATAGTTTGAAAACGTTCTTCCACTAATTAAGTCTAATCGAGCGGCGTCGATACAAGTAATCCAATGAGCGGGAGTGGGGCCGTCGGAACCGGTAAACGCATGTAAATGGGACATAATGGCCCCCGGGTGTAGGGGCCCACGGCAGGCGTCGGGCCCCAGCGTCGGGCACATTAATGAACGTGCCACCGTCTACTGATGCCTTTATTGTTTTATATTTGTACGATGTGATGCCTAAACATGGCGTGTTGTTTTGTGTTTGTGCATTTGACTAGTGTTAAGATTTTCAATTACTTCTTTCTTAACTCCTATCGAGATACAGAGAATTAGAAATTAGGTACTCACGGCCAATTTTTAAAACCATAGCTAATTATTGGTGTCCCTACGGATTTAGAAGCCAAGTTTTACCTATACACATTATCAACCTTTTTATCGTCCCACTGCTGGACACAGGTCTCCTCTCATACAGAGAAGAATTGAGCCTAATAACCACGCTTGCTCAATGCAGGTTGGAAATTTCAAACTTAAAGTCCAGGTTTCCACAAGATGTTTTCCTTCACCTTGTGATTCAGTCATTGTTGTCCAAGATATAGGTACTTTCTAAGTACCTATATCTTGGACAACAATGACTGATTACTAATTATAACTTATTAGGTACTACTATTAGGTACTTATTATTTTTAGTTATTATTTATTATTATATTGTATATACATATAAATTACATTTTTAAATATTTGTACATAAAAAATACATAAAAAATCATTTAAAAATATAAAAAAATAGTAGCCCACCGGTATCGGGAACAGGTTCCAAGCTACCAGCGGTCAGGGCTCCAGAGAGAGGAACTTCCTGACGATGCGAGCCCTGTCTAGCAGTACCGCTTTCTGAATCAAGCCCTTGATCCAGCTGCCTAACGAGAGCCTCCTGAGGTGTTGGTCGAGGCTTTTGGCTATTAAATCATTGGCTGTCATGATTATCGGTATAATGATTGCTGAATCTACTTCTCACATGTCGATAACCTCGTGAGCCAAGTCAAGATACTTGATTTGTTTATCTTTCTCGGCTTTTACGAGGTTCTTATCATTCGGGATGGTTATGTCAACAATCATTGCACGCCGCTCTGATCGATCCACCATCACTATATCGGGCTTATTGGCAACAATAGTCCTGTCAGTGATGATGGATCGATCCCAGTACAATGTGATATGGCCATTTTCATTTTTTCCACAAGGTTGTATTTAAGAGCAAGTTGCTGATGAATTATCCTGGCTACAAGGTTGTGTCTATGCAAGTACTCTCCGTTAACTAGACGAGAACACCCGGAGATGATATGCCTTATTGATACCCCCGGCCGGTGACATGCCCGACAGATGTCAACTGTGCCGTCTTTCACAATAAATCTCCGGTAATTGTTCGTCATCATAACTTCGTCCATAATTGCACATACAAAACCTTCGGTTTCCCCAAAAAGGTCACCGAATCGTAGCCAGGCTACGGACGCTTGTAAATCTACATCAGGCCCGTGTAGGGCTCTGAAAAAGCGTCCGTGAAGCTCCTTGTTCTTCCATACCTCCATGCGATCATTGGTGTCAAGCACTACTGGTTTGCGCCAGTTCTCTTTAGCCAAGGAGAGCGGAGTGAGGCCCTTGTCGACCGCGACCACATCTAGAAAATATTCCCTGAGACTGCATATCTCGCGATTGTGGTCTTAGCGTTTAAAAAGCCTCGACCTCCACATTTTCGCAGGATATACAGCCTCATAACCGATGACCGTGGGTGATGCAATCGATTTGCAGTCAGCAGTGTACGGACTCTCCTATCCAGGGCGTCGAGTTCGGTTTGAGTCCATTTGAGTATACCTAAAGTGTACATCAAAACCGGCACGACCCAACCGTTGAAAGCGCGCACCTTGTTAGTTGTTACCGCCTGATAGAAGACTATTAAGTACTTTTTTCAAGCGGCCAAAGAAGCATTCCTTCAACGATTGCTTCATGTCAGTAACATTGATACCCAACGCTACCGACATACCCAAATACTATTATTACTTATTACTGAATATAACTAAGAAGGGTTACATTGGTACTAGCCTGACCTGGAATTGAACCCGCACCCTCATACTTGAGAAGCTGGTGTTTTAACCACTAGGCCACCACGACTTTTATTTGACCACCACAACATTTTTTATTCACAGTTTTACCTATACAGGTACTACCAATAAGTTATCTTAAACATCCGCTAACTTTTTACCTGATATTCGAGAAGTTCCAGGTTCTTACTAAATCGACTAATTTACTAAAACTACTAAATATTAAAAACATTAAAACCTCCTCAACTCATATAGGTAGAATAATTGAAATACTCTTGTACATGGAATTAATATCTTTGACAATTTAAAAATGCCTAAGACTAACTTTGAAATTGAATACGCGATAGTTTCTGTATGAAAGTCCCTGGAGGGTTATCCCTTCACAATTCTTTGCAATATCCACCCTCATCTTCTGAACAGTAATGAAAATACACATGACTTTTCATGAACTTGTTATAATTATGTTTGTTACTTATTTAGTTTATTGCAACAAAATAATTTTGAGTACCTATATATAGGCATTATATGTTAGCTTTTATCTAAAACACACTCAACCATTGTTGTAGGTTATATGGCTAGATACGTTATTTAAAAGAGAAAAAACCTTTTCAAACACGAGCTGAAAGCTTCCATTAGGCAGCCATTGAGGTGAGAGAGGGTAGAGTGACCGGGATGTTCGGCTGACGATAAAACGCGTCCACTCTCCGCGAATTGCCCGCTCGAATCTAAACGCTCCCAATTCCGTCAAGTGTCGACAAAGGCCGACTTTTAGCGTCAACAATGAGCGAATGAAGCAAATTACCGCTTTTGGACACTTGAAAGCGTTTACCGAGCCGTGTTGGCGGGCAGTCGGGCGCATTGTGCGCGGACGGTTTGCGACTCGAAACAAACGATAACAATAAACAGTAAAAAGGAAAGTGTAGTATTTTGCGTGGCAATGCGCCGGGATAAAGGGCGCGGGCCTAATAGGTGTTAATGCGTGTGATTCGCTGAGCAAGGTGAATGGGTGCGTCTGCGCCGCGCCGCCGCCTGAGGGCCCGTGCCCCTCAGCCTGAGGGCCGTGCCCCCCGCGCTCTCACACTATTTTTATAACAAATCATCGACTCGTTGATTGACAACATTGTGTTTTGTGTTGGATTTTTAATGAATGAACGCTCTTATAAGTAACAATATGGATAAAATGAAAGAAAGTTTTAACAGACGTTTCTTGTTACTTATAAAATATTTTTGTTGCTTTTGATTGATATTTCTGCAGAACAACTTCAGATGATAAACTGACGAGACTAGCCGATTTATATCGTAAGAAAGTTACCGTTATGACTTAGGTCAAGGCAGCTACTAGATATTGACATTATTGACAAATTACTTCACATGAGTTCACGGTGTAATATTTACAGAATAGAATTACTGTAAGCTATTTAAGTACAAGTTCTGGTCCTATTAGATCTTATTGATATGATCACAATAAGTAGGTCACGAATAAAAAAGGAAAAATTTGCTCCTGGTGGGGAAGTTACTACTCCCCCAGCAGGAGCACCTTTTCCTTACATAGACCAAACCAAACAAGACACAACACATGACACGGGCATCAGCGCGATAAAGAGCGGTCAACATCTTGTACAAACATACAGAGGGCGCCACTCGTCAGTTTAAAGTTAAATACCAGCAATACAAACAGTTTGGAGTGGACCGCCCGCGGATTCGCACTCATGCGCTGTTGTAGCGCAAGGGTTCAGGGAACCAGGGCATACGATACCATGGCAGATGTGTTTGCTAAACAAATAGAATGTGTAACTTTTGTAGTTGCAATGAAACGGTTGAGATCATGGGAAAAGGTGTAGTCGTTCAGTGAGTTTTATTTAGAGTTACCTAGTTAATTGCTCGTAGAACCGATGGCCGATGGGGCAGTAAGTTTCTGGCGACGACCGATGACCTGGTGAAGGTCGCGGGAAGCCGATGGATGAGGGCAGCACAATAAAGATCATCGTGTAAAGCCTTGAGGGAGGCCTTTGTCCAGCAGTGGACATCTATAGGCTGAAGAAGAAATTCAGTTAGTTGGTATGGGAGGTGGCTGTGTGTAGTGCAGAATTATCCAAGGTAACAACATTGGACTCCCACCGATCACACCACAAGGATCTTGAAGAAGACTTTTATGCTTATCTATAACAATGAAAAGACAACCTATAACCCAGTCGGACAGTGGTGATAGACAAAGTTAAAAAAGCCCTTTTAGGTACTATAGATAAATTTATTTACCAGAACACTCTTTGTTTACGCTTTTATCAGATAGTTACCAGATTTTGAAGCAGGTTATGCTAAAATTGAGATTAAATTTTGGTCGATTCATTTTTTGACCACTAAGACCAACCACCAACCAACTCGTGCTGTCAAGCAGTCTTATTTCAGTATAACATGCATGAGTAGAGCTGTTCTGCTTCGAGGCTCCTTTGCTCCACAGTATTGGACAAGTATAAAGACTTTGTGTACGGAAGACAGCAGGTCATGCTACCCGAAAGCGTCAAATATTCGCACTCAACCTTGAGCCCTAATGCTTTACAGATAAAGTTGAAAAACTAATATGGATATCTGACAGATCGTAGTAGCTTGATGTGCTGTAGTCTGTACTATTGAAAACATTTAATGGAATTAATGTGGCTTAAATCAAAGTAAAGAAGACGTCTTTTTGTAACTAAAATGACCTAAACTTTAGATTTAAAAGTTGAATGGAATTTTGTAAGTTAATTAAAGCTTTTGTATTAGTTCAATTCTAATTAACAGGAAATAAGGATTTCATAGTTCGACAACAAAGTCTAAATAAACAGCATAATTTGCCTCTCATTTTCCAATGAATGCCATAAAAATCTTCCTGAAAACTATTAGTAGCTACCGATAAATTTTCCAATACGCAGTTGCCAACATAAATAAATCTAACAAAATATTACCCCGTAACTTTATTACCGTGCGCAAAATATTCGACAATACCAAATGAAATACGTCACGCGTTTTCCGGCTCAACGGCCCCGGAACAAAATAACGAATCAAATACAAATCGCGTACGAGTCGCATAAAATAAAATGTTAGTGAATAAAATAACGTGGCGTGGCGTGCACTGATGTGTGTGCGGTGCATTGAGAGCCGGTGGCGTGGACACATTTAATTGTGGCGGGACGCGACGCAACTGATGCGGTGTGCGACCGATGCGGGCGACGCGAGCGCGGTGGATGTAGGCAACAGATGTTGATTATGATGAGGCTTTGGTAGTGGAGCGTGCCGTTGCAATTTTTGTTTTGACTGTCTTGGTTAATCGGTGTGATTCATATTTACTACTAACTAGCTAGCTACCTACCGACTAGCTTCATCTTATTGACTGACCGACCTTCTGACAATTCAAAAGTGCCTGTAACTGGTTTATTTGAAATAAATGATTTGATTTGATTGATTTGATTTGATTTACTGAAACGTGTCGACAGAAAGTAGTCGATTAAGAAAATTATTATTATAAACTGCATGTCATGGTGGCCTAGTGGTTAAAACACCAGCCTCTCAAGTATGAGTGCGCGGGTTCGAGTCCAGGTCAGGCTAAACAAAAAGTACATGTAGTTAGTACATGTACTTTCTAAGTATATCTTGGACACCAATGACTGACGGTGAAGAAAACATCTTGAGGAAACCTGGACTTTAAGTCTGAAACCGCCAACCCGCATTGAGCAAGCGTGGTGATTACGCTCAATCCTTCTCTGTATGGAAGGAGACCTGTGCCCAGCAGTGGGACGATAAAAAGTTTGATTATGATGAAACTGCATTAATTTATTGTTTAAATTAACACGACATAAAATTATTAATATAAAATGCATTTAGTTATTATTTTAATTAACATAACATAAAATTATTAATATAAAACGTATTTATTTATTGTTTTATTTAAAACGACATAAAAAATTTAATTACGGAAATTAAAGACGGTTTGTACACATACACATAAAAGACAATAAAATAAAAACATCGAGTTCAGGTAAAAAAGTAATAAAACATGTCCCTTATCTGTGGATGGACGGCGCCGCTGGGGCCGGCCCAGGAAGTGGTGGCGAGACGACCTAGACGTGTAAAGCAAGGTTTTGTGGTAATATCGAGGTCTCTTTGAAAAGGTTGCCTGGAAGGACGTGTGACAGGCATTCGCTCAACAGAGTGCCAACATCTTGTATGTTAGGCAATATATTTACATGTACCTGCACCAAAAACTGTCATCATCATGTCCGCGTTAATCCCAGTCGCATCCGAAGCTTTTTCAGCTTTGGAGTCTGGGGTTCGCTTCACCAGTCTCACTGCTGATTTTGGCCAAACTTCAATATTTTCCGTGAAGCGACTGCCGTCTGATCTCCACAACCCAAAGGCGATATCGAAGCATTGCAGCTAGACCAATTGCTCTGTTAATCATCATCTCAGCCTTAATCCCAGTCGCATCCGAAGCTTTTTCAGCTTTGGAGTCCGTTCGGGTTCGCTTTACCAGTCTAACTGCTGATTTTAGCTAAACTTTGATATTTTACGCGAAGCGACTGCAGCCCTCTGACCTCCACAACCCGAAGCTACTGCTACTGTTAGTAATGTCACGCAATTATTCTGCTGCATATATAGGAGTTGTTAATCTCATGTTTTTCAATCCGTCCTAATGTAAGTAATTGGGTTGTATCCTAAAAAATAATTTAATGTCCATTAGATAGGTTTATAAAAAATACTAGCTTTCCGCCCGCGGCTTCGCCCGCGTGGAGTTCGGTTATATCGCGCTTTTTAGATTTCCCTCATGAACATAATTTTTTTCCGAGATAAAAGGTAGCCTATGTTCTTTCTCAGTGTCTAAAGATTGTCTGTGCCAAATTTCATCAAAATCGGTTGAGAGGTTTAAGCGGGAAAGCGTAACAGACAGACAGACAGAGTTACTTCGCATTTATAATATTAATATGGATTGAACACGTATTTTTTAGTTTCTCTTCCATTTAAATGTTTAGTACGATATTTTGATTTGAAATGTCGCATGAAGTCATGCCGTAGTGCAAAAAATACCACGGCGCGGCGTGACGTAATTAGTCCCCACTCCGTAACTTTAATTCTCAGTAGTTTTTGGTAATTTCGACAAAATAAAAACACCGGTTCTTATTTTTTTTTTTTTAATCCATACTAATATTTTAAATGCGAAAGTAACTCTGTCTGTCTCTCTGTCTGTCTGTATGTCTGTCTGTCTGTTACGCTTTCCTGCTTAAACGTCTCAACCGATTTTGATGAAATTTGGCACAGACAATCTTTAGACCCTGAGAAAGAACATAGGCTACCTTTTTCCCGGAAAAAGTGGATGTTCCCGAGGGAAATCTAAAAAGCGCGATATAGCTGTAATATCGCCGTGATATTATAGCAATTTCAACAATAAAACATCAATTAATAAGAAAGACGCCATGCCTTTAATTTAACCACCATTTTACAATTATCCAAAAACTAAACTAACTACAAATTATAATCTATGGAAAAGGGTTGCCCTATGGCAGTTATAATGTTGCCAACACTTAATACACTACAAATACTCCCCCTCACAAGTTCAAAGGAGTGGGTTTCCTTATAATTCGACTTGAACGTCTTAATCCTGGACTTTCCAAGACCTCATCTGCTTTAACTACATTTTCATTCTGTGCTACGCTATTGCCAGATTCCTCTGCAAATGACTCTTTGTGAAAATCCAAGCTTACACTTTGACCCTGCTCTGTATCCTGAGTTTTGGGAGAATTATCAGATTCACAATCTTTTAAATAATCATCGTTTACTGATGTTTTATTTGAATCACTATTTTCATCACTATAATTTGTGTTATCCGTGTATTTATCATGGATGTTGCTCTGGGGATCAGCAGAAATAATCTGGTTCAAATGTCGTTTCCAAATTAAATTTTCACCTTACATAAATAAGTTGTACATCCTAGAACTTCATCTATTACACATTTAACAAATTTTTTCTTACTAGGATTTCTATAATCCCTACAAAACACTATGTTACCCTCTTGGAACCTTTCATCTCTACCTCCCTTTGATTTCCTTTCCTTATTCCCTTCTCTCTTATTAGTTAGCAAATCAAATCTTGTTTTTAATTTTCTTTGAAACATTAACTCAGATGGAGCTACTCCAGTTGTTGTATGTACTGAATTTCTATAACTAAATAAGTATCTGTTCATTAATGTTTCAAATGAAATGCCTCTATTTCTTCCATCCTTTAAAGCTTTATTCATCCCTGATTTTAAACTTTTAACTGCATTTTCAGCAAAACCATTACTGGCTGGGTGAAATGGAGGCGAGGTTTCGTGCTTAATACCATTTTTGTGCAAAAATTCTAAAAAATCACTAGACCTAAAAGTTGATGCATTATCTGTAACTAAAACTTTTGGCAAGCCAAATCTACTAAAACATTCTCTAAATTTTTCTATTGCATGCTTAGATTCAAAATTTTTCATTATAAATGCTTCTGGCCACTTGGTATAAGAATCTACAATTAACAATATTGTATTTCCCTGTAATGGACCTAAAAAATCTGCATGTACACGTTCATAAGGAACACTGACCCTTGGCCAAGAAATTATTTTTGCTCTTCGCGGTTCAGGCCTTTCCGACATACATACATCACAAGATTTTACAAAATTTTCGATGTCCTTATCTAACCCTGGCCACCAAAAATATGAACGAGCATTACTTTTCATTTTTATTATACCTTGATGAGTAGAATGTAACTCATTTAAAATTAAATTGTGTAATTTCTTTGGAATAACCACTCTATATCCCCGCATTATTACTCCCTTTTCTATATATAATTCGTCTTTTCGACTCATAAATGCCTTAAATAAATCATTTGTTACTTGTTTTGGAAAATTATATCTAATCATATTAAAGACTTGACTTAAAATAGAGTCTTTTCTAGTTTCTGAACGCACTAAATGTAAATCAATTATACTCTTTCCCTGAACAAAATTAATGTAATCATTATCCCTTTCTCTTTCAATATTATCACCTACTGGAACGGGTAACCTAGACATACAATCTGCATTGACATTTTCTTTACCCTTAACAAACTTGAAAGTATAATCAAATCCTGCTAAATATAATGACCATCTTTGTAATCGGCCCGCTGCCATTTGTGGTAAACTTTTATGTTCCCCAAATAAGGCCTGTAATGGTTTATGGTCTGATACCAATTCAAACTTTCTACCTACTAAATATTGGTAAAATTTTTGTACTGCCCAGTATATAGCAAGAGCTTCTTTATGAATCATTGAGTACCCTACTTCTGCTTTGCTATACACCCTAGAAATAAAACTAATAGGTTTTTCTGAACCATCTGACAATACATGACTTAACACTGCCCCTATGCCATTTTGTGAGGCGTCACATGCTAAGCGTAAAGGTAAATCTCGACTATAATGTATTAATACTTGATCTGAAATAATATCTTTCTTTACAATTTCAAAACATTTTTGACATTCTCTTGACCATGTGAATTTTCTATCTTTTTTTAATAAATCATACATAGGCTTTAATTTCCCTGACAAATTAGGAATAAATTTAGAATAATAATTTACCATTCCCATCCAGGATCTAACCTCTGTAATGTTTTTAGGTGCAGGAGCCTCTAAAATACCTGACAACTTTGATTTATTTTTTGATAAACCATTCTTTGAAATAATATGACCTAAATACTCAACTGTATTTTGAAAAAATAAACATTTACTTTTATTTAAACGCAAACCTGCCTTCTTAAATTTCTCCAACACCACTTTTAAATTTTGCCAATGCTCCGCATCAGTAGAACCTGTTATGAGTACGTCATCAATGAAATTGACTACCCCTTTAGCTCCTAATAGTATTTTTTCCAATTTTGACTGAAAAATTGAACTCGCTGGCTTTGTGCCATATGGTAACCTATTTACCTTAAAAATTCCCTTGGTTGTGCTCCATGCTAGTAACAGACTTGTTTCCTTATCTAAAATTAACTGATTGTAAGCATTCCTCAAGTCTAATTTTGTAAACTTATCACCACCTTGCAACGCTGTAAAGATATCTTCTATCCTCGGTAATGGGTGATTAACATCCTTTAAATATTTGTTAATAGTAATTTTATAATTAACACATAAACGAATGTTTTTTCCATCCTCCTTCAGGATTGGAACTAATGGAGTTCCCCATTGTGAATTATCTATTTTCTCTATGATACCTTCCTTTTCTAATCTACTTAATTCTTGATCCACTAATTCTTTAAATGCAAATGGGACAGGTCTGGGCCTATGAAAAATTGGTTTAACCTTATCATCTATTAATTCTAACTTAACAGTCTCACCTTTTAATGTACCTAACTCATTTCTAAAAACTTCTTCATAATCTTTTAATAACTGAGATAAGTCTGGGCTAGGTTTTATATTTTTATCAATTGAAAGGCATTCAGTAACATTTAAATTGAATTTTCTGATTAAATCTCTACCAAATAATGTTTTACAACCTTCTTTCACAATTAACAAATTGCAATCTACCCTTTCATTTTTATAACTTACTTGAGCAAACATTTCCCCTACTGGTTTAATTATTACACCATTATATGCTTTCAATTCCACCTCAGTGGGTTTTAAATCAATATCTTTGAAGATGCTATTATATACCTTTAATGGCAAACATGATACTGCTGCTCCGGTGTCCAATTCCATTGCCACCGGCTTATTATAAATATAGCAATGTAACATTATGGGTGCAACATAATTCATACATTTATCAATAGCAAAAACGTCTAAGGACTCATTTTCACTTACATTTATATTATGAGTTGGTGCTTTACTTCTACATACCGATGCTAAATGACCAATTTTTTTGCACTTTTTACATTTATAGGTTTTAAATTTACACTTTGCAAAATTATGATTAGGTTTTCCACAATGTATGCATGTTAACACTTTTGAATTGTCTCTTTTACACCTTTGTTCACCTGAATCAACTTTACCCGCATTTTTAAAAACCTTGTTTACTGACTTTACCTCCTCCTTTAACACTGATTCCTTATTCAAAGCAATGTTCAACAATTCTGACGCTGTTTTGGATATGCTTTCTTCACAGAGTCTCTCTTGAATAGGGGTTGGCTTTAATCCCGCTACAAATTTATCTTTCACGCGTTCCTCCAACGAAGATCCAAACTCGCACTCCGCCGCCTTTTCTCTGACTCTAGCATACCATTTTGCAACATTTTCCAATTCTTGTTGTTCCATTTTATCAAACTGAATCCTTTTTCTAAAACCGGAAATTCTCTTTAAATACCTTAACCGTAATAATTCTTCCAATTCTTCATATTGTTTTTCCTTCGGAAGTTTGGGATGACACATATTCTTCAAAACTTTATAAACATTCTCCCCAATAGAACATAATAATACTGCAACTTGCTTCCCTTTCTCCACGCCATTAGCGGAAAAGTATTGTTCCAATCTTTCTAGAAAACACGCTATATCGTCGTTTTCTGTAAATGGGTTGATTGAGGCTACCATAGCCGAATGTAAAACGTTTTTGTTCATCCTCGTCGCCAATTTGTAATATCGCCGTGATATTATAGCAATTTCAACAATAAAACATCAATTAATAAGAAAGACGCCATGCCTTTAATTTAACCACCATTTTACAATTATCCAAAAACTAAACTAACTACAAATTATAATCTATGGAAAAGGGTTGCCCTATGGCAGTTATAATGTTGCCAACACTTAATACACTACAATAGCCGAACTCCACGCGGGCGAAGCCGCGGGGGGAAAGCTAGTTGTCTATAAGACGGACTAATCATTTTTTTGATTTTCATACCTTGAATACATCCCTATTGGACCTAAAACTAAAGTCTTCTTGATATACTTACCATAGAGAAAGAGAAAAGCATTAAATAACATTAATTTGTAATTGTATCATATCAATACTTACCATAGAGAAAGAGAAACGCATTAAATAACATTAATTTACTACAATTACAGAAGAATGTTTGTTTTTCTAATGACTTCTAACATTTATAATAGATACGTAGGTATCTAAACATTTTGATGTTGGATCATTTTAGTTTGTGGGTAGCCACAAACTAAAATGATCCAACATCAAAATGTTTATCGCCAACAAGAGACCACCGAGGCGGTAACAAAGCCTTACGATTAAAATATTCTGAGAGGTTTCTATGACACCGATGTTATTAAGTTAAACATGAGCTTTTTATACGGCGATCATTGTCGAGTGGTCGCCCAGTACAGCGCGACGCCTGTTTGTGTTACTGTGAATACCAAATACTATACTCAAGATATATACAGAGGGTGTTTCTTACTATCAGTAAATTACAGTTGCCTACCTACATATTTGATTAATTCTACTCACGGTACCAATGTAACTTTTTCTAAGTTATATGTACTTTCTAAGTATATCTTGGACACCAATGACTGATTACAAGGTGCAGGTAAACATCTTGAGGAAACCTGCCCCCTAATCGGCGAACACGTTTTTGTCAAATGATTGCGACTAGTTGGCATCAGTTGGGATCGTTCGGACCGCCCATTGGTCCGTTCGGTAACCCAACTAGTCGCAATCATTTGACAAAAATGTGTTCGCTGATTAGGGAGCAGGGACTTTAAGTCTGAAATCGCCAACCCGCATTGAGCAAGCGTGGTGATTATGCTCAATCCTTCTCTATACGAGAAGAGACCTGTGCCCAGCAGTGGGACAGGATAAAAAGGTTGATGATAATGATGATGATTCACGTTATGCTTAATTCGCCGGTTCGAGTCCCGCAGGGAACAAATATTTGTATGGACTACAGGTATTCTTTCGGGTCTGTATCTGAGTTTAAATGTATGTATACGCAACCACAATTCAGGAGTAATTCCTACTGTGTGAGGCAAATGTTATAAAACAGGTCACAAAATTATCAATATTATACAACAAAATTAAAAAAAAGAAAGACAATACGTTTATTTGCGGTAAACATGACGTAACAGTGTACAAAAACAATTGAGTGATAATAGTTGACATGCGTCACACCCACGCAAAACGGCTATCGCTCAGCATTATGCTACGACCCTATGCAAAACAGAGTCCTGCCCTGGTTTTCAGCGACAGCCGGCGCCGACGTAAAAACGTCACCCGGTGCACCAAACAATCACAACTGACACCGAACCGGTACAAAAAAAATGCAATAATAATAATAACAAAAACACACAAATAAGAATACCTAGGTAGGCTTAATAAACTTAACAAATCATGTTAATGGCGCTATGAACCTAAGCCGTTAAGCATATTGCTAATGCATTGTTCAGTATGTTAGAAAAATGTATTTGCTCAACACGTAAATAAAGCAATGAATGTTGTTAAACTGTCAAAATGAAACCCATTACTGCTAATAATGTGTTGCGTAATTACCGGCAAGTCTGATCTCAGTCCCAATCTGTTAAAAATACCTCTTTGTTCTTTTCTTTAGAGTGAATACTACTTCAACTCTTCAATGGCCTCTGTGGTTAGACACCACAATTTTGCCAATAACACGTGTAAAAAATTTACAGAAATTCTTTAAAAAAATTATTTCACAATAATGACGGATATCGCCAATGACAGTTAAAAAAACGGCTGCGTGAGCCAACTGCTAGGAGATTTGAGTAAAGCCATGATGTGGTCACTATTCTGCGATATGTCAATGATCTTTATGAATTATTCACTGAATGCACTTTTTACTACATAAATCACGCGCTTTTATTTAGTAAACGACACTATAAATAATTTAATAGTCCAAGGAAAAATGAGCATGACAATCATCTTAGCCTTCCCGTCAAAAACAATAAAAATAAAATAAAAAAAATAAATAATAATAAAAAACCAAAAATACCTCGTAATGTCCTTACATTTTGACAACTTTTTGATATTAGTTTGTCGTCGAGATGACACTGTACCTTTTTTTGCCAACGTTCTAAGATTCGGAACGTTTTAAATGACGAAAATTGACCTTCAGAAGTTGATTTACACAATAGGGATGTATCCAAGGTAAGACATTAAGAAAATAATTAGTTCGTCTTATAGATAATAAAAAAAAACTAAGACCCGTATTTTTTATTTTGTCGAAAATACCATAGACTACTGAGATATAGCGTGTTAAAGTTACGGAGTGGGAGCTAATTACGTCACGCCGTGGTACAAAATATACCACGGCGTGACGTCATGCGACATTTCAAATAAATATATCTTCCAAGTATTTCTTCTTCTTCAGCCTATAGATGTCCACTGCTGGACAAAGGCCTCCCCCAAGGCTTTCCACGCTGACCGGTCTTGTGTTGCCCGCATCCATCGGCTTCCCGCGACCTTCACCAGGTCATCGGTCCACCTTGTTGGGGGCCTCCCTACGCTGCGTCTTCCAGTACGTGGCCGCTACTCCAGAACCTTACTGCCCCATCGGCCATCGGTTCTACGAGCAATGTGCCCTGCCCACTGCCACTTAAGTTTAGCGACTCGCAGAGCTATGTCGGTGACTTTGGTTCTTCTGCAAGTATTTGAATGAAAGAAAAGTAAAAAATACATGTTCAATATTTTTTATAAATCTATCTGGACATTAAATTATTTTTTAGGATACAACCCAATTCATTTTTGTAGTTCTCATCATGTACCTAGAACTTTAATTATCCAACCCTGTGTTGTTATACTTACACGATAATAATGAAAACATCAGAATTGATTACAATAACTTCTAATATTGGATATTATTATTGTTGAAGTAGTGTCACGTTTCGGTCACCAAAACCGTGAAGTTTTGAAACGGAGCTGGTACAAAGCCATTCGAGGAATGGCCCTGGAGTGTTTACTCGGGATCCATCATAATAGAGGTAAACTCTTCTCAACAGATTATTTTTAGAGGCGACCCATCCAAAGTTTGTCCAGATGACTCTTTATAATTCGATCGCTTTGTAATGTGTGACCTGTTATGTGATTTTGGACTAATAAATTTTATGTTCGTGTTTATAAAAATGCAGCGTAGATTAATTTTAGTTGGTAGTGATTGATGTTGAGAAAGGAATGCCTCGTGCTATATAAGTTAAACTAGTTCATCATAGATTGTTAACAAAATTTTTGTATTTCCCGCATGTTTAACGCTATTAATTATAAACTATAGTGCTTGACCGCAATCCCGCCTGATGATAAGCAGTGATGCAATCGTTGATGGCAAAGCGCGCTAGTTTATTGAGAGCCTATTCACTCTAGCCTTGAAAACACTTAAACAGTATTCAGACGGAAACACCGCCGCAGGCAAATTGTTCCAGTCCCTCGATGAACGCGGTATAAAAGACGAGGCGAAACGCTTCGTCCGGATAGTAGTGGTGTCAAAACGTAAGAGATGGGGGAATTATATCATGCAATTCCCTCGCACACTCTCCAAAATTCAACCTATAGAACACCGACAGGCTGGCTGCTCTTCGCCTGTGGTCCAGGCTTTGGAGACCGTTTTGAACTAAGTCTGGGTCGCCAATTAGCCTCTTCCCACGCCTCTCCGCCGAATCCAAAGTTGCCAAATGGCATTTTGCAGCACCAACCCAAATGTGGCTGTAGTACTCCACACATGAACGGACCTGTGTATTTATACACAATCAACATAAAATACAACTATCCTCTTTATTCATAAACGCTGCTTAAAGTTAACTAGTGATACTTTTTTGACCTTTTAACGCCATTTAACTTTAATAATCCTTTATGAATAAACACCACAGTGTTTAAGGGGTTTATTCACAAACGATGATTAAAGTTAAGTGACGTGCAAACGTCTAAAATGTATGTTTAAACAATCGCTAATCATTAGTTAACTTCAAGCAGCATTTATGAATAAGGGGGCTGTGTGTTCAGCTCGTTAACACCTACGACATGTTTATATTTTACGATTTCTGAAATCACAAATGGTAAATTATATAATGTTTACATAATTTTGCAATAATTAAGTACACAGGGACGTTCGTCTAGGTACCGCATACCATACTATAGATGGCCCGGGGTATGTTTGCTTTCCCAGCCATGTTATTGTTGGTGAATTCTCATAAATTCCAGGTAAATCCACCGTATCCGACGACGCGCAATAACAAACATGATTTCCAAATACGACGGACGCAAACACGGCAAACACATTATTTTGTTAGTATAAGATTTTTTCTTAATTGCTTTGTGGGACACGTTTTCCTCTCGAATATTACGTAAACATAGTTCAAAAACCTCCACAATATCGGTAGCTCATTAATGGACGAAAGTTTTGACCAAATATTTGAGCGTTGGGACACAATCATAATTACCGATTTGTGGTCGCAGGCAGCACAAAGACTGGTAGTTGATATAACTGAGCATTTATTTATCGACGGTGCGGCGGGCTCATTAGATACACATCGGACAACATCTGTAAATAAATACGCGCTGGACGACGAGACCAAACATCTTCAGCGGTCGATGCTTCATGCTTACACTCCAACATGAAGATTGGTGAATATATTCAATGATACGCATAAGTACTTACGTAGTGTATACGACAAATGTATCGATTATATTTGTTTAGTTCATTTATGTACATTGGATTACGGTTATGTACAAATGTCTGCTTTGAACAAATGATCCGTTTTGTAAAGAGGGAAATATTTTTATTTATTTATTGGGATGTCCAACAAAGGATACACATATACAATAACAGAGGAAGGCTCTTTTACGTGTGTTCCTTCAATTACAGGTTTTCAGGTACATAAGTAGGTGTAAACACGATACAAATAGAAAACAAAGACATTAAAATTATATAGTGCAAATTATAAAATTAGAAACATAAAATAAAAACATTGAAAAAATTTGAGGTATGATGTCAAGATTGATCATTTAAATCCCTATTGTGGAAAAAAATCGTATACTTACTTATTTTTAGTCAGCCTTAGTGGCGTAGCGGTAACGAGCGCAGCTGCTGCGCAAGGAGGCGCGGGTTCGATCCCCGCGGAGTGCAAATATTTATATGCATGAATATGAATATTTGCACTGGTCTGGTCGTGCCTCGGAAAGCACGTTATGCCGTTGGTCCCGGTTGCCATACGAACACCTAGTGGCAGTCGTTACGGGTTGTTGGAGCCCTCAAAAGTCTAACAATTGGTCTAACTGTAATGCTTAGATATCGCTTTCGGGTCGTGGAGGTCAGACGGTAGTCGCTTCACGGAAAATATCAAAGTTTAGCCAAAATCAGCAGTTAGATCGGTAAAGCGGACCCCAGACTCCAAAGCTGAAAAAGCTTCGGATGCAACTGGGATTAACGCTGAGATGATGATGATGATGACCTACTTAGGTACTTAGTTATTTTGTAGTGGCTAAATCCTTTTTGTATTTCGAAATACTGGAATTATTTAGTTCCCTAAATAGTTATTCATGATTTTGTTTTTATCAAGTGCAGTGTTGAAAAATGCTTTATCATTAATCCTTATTGATTATTAATCTGCAACGGTATATCGCACGACTGTACCAAACAAAGAGATTTAAAATATGTAATTGATGCCGAAAATTAAACACCATTTTGTAATACCAAGAACACACTTGTTTTGGCAGTGTTTTCGTGTTGCGAACCGAATAATTTACACGTATAACAGAATGTACCTATATTTACGCAAAACACGGAAAATATTCTTCTGTATTCTCAGTACATTTTACACGTACCTCTACCTCCGGTATTTGTCTGTGATGTTTTCTATTTTCTATGCGCGTCGAGTGGCGAGCGCGAGAGCATAGACAACAGACCGTTGGCGGAGGGAAGCTGTCTCCGGTTACATCTTGAGACACGGCAAACATGCCGCCATACGCCGTGTATATGATATCTGGTACTTAGCTATTGTTTTCACAGCCCACGCCTATATCCTATTGAATGATATTGTGTAATATCAGAGTTGAGAATTAGTCATTTTGACTCCAAAATATGCGTTGATGTTTTCTAATCTTGAACCTTGCGTTTCCTAATTAAATGATTTTTGAATTTAGATTAAAAGATCGAAGCAGGTTCAATCTTTGAAGAAGTTATGCACACTTTATACATATTTTGTCGTCCTCCGTGGCGCAGCGGTCAACACGCCTGCCTGTGACTTGGAGGCCCCGGGTTCGATCCCCGGCCAGGTCATGATGAAAAACGATCTTTTCCTGATTGGCCTGGGTCTTGGATGTTTATCTATATATGTATCTATTATAAAATATAGAATCGCTGAGTTAGTATCCCATAACACAAACCTCGAACTTACTTTGAGGCTCGCTTAATCTGTGTGATTTGTCCCGTATATATTTATTATTATTATTATTTCATAAGCCTAATGTAATAAAGAAAGAAGGGTTGACAATGCATTACTTAAATAACATACATATAATTAAATTAATAGGCTATTTAATCTGCACGTTTATGTAAGTCCTGAGACCGAAACTAGATTAATTTTTTAATGTTATCTTGGCCGCATTCCACCTGATGGTAAGCAGTGATGCAATCGTTGACTATAAAGCCCACTAGTTTATTAACAGCATATTCACTTTAGCCTTGTTCTTTATAACAAAACTTAATCAACCTATAATGTTCCTACGGGACACGGGCCCCCTCTCGATGAGAGGGAGTGGGCCGTATTCTACCACCCAGGCCCAGTGCGGGTTGGTTTGTTCTGAATATTAGTTATCAACTTTAAGGAAACACTAAATGCCCTCAGGCGGAATAACACTAAAAATTTGTTTCTTGATGAGGGTTCTTCAACCGATTAACTAAATTTTCTTTTAAATTAACCCGAAACAATATATCATCAGCCTGACTTAGAACCTACGTAGTCCATTTTTTTTTTACGTTATATAAACCAGCGCTTGACCGCAACCCTGCCTGATGGTAAGCAGTGACGCAATCGTTGATGGTAAAGCGCACTAGTTTATTAAGAGCCTATTCACTCTAGCCTTGGAGACACTCAAATTGTAGTCCGACGGAAACACCGCCGCTGGCAAATTGTTCCAGTCCCTCGATGTACGCGGTATAAAGGAGGAGGCGAAACGCTTCGTCCGGATCGTAGTGGTGGAAAAAAATGAATATTTCCATTTTGTGGAAACTTAATATAATATTAAGATGCTTAAACTTTTAAATGCTTAAATGTAGTAGTTTTCAAGAGCGACTCAGTTTAAAGTAATAAGTAACTTTTTATGTAAATGACCGCTATCCATACTAATATTATAAATGCGAAAGTATCTCTGTCTGTCTGTCTGTCCGGCTTTCACGCCAAAACTACTGAACCGATTTTGATGAAATTTGGCACAGACAATCTTTAGACCCTGAGAAAGGACATAGGCTACCTTTTATCCCGGAAAAATTTGATGTTCCCGAGGGAAATCTAAGCGCGATATAACCGAACTCCACGCGGGCGAAGCCGCGGGCGGAAAGCTAGTTATAAAATAAATTAAAAGTAAACAAGTGGCGTCATGATATGTTTACGTTCACAATGCTACGTTGTTGAGCGTGGTTCAAACGCATCTTAAACTACTCTGCCACTCAAGTACCTACTGGCTTCATTTGAAATAGAAGATGCAGATGAGCTAAATGACAGCAAGCGATTCCATTTTTACATGCTTTTTATTAGCTTCACTTGTATGTTTGCTTGCTAGTTTGTTTGTTTGTTTGCTTGCTTGCTTGCTTGTTTGTTTGTTTGTCAGGCTCTAACTCTTTGGACTACGAGTGAGCGGCTCATTACTGTAAAATGTCCCACCGTTTTCAATACGTTCGTTCGTTCTTTTTTTTTTTTAAAGAATATCGAACTAAAAAGTTGAAAATAAATATAGTTTAAAAAAATAACAAATCATGCTTTTAAAAAATATAAATTTAACAAGTTAAAAATATATTTTTTTAAAAAGCGTGAGGCGCTTTGTGCCAAATTTTTTGTATATTCAGCGCCTCACGCTTTTATAAACATTATTTTTACTTTTTAAATGTATATTTTTTAAAAGCATGTTTTTGTAGTTTTTTAAACTATAAAAATATACTTTAAAAAACAAAAAAAACATGCAAACTAAATAAACAGATTTTCTGCGTGCTGAAATGAAATCTAAGAATTTAATGAAGATATTTTTCATCAGCAAATATTAAAAAAAATCATTTTCTGTGGGGACGAATTTTCAAAAATTCGTTTTGAATTTAAATTTTTGTAATATACAAAGCTTTTGTGCTCAATTCAGAGCGTCTAGTAGTACCTACCTATATTAGCAACGTTTTAGAAGGACTTTTATGGGTGGCGCAGCAGTCAACAAGCCTGCGACGTGGAGGCCCCAGGTTCGATCCCCGGCCAGGTCATGATGTAAAACGCTCTGTTCCTGATTGGCCTGGGTCTTGGATGTTTATCTATATAATTATATATATATTATAAATATAGTATCGTGAAATTAGTATCCCATAACACAAGTCTCGAACTTACTTTGGGGCTAGCTCAATCTGTGTGATTTGTCCGTATATACCTATTTATATTTATTTATTTACTTTTATGGTTCCGTTATTAGAATGTATTTATGTTATATTTACAATAATCATGCAGATTTTATAAATAGTTTTATTGGCATCAGCAAAATAATATTAATAAATTCTTTAATACGAGTAATAAGGAGACTTATAACCATGTTAGTTGTACAATACAAATAGACACATCACAGCAACCACTGCTTCCGCAATCCAGCCCAGAATTGAAGCAGCAATTTAAAATACAGCAGTCCAGCCTCATCATCATCTCAGCGTTTATCCCGGTTGCATCCGCGGCTTTCGCGTTGGAGCCCGGGGTCCGCTTTCCTACTTAATTTCCTCCAATTCACGCGATCTTTAGCATCATGTAGCGTGAGATTGTTGGCACGCATGTCATCTCTTACAACGTCAAGCCAGCCCTTCTTTGGTCTACCCCGCTTGTTCCGGCCCGGCGGAGGCGCCATGGCAAGACATTTGTGACCTATGTAACATACCGGTTTTCGTAAGACGTGACCGTACCAACGTAGGCGACCCTCCTGCAGTTTATCCGCTATGTCACGGACATGAAGACCGCCACGGATGCGGGAGTTCCTGATGCGGTCCTTCCGCGTAACTCCACACATCCACCACAGCATATTCATCTCCGTGACACGTAGCTCCTGCTTGTGTCGCTCAAGCACAGGCCACGCCTCACTGCCATACAGGAGAACAGGTCTAATGATACAGCAGTCCAGCCTGTCTGCAATAACTCCCAGGTTGCTGTTGGAACTGGCTCGCATCTTGCTCACCAAAGACGCACAAAAATGTGAATATTTATATTATTTTGTTTTTTTTAATTATTTGTTTACAAACGCACCCACGCTACAGGAAAAATTGTGGAGCAACAATTTTTTTATAAAAAAAAAGAATATATAATTTAAAATAACTGGTTATTTCCAAAATGCTCTAGATTCGCGTACTAAAAATTACGAAATTTTATTATAAGTATTCCAAAAAGCTTCTCGTATTCCTTACCAGAAGTTTTCCTGTGAAAATTGGGCAAGTTTCCTGTGTTTTTAACCCAAAACATTTCGTCAATACAACCCTAAAGTCTCAAGCGATTCATCGTCTTCGTGTTTGTTGCCTCCTTGACACACGCTGTTTGCTTGCACATTCTTTTACTTGAGAGTCATGATCTCGAACATGACCCTCTGCCCACGAACGTATGAGTTTGAAGGTAAGCACGTAGGTACTTTTCTCAAAGGTCACTATTAGACATGTTTTTTCAAAAAGCTATCCTTTGATAAGATTACAAGGAGTGTGTATCTACTAGCGATGTGCGATTTTAAGAATCGATGTTTAATTTTAAATAGTAGGTACCTATAATAGTATCTGTAAAATCAAAATAAAACAAAATCTATTAACATAAACAGGGGCACTTATGAAAAGCATCATAAGCTGATGCACTACTGTACAATTGTTACTGTGTATTAGTTGTTTCCTATTTTTTTATTTATTTATTTATTTAGGTTAACCAACAATTGTGTACTCTGTACATTATTATGATTTAATAACACTTACAAGTGCAGAAATTAATTATATTAATTATAGGTTAACTCCACATGCACAAAAAAAAACTGTTTACATTAGATACTTAATTAAAAATTAATTGATATTAAATTTTGATAAACATACCTACATACAAAAATAATTAAATAACAATAGGCGGGAAGTTCAACAATAGGTAACATAAAAAAATCATTTGAATATAGGTATATTCTTATTAAATATTAATTAATTAATAATAATATTAATTATTGAGATTAATTAACGAATTATGTTTTAAGATGATTAAAATTAATAAAATATTGAAAGTAAATCAAAAGAAACAAACTGAACATCAACACTAAAAAAAATGTATAAAATTAAATCGCCATTGGACTATTGATGATGAAAAGCTTCCTATAAAGAAGAGTCGACGGGAAACACCGCTGCAACAGTTCTATAACGAGACAAGTCCGGAGCCCTTTTTATTCCTCATCCATAAAAATGACAAAATTCCTCCTATATTTGACCTCGTTTGATTTTGCTTATTCAAAAACCTTTCCTGGCTCACCTTCGTTACACAAGGGAATCTTGTAGATTTCATGCTGCAGTTTAGACGGTAAAAGATTCATAAAGCTCGGGAAGATATAAAAACACTAGTTTACAGCTTAATTGGTCCTACCTACATACACACTCAATTTCCATGCAGGTCGGTTCTGTGAGTAATTTCCAACACGTAGAAGTCCACGTCTGGCATACGTCGTATTAGGTTAGCCGGCGCTCAAAGTGGAGGGTGAATGGTAATGTGGCGCCACTCGACGCCTCGGGGTGCCTGCCACTCGATGCAGATGTTAAGTGGATGGCAGAAGTAGCAAGGGATATGCAGAAATCATCTCTGGTTAAGAGGACTACGGCGAAACAGGTAACATGAAAGTCTAGATTCTTTGTCGTTATGTGATGATTGTTAGGACTATATGTAGAGATATATCAAAATCTCTCCGTGCCCCGAAATGCTCATTCTGGCGACATCTTAGGCAGGTGTTGGTGGTAGCCAGAAATTTTAAAGTCCGGCAACTAGTCTTTTTTTATTTACATGGACATGGTAAATCCATACTAATATTATAAATGCGAAAGTAACTCTGTCTGTCTGTCTATCTGTCTGTCTGTCTGTTACGCTGTCCCGCTTAAACAACTCAACCGATTCTGATGAAATTTGGCATAGACAATCTTTAGAGCCTGAGAAAGAACTAGGCTACCTTTTATCCCGGAAACATTTGATATTCCCGAGGGAAATCTAAAAAGCGCGATATATCCACGCGGGCGAAGCCACGGGCGGAAAGCTAGTAAATAATATTTCTTGTTAAATATCGTAATAATTGTATAATTAACGTAAATGTTTGAATTTAATTTATTTTTATATTTTTTTGATTTGCGATCTATATCTAATGTATAAGTATAACATTTAAAAGTTATCCATTCTATTGTATATACCATGAGAAATACATAGGTTTTTCATTCTGCAAAACATGCACGCATGTATGCATGTTTGGGCAAATAAAATAACTTATTCTTATTGGTTTATAGAGGCTTTTCCGCATCTCATATATCAGTCCCATCGTTTAAACAATTATTTTTTAACTAAACAATTGCACTTTGACATCACGTGGGTCATGAATTTGAACAAAACTTTCGCATCGTGGCCATTTGGTTGTGAAAGAATTGTATGGAACATACCTACATCAGTTCTGTTAAAATTCAATTATCTTAATAAAATATTGCTACTGGACTCATATTGGACACATTCCATCAATAAATGATGTAGATCCTTTTTATACAATAGATTAAATAGAGTATTAAATATTTATAATGTGAATTATTTTAGCTGTAAGGATGTTGTTTCTAATTATCTATCTACAAGGATTGTCCTAGATAAATAAATTTAGAAATAATCGTTACATTAACTAATAATATTATGTAAGCAATACGATACTAATAATAACACTGTATACATTGATAAAATATTAAACAGATACGATATATCCTAACAAACTGACCAAAAAAAAATGTGCCGAACACAGCAGCAGCACACATGCATATTTTTATTCGGCATACATTGGTACAGTGTAAGTGAGATGGGGCGCAATCTAAAGCATAGAGAAGAAAAAGATGGCTAGTGTTTGTCGTTTGCGCTGTTAGTGTTTGTCGTTTGTTTTTACGAGTGTATCGAGAGTGACTAAAGCGAGATACAGGACTTACCTCCTTTTGTACGCTTCATTTTTAGTGCGCTAGTGACATATCTACCTTAGTTTAATATTTTATCAATGACTGTATACTTCCGTTGTGTCCTAGATTTTTCCGTACTAATTTTATTGTTAATTTATTGTATAATAAAAATTTATAATAAGCACTTTAACGCCTGAAACACAGGTTCTACCTAGTTCAGGCAAATTATATATCAGTGCTATTTAGAATTAAGAAAATTATTATAAAAATTATGTACATACAATTATGTAAGTTGAGAAATAAACAATTTATTTATTTATTTAACTCCACATGCCTCAACCAAGGAGTATTGTGATGCCCAGTATCTGGGTTATGGAAGGCAGGTAGGCGGTGGCGCCATGTAACCATACAACGTATTTAGCTGCATCCGGTTCGTCTGGAAGGCGGCCCCAACAAAGTTAATAAAAATCTAGGCACAGATGATGTAGGCTGTGTAGACTCTCCGTGGAGGTATTTCCAAACTTAAACTGGTTCTGATTCCCTTGTTTACATCATCATCATCTCAGCGTTAATCCCAGTCGCATTTTTAACTTTTCAGTTCGAAATTCTTTAAAGAAAACAAACGAACGAACGTATTGAAAACGGTGGGACATTTTACAGCAATGAGCCGCTCACTCGTAGTCCAAAGAGTTAGAGACGGACAAACAAACAAACAAGCAAGCAACGAAGCAAGCAAACAAGCAAGCAAGCAAACACAGAAGTGAAGCTAATAAAAAGCATGTAAAAAGTTGAACTTCTGGCTCACTGCAGGCCGGGGACATGGTGGCGGAGGTGCTCTGTTTGTGTGGTAATGTTTGTTATGTACGGTGTCTACGAAGCTTTACATACCCCCCCCTCCCAAGCCGCCCCTCCTCCAGCCCCCGTCGCCCATGGGCCCCCACGAATGTGTTCGTTTCCTTTATTGGGGTGAATACATTTCACGGTTTGTTTTTAAACGTGCATAAACGCACCAGAGTAAGTAGCAGTATCGTCTACGTAGAGAATACAAAGTATTTTTAGAGCTATTGCTAAAGTTATGTTTTTTTTTTAAATAATTATAAACTAGTGCTTGATGGCAATCCCACCTGATGTTAAGCAGTGATGCAATCGTTGATGATATAGCGCGTTAGTTTATTGATAGCCTATTCACTCAAAAAAAAACTGAGTGAATAGTAAGGAAGACGGCAGTTGAGCGAGGTGATGCAATGTTACTGGAGGGTGGAGCTGGGGGAGACGATCTCGGATCACCGTTACGTGCGATTCGAGATCTCCCCCCAGAATCCACGGGGGCGCCGCAGCATCCCCTCTTTGTCGGGCCGATCCCCGTTTCCAAGGTGGGCTCTTACCCACCTGGATCGGGAGGCGGCAAGGGAGGCCGCGTTCGTCCAGGACTGGCTTTGGCCACGTCCCGGCGTGGACGTCCTGGACGTGGACGCGGCGGCGGCCCGACTGAGGGGGTCATTGACCGAGGTGTGTAACGCCAGCATGCCTCGGTCGAGACGTCCGCCTCCCCGACGCGCCGTGTACTGGTGGTCGGAGGAGTTGGCGGAGCTGCGGGCCACCTGCGTGGCGGCACGGCGGGCCTTTACGCGATCGCGTCGGCGGCGCCGACGGGACCAGGCTGACGAGGACCGCCTCTACGCGAGGTACGTAGAGGCGAGGGCGGCCTTCAAGTCGGCCATCGGCGCCGCCAAGGACGCGGCGAGGGCCGAGCTGCTGGAGGGTCTCGACAACGACCCATTCGGGAGGCCATATAAGGCGGCGCGTAACAAACTGCGCCGCATTGGTCCCCCGGTTGCCGAGACCCTTGAACCAGCGCTCCTGGATGGGGTGGTGCGGTCCCTGTTTCCGCGCAGGGATCCGCACTTCACCCCGCCAATGATGGGCCCGCCAAGGGGAGCGGTCCTACCGGAGGAGGAAACTCCTCCTCCTCCGGTCTCAGAGGAGGAATTTGGCGCGGCGACTCTTCGTCTCCGCGCCAAAAAGACGGCTCCCGGCCCGGATGGTGTCCCCGCACGAGTGGTGGCCATCGCGGCCACCGAAATGGAGGGCAGGTTTCGGGACCTCTTCAGCGCGTGCTTCGCGTCGGGGAGGTTCCCGAAACCATGGCGGGAAGGCCAACTGTGCCTCCTCCGGAAGGAAGGGCGGCCGGCAGACTCCCCCTCGGCTTACCGGCCCATCGTTTTGCTCGATGAGGTCGGTAAAATGTTCGAGGGGATTATCGCCGGCCGTCTCAAGCGGCATCTGCGGAGCGTGGGACCGGACCTGTCGGACGCCCAGTTCGGATTTCGTGCTGGTCGTTCGACAGTGGACGCCCTGGCCCGTCTAAAGGGCCAGGTGACAGAGGCGGTGGGAGTGGGGGATGGAGTGTTGGCTGTGTCATTCGACATTGCGAACGCCTTCAATTCCGTCCCCCACTCCACCATCCTGGAAGCGCTCCGGTTCCACGGAGTGCCCCTGTACTTGCGGGGCCTCCTGGCCAGCTACTTGGAGGACCGTGCTGTCCTCCTCGTAGACGGGGCTGGCCAGCTCCGTCGATACGCTGTCGGAGCCGGCGTTCCACAGGGGTCCGTTCTAGGGCCTCTTCTGTGGAACGTCGGTTATGACTGGCTCCTGCGGGGAACCCTCCTTCGAGGCACGAGTGTCATCTGCTATGCAGATGACACTCTCCTCACTTCCCGCGGGAGCACCTTCCGGGAGGCGGCCAGTTTGGCATCGGCGGGCGGATCCTTAGTGGCGGGAAGGATCCACCGCCTGGGCTTGAGGGTGGCGCTGCACAAAACAGAGGCCGTGTTCTTTCACGGCCCCCGGCAGCGCCCCCCGCCTGACGCCCACATTTATGTGGAGGGGGTGAGGGTCGGGGTTGAGGCCCAGATGAAATATCTGGGCCTCATCTTAGACAGCAGGTGGCGCTTCGGCCCGCACTTTAGCGGGCTGTCGTCGCGCCTGCTGAAGGCTGCGGGAGCCCTCTCATGGCTGATGCCAAACTTGGGAGGGCCCAGCATGCGGTGCCGGCGTCTATACGCCGGCATACTGCGGAGTATGGCCCTTTATGGGGCCCCGATTTGGGCGGACTCCCTCCATAGGAGGCCATAGGAGGGAGAACCTCACCGCCCTTCGGTCGCCCCAAAGGGCCATCGCCCAGCGGGCATCGCGGGCCTACCGCACGGTGGGCTTCGCAGCGGCGTGCGCTCTGGCGGGCACCCCGCCTTGGGAGCTCGAGGCGTGGGTGCTCGCCAGAGTGTACGAGTGGACGGCGGGGCGCAGGGCGCTGGGCGAGCGTCCGGCCCCAGAATTGAGGGAGGCCGTCCGGCGGGAGGCGAGGGTCGCTCTTGTCCAGCAGTGGACACAGGACCTCGCCTCCGCCGTCTTCGGCCGCCGTACCCTCGACGCCATCGGGCCGGTCCTGGAGGACTGGCTCGACAGGCGTCACGGGTTCCTCTCCTTCCGTCTGGTGCAGGTACTCTCCGGTCACGGCTGCTTCGGCAGGTACCTGCACCGGATAGGACGAGAGGAGACACCGTCGTGCCACGGTTGTGGCGCGGCGGAGGACACGGCGGAACACACCCTCGCGGTGTGCCCGTCGTGGGCCGTGCCGCGCCGCGATCTTGTCACGGCGGTTGGAGAGGACCTCTCGCTGCCCGCCATCGTCAGAGAGATGGTGGGGAGCGAGGAAGCTTGGGTGGCGATGGCCTCCTTCTGCGAGGTCGTGATGTCGCAGAAGGAGGCAGCGGAGCGCGAGCGGGAGGAGGATCCCCTCGCTCCGGCGCTCCGCAGGCGGCGTAGGGGAAGGAGAAGGCGGGATTTCGCCCGCTTTCTCCCTCCCTGAGGTGAGCGGCGGGCGTGAGGCCGACGCCCGCCTTACATCGCTCACCATGCGGGAGCCACGGCCCCTCCCTAGGAGGGGCAATTGAGGGCCCGCCTTACTAGGCGGGTTTCGCCGGCGGGGGAGAGGTAGCTCAGGCTGCGCTAGTTTCCCACTCCCCCGCCACTATGGCGATGCCGGAGTGCCGCTGTGGGTTTAGTGGGTATTCCCGGCTTCGGCTGGGCGAGTCCCACACACGCCCTTCGGGGTAAGGTGCGTAAATAATAAATAAATAAATAAATAATAAATAAAATGTTTATTCAGCAACTTAAATAACTTATGCTAGTTACATGTAGGAGCATCCTTTTAAACAATTAATTTGCTTGTGTTAGGATGCTCCGCTCTCCGTAAGTTATACAAAAACATAAAAGTTATTTTAGAAAACAAAATATATAGAAAACCAAAAAGAAATGCAGAAAAAAAAATACAAATTGGATTAATACTTCGCACGCTGAAGTGTGATACGGTTTGATGTGAGGGTGTGTTTGTGAGAGTGAAAGTGTGGGAGTATGTGCATGTGTTTATGATGAGAATCAAACTGTGGAAGTGTGTATATGGATGTCTAAGGAGAGTGGTAATGTTGGAGGAGCAAACAGATTATTAGATTTGAGTGACCATGGTAAAACGATTGCGTATATGCCAGTTAACCCTGCGACACGGTCTTGGGATCGGAAAATGACGCAACACATCATTTACCATTAACTGCTAAAACATTCTGGTTTAGTTTATAATTATATTTTTATTGACTGTACAATATTTTCTACCTCGTCATAGGTTTTAGTTTTCAGCCATGCAGTCATTGTGTTTTTACACTCACGGTAAGAAAGTGAATAGATATTGAGTTCTTCGTTTAGTAGATTGTACAAATATGATGACTGACTAGGATATTGTCTCTTTGCGAATGCTGACCTGGATGCTACAGGGGGAGCAACCGGGTTCCTCCGTCTGCTTGTCGTCTTATGTGGCTTGTAAGGCAATGATTTATGTTTAATTAGAATTGTATTAAGTACATAAAGCTTTCTAACGGTCAAGAGTTCACATTCCTGATAAAGGCTCTCTGTTGAAAATCTATAAGGTTTAAAGAGCATGACCTTCAGTAAAGACCTTTGTGCTCTCTCAAGGTCCAGAAATTTTATTTTTGTTGCACCACCCCAGGCCGGAAGACAATATGCCAGTACGGATTGTGCTAGTGCCGTGTATATCTGTAGCAGAAGACTTTTAGAAGTTATGTAACGAAGTGTTTTAAAGGTCCAAATAAGTTTCCTTACGCGCTTCATTATTAATTCTATGTGCGAGTGCCAAGACAACCGCTGGTCAACCATAATGCCTAGGTATTTTGTTGATCTAATTCTGTTTATTTCTACACATGAACAGTTTGGATTTGGTGGATTCTGGCATTTGTGAATCTTAATTTTGAATTCAGGGGGAGGTTGAGAAGAACTATATTTTGAAAAACAAATGAAGTTAGTTTTAGAAGTGTTTAAGGTAAGAAGGTTTTGTTCAAGCCATGCCGCAATTTTCATCAAGCCACGTTCGGCTCTTGCCTGTACGTCGATCCAAGTTTTACCGCAGAAAACAATAGCGGTATCATCCGCGTAAGAAACAATAACTCCATCTTCAACTTGCATGTTACATAGACTATTAATATATATCAGAAAGAGTGTAGGGCCGAGAACACTACCCTGACCGACTCCAAAATCAACGTTCTCCTCAGAGCTAACAACTCCACCGATCTTAACTTTTTGTTTACGTTCACATAAGTAGTCTCTGAGCAGGGCAAGTGGTGTACCTCTTATGCCAGTCGATTCCAACTTGTCAAGGAGAGTGGGGACAGATACCGTATCGAAGGCCTTTTTAAGGTCCAAGAAAACGCAGAGGCATCTGCCTCCGTTGTCTACCTGTCTAGTAACAGATGAGGTAAGGGCCAGCACTGCATCCTCTGTGGACTTATTTTGTCTGAACCCATACTGTGAGGACGATAAAAGCTTATTGGTATTTAAGTATGATAAGAGACGTGAATTCATTAATCTTTCAAGTATTTTAGACAAAGACGGTAATACAGAAATTGGCCTGTAATTTGATGGGTCAGCTCTGTCCCCGCTCTTATGAACAGGCGTAATTAAGGCTAGTTTCAAGGAATTTGGGTAGATAGCAAACTCAAAGCAAAGGTTCACTAAGTGGGTTAAAATTGGAACGACAAGAGCATGTGCTGTTTTTAAGAAACTGACACTTATGCCATCCCAGCCTGGAGCGCTATCAGTTTTCAGTGACATTAATACACGATGGACTTCGCAATGATCGGTGCTTAAAAGTACAAAAGACGAATAAGGGGGGGCATTGGGCGTCTCATGATAAATTTTGTCTAAACCAGTGGTGTTGGAAATGATTTCATTCGCAAGAATTTTACCAATATTTGAGAAGTACTTGTTTACTGTGTCAGCAGATTCTAGTGGGGTAGACTTAAGTTCCAATAGTTCAGTAGTGGGACATTTTTTAGGTTTTCGCTGGGTGATAGAATTTATTGTTTCCCAGAGTTTTTTAGGATTTTTTTGCGCTTTAGTTAGCTTCTCACAATCATATTTCCGTTTCTGTTTTCTAATTATACAATTACAGTAGTTACGATATCTTTTGTAAGTGATAATTAAGATTTCGTTAAACGGATCTGTTTTTAACCTACGTTGCATATCATTACGGTTTCGGATGCATCGCAGCATCCCGATGGTCATCCATGGCTTTATTAATCTGCATTTTTGTGGTATTGTCATAGTAACAGTATTATTTATGAGACAAGATTGTAGTATTTGGATGAAACGGTCACAAATTATATTTGGATTGGTTAAATTCACAAGCTTATTTAATTCACTTTCTTTTAGACTTTCCATTGCTTTATTGAAATCAATTTTAGTTTTTGTTTTGGATATTACGTGTTTGTATTTATTATTAGATATTTTTAGGAAAATCATGGAGTGATCTGTTATGGTAGTGTTTAATATTGCTATGGATACTGTAGAATATAGTGGGTCTAGTTTTATGATGAAGTGATCTAGGCAGTTATTACCTCTAGTAGGTAGTGAATGTCCTGGGAGTAGACCGTGCATTGCAAGCATATTTAAATAATTTAATCTGTTTGTGCGATCGTAGGAGTGTTCAGTTTCACTAGAGATTAAATTTATATTTATGTCACCTGTAATTATTATGTTTTTACTCGATGCAATTGTAATAAGGTGATCATTTAGTGAGTTAATGAACTCGTCGGATTTAGGATTTGAGGGAGATCTGTATATAGCCAAGACTACTAGTTTTGAAGGAAAACAGATTTGAAGACAGGATGCCTGTAATAATTTAACTTCCTTAACTATGGTTTTGTGAGTATTTTTAATATAGGTAACAACTCCGTCAGCCTTGTTTATATGATTGGAAGTTTGGAAAGCCGAGTAATTGCTAATTTGAGGTATAGGTTTGGAGGTGTCGAGTCTGCATTCATTTAATGTTATGAGGTCTATATCTGTTTTCAAATTCATTAAATTTAACAACAGGTCGCTATGGTTGGAGTAAATACTACGTATGTTTTGTGACACAATGGTAATGTCCGTAGGACTTATATTAATTAGACTTTTTAGCTCCTCTGAAGAACAACTAAAAACATTGGTAGTTTCTGTATTGTCAATATTGTTTAAAGTTTGTAGCGTGCTATCCATTGGTTAAATATAGTGAAATGTGGTCTTTAGCATTAATCATATAAGTGTATGTGTATTTGATTATAACTATGTAGGCGGGTATGAATTTTGTGAATGAGTATAGGGTGTAGGATATAAATTGAGTGATCTTGCTTTGATATAGAAGTGTTATATTATGTGTCTCATATGAATGTGAGCGCGCTAGATATACATCTTTATACATAAAAAATAAATTTGTTGACATTAAAATAAATTTGTTAACATAAAAATAAATTTCAAGGACAACTAACATAGAATAATACATGAGAACAGTATTGGGTAACCATGGCAGAAAGTTACACCCGGCCAGTCATATTTGTTGCATAAGGCTGTTTACTTGAGCTTCATTTGTTATGGTAATTGTGGATGCATTATCATCTTTCTTAACCAGAACTTTTCCGAAAGAGGTCCAGCAGAATTTATAGTTTCGGGACTTCGCCAAATCTCGGGCCAGAAAAAAGAGCCTAGCTCCTTTTGCTGTTAATTGTTCGGATACAAAGATAGGGTTATATTCACCTGTCTTAAGACCTAGGTGTTTGGCGCAGATTTTTTCTTTATTTGCTTTATTAAAATCCTTGATCTTCCTGATAAAGTCAGCTTTGAGTAGAGTAGAACCCAATTCTACTACTATAGTGCTTGACTTAGTATTATGCCGCTTATTCTGCACACGGAACACATCTGTAATATCTTTTTTATCTATTGTACTTTCTACTGATTTGGACAAAGTCAGAACCATTTTTACTAGATCGTCTCTAGTTTCTTGCAAGTCTTTTGGAACGTTTTTTATTTCAAAATTAGACTTACATGCTGCCCGTTGCAGATCCTCAATTTTGTCCTCCAGGATTATAATATAATCATTATCTCTCTTTGAACGGGTTTCTAGAAACTCAATCTTCTTTTTAAGGTCTTCATTTTGAGCCGAAAGAGCAGCCATTGCATTCTCAATATTAATGTTTGTTGTTTTTATATCCATTAGGGTAGGATATACTTTTGAAAGTTGTTCTTGTTGAGTTGCCAACATGGCCGAGATCATAACTTTGATCTCATCCTTAAAAGAGTTGAAATCTTCGTTGTCATAACCGTGTTCTCTGACTCTCTTGTTTCGCCGGGCTACGAAATTAGGGGGAGTGCGGGGCTGGTCCATTTGCTCGGTTAAATTTGAATCTGAGAGCGACTTATTGCCAGTTTCAAACATTTTAAGTACCAGAGGGTAATGAGAGTGAAGAGGTTTTTTCTCTGACCTGTTTGTCCGTTGGTACTGTTCCAGTGGTTTGGCTGTAGAACAGGATACAAGACAATCGCTCCGTTGTTATCACTTTACAATATACGTTACTCCTAGTTTCTGATGCACTCCTATTATTTGACACAATTTTAGTGATGTCAAATTTTAATTTAACTTTCTATACACCAAGAAGTACGGGGTTTGAGCTAATAATGCTTCATATGTTCATAAGTTTAACTGGAACGCGCAGACATATGCTTATGAAAGTGTTATGAACAAATTTTGAACTGGAACGCGCTCACTTTTACCGTTGCGGAGGTAGGTTGATAATAATTCGGAATGAGCGATCACTTTAAGTTTTGGCACTTTTTGCAATTGTTTTCACTGCTTGATGAGTTAAAAGTTCATAGCGATCTTGGTTATGTAAAGTAAAACCGTTTCTTCAGAAATTATGAGACATTTATTTGGTTTCCAGAGTTCTTTAAGAATCACCGAGACCCACGCTTATCACTGTTTATAAGTATCACTGGGGTAGCATTTCGCTTTGCAAACGATAACACTGAGTTATTAGATGTTATTATCATTAATTATATAGTTTTATTGATGAATCACTTCCAATTTATATTTGATTACAATATATTTGCGGGAGAAAGTTCACTTTGCGACCGCCATCTTTGACATCGGGGGGAGGAGGAAATGCATTCCCACAGCGTCAACAAAAAAAAAAGAAAAAAAAAGGTGATGCAATGTTAAACCCAACAACACTACCAACGATGCTGCGCCACAGCCAGAGGGAGATTGATCTGGAGACCCTCCACGACCAAACTCCCAACACAACAACATTTGGCGCATCGCACCCAGCACACATCGTAACACAACTGCTCAACGTAGTCTGGTGACGCCGTACGGAGGACGGGCTCCGTACGGCTTCACCAGATATCATGCCGGAACACGACAAATCGCTTGGCGGCAAGACTTTGTCTGGTGGGTGGTAACTGGTAACTTCTGCCGGCAGCCGTTGTTATGGCCTACCACCGAGAGTTATGTTATGAAATATAGTTAGATTTCCGCGTAATTATTCATCGATGTGTTACTCATCGGACTGAAAGCAGAGAAAAGAATAAAAGTTGTAAAATGCATACTTTCTCCATACTAATATTATAAATGCGAAAGCAACTCTGTCTGTCTGTCTGTTACACTTTCCCGCTTAAACCTCTCAACCGATTTTGATGAAATTTGGCATAGACAATCTTTAGACCCTGAGAAAGGACATAGGCTACCTTTTATTGAAAAATTTGATATTCCCGAAAGAAATCTAAAAAGCGCGATATAACCGAATTCCGCGCTGGCGAAGCCGCGGGCGGAAAGCTAGTTAAGAATAACGTCGTTATAAAACTACTTTAAAATATATATTTATGTCATGTCATTTTCTCAGCGTATAATCCCGGTTGCATACGCGACTTTCGCGTTGGAGCCTGGCGTCCGCTTTCCTACATAAACGCCTCCTAAAATATATATTTCTGTATATGTTCTTATGTATTATATTTTCTAACTTGATAGGTCAACAACTGTTTACAATAAAAACTTGTTTGATAAATATTATGATGCCACTAAAGACAAAATTAAATAAGTGTTATTTGAACAACACATTCTGTGTGATTACGAAGGTGAATACTTACTTGTGCAATTGTAAATACAATGTACAGACAACATCACATCAAGCTGCTACGAACTGTCAGATTAATTTATTGGATTTACAACTTTATCTCTGAAGCATTAAGGCTTAAGCTTGATTGGAAATATTTGACAGTTTTGGATAACTTGACCTGCTGTCGTCCGTACGTTAGTTGAGAAACTGTGATAACTTTCATACCTATAGCTTTTGTGCTATGAGAACTTACTGTGTTATACTGAAGAATTAAAAATTAATGATAAACAATGAAAACATATACTTTACATATCTATGTAACATGTATGTAGCGAATTACTCATCATACTGGCGTCACGCTGAACTGCTGCACCGCGCAAGTAGAATTTACCGCGCGTCGGGCATATTACAACGTCATAACTTTAATCGTCGAAAGCCCTGGTTGAAGGCCATAATTTATTGAGGCAACCACAGGTCATCATCATCATCACAGCGTTAATCCCAGTCGCATCCGAAGCTTTTTCAGCTTTGGAGTCGGGGGTCCGCTTTACCAGTCTAACTGCTAATTTTGGCTAAACTTCGATATTTTCCATGAAGCGACTGCCGAGTGCCGTCTGACCTCTACAACCCGAAGACGATATCGAAGCGTTGCAGTTAGACCAATTGTTGGACTTTTGAGGGTTCCAACAACCCGTAACGACTGGCATTAGATGTTCGTATGGCAACCGGGACCACGTGCTTTCCAAGGCACGACCAGACCAGTGCAAATATTCATATTCATGCATACAAATAGTTGCACTGCGCGGGGATCGAAACCGCGCCTCCTTGCGCAGCGGCCGCGTTCTCTACCGGCTAAATCACGGAGGCAACCACAGGTAAGCTTGCTTAAGCAGGTTTACGTCTGTAGCTACACCTTTTGTGATGCATGCAGAAGATGCAATACCAATTGCTTATAAAAGAAATTCTACAGACAAGATATGGAGAACCCAATATCACTCATTTACGAAGAATCTATAACCTCAGTCCGATATAATACGTCTATTATTCTATTTGTATTCTTACTTTGTCATTAAACAAAGAAAACCGTAGAAAATAGATATAATGGTTATTGTCTGAAGCCTGTCTAGTCAGACAGCATAGCGATGATTGCTGGACCTTTGTACCACAGCTGTATACTGCAACACATCTCAAAACAGAAGATACCGACTACGCAAGACCCCTGTCAACCAACAATTATAATAGATACACAGTTCTTAATAAACCGGTTAATATCTATTGTTAATTTGATTTGATTGAGTTCTTACAGAAAGCGATACCGCTCGCATTGTTTGGCCGATTTTATATAACGAGGCGGCAAACGTGGCCCGCTTTGTGGCCTGCCCTTTGTGGGGGAGTATCCAAACGTTTGAGATGTGAATTGAAAGGCGCCGCGAGATGACGAGGCGCGAGCCAAGCGGCGGCACAAGTTAAAAGAGTTGAGATTAGCGATATGAGCAATTTTAGGAGAAAGGTAAAAAAGGCTTTGCTAGATTTTTATCTAAAAACACAAAACCGTAATCATTCGCTGCGTGGTATTAAAATTCAGTTAAAAAAAAAACATAAGAACAAGAAACTGACACAATTAAGGATTTTGTTTCTTTTTTTTTTAAGAAAGACTATACACACTAGGAATTACTTACTCTTGTATCGTGGGTGCGTTTTTTTTTTTTTTTATATATACAATATGTAAAGAAAACCCTGTCCGATCCGTGAAGGTATTGTTAGGTATCGATAACTGATGAAGGGGGGCGGGCCATGCGGCACGTGGTCGCATCGCTATTCGCTCCGTCACAAATGGTGTTGTCACTTTTTTAAAAATTACCAAATTTCGGGGAAATTGGAATTAATTCCCGGGAAAAAAAGATTGTTTCAAAATTCATTAGTATTGTTACTATGATGATTATGTAAAATTTTATATTATATTTGGTCAAGTGTTTACCTAACCTTTATTATCCTTATGGGTCGGACAGGGTTTTCTTTACATATTGTATATATTACCTATAAACTAGCGCTTAACCGCAATCCTGCCTGATGGTAAGCAGTGACGCAATCGTTTACAAACATTTATATTCACATACACAAACAACCAGACCTGAAATAACTACTTGCAGCCCATACATATTTGTATGGCCAACACGTAGTAATGAAGTAAGTACCAGAAACGTGCCATTGCTGTAGGTCGCATATACCTGCGCTTAAATATCTAAGCTTGATTTGACGAAAGAAAAATATGCCTTTCGTTTCACGTAGTTAATATGTAGGTATGCCACTATATGTTTTGTTCATAAATATTTCTAAAACTTTCACCAGATGGCGTATAACAAGGTATTTTGTCTTTTTTGAAGGAAAAGTTTATTCTGTTACATAAAATTTAAAATATTAAATAGGTAAATGAAATAAATATACAAAACTGTAATATTTTAAACAATTGTTATCGAGGAAGGAATAATGTTATTCTTTCGTCGGCATTTTAGTCAAGTTTAGACACAATTTAATTAATACAAGCGCCGTAATTTCAGATCTAATACGCTCTCCTCTCTTTCTCGGATTTTTAGCTATTAACATTTATGAATCTACCTGAAAACGTACAGCAAAAACCGCTGGGTCTACTATAATTTACTAGCAAGGAATGTTGAGTGCAGAGGAAGGATTTATTAAATAGTTAAATAGCTGATATGTGTATGGAGTTTCATTCAAGAGTCATTTTTATCGATGCGAAATCCCATCCGGATGCATAATCAGTCTATGTTCCCACAGTTGGGCCACAGGCCTCCTCTCGGTCAAAGGGAGTAGGCCGTAATCTACCACGTTTGCCTAGTGCGGGTCGATAGATATCATATGTCTTCAAAGGATTTGGCTCTATGGCATGCCGATTTCCTCACCATGATTTCCTTCACCGTTTTGAGAGCAGTGGTGATGAAATAATTTACACAAAGTAAAGGGCCTGATGAGGTGATCCGACAGAGGACCAGAGTCACCGACTTAGCTGAGAGGATTAGCAACCTGAAGTGGCAATGGGCTGTTCACATATGCCGCAGGACCGACAACCGTTGGGGTAAACGAGTCCTTGAGTGGAGACCGCGTCTCGGCAAACGTAGCGTAGTACGCCCTTGGGCTAGATCGAGCGACGACATCAAAAAGGTGGCTGGTAGTGGCTGGCGGAGAACTGCTCAGGATCGAGCTTGTTGGCGTGCCATGGAGGAGGCCATGTCCAGCAGTGGACGAGTAGAGGGTGATGTTGATGATGATGAAAGCACCTGATGGGGTGGTACGAACTCGTAAGTCGCGGCAGATAGCACCCGGCCACCGCTGCTTCCTGAGCCAAAAAGCCCGCACCATAATTTCTCGGTGGTAGGCAACAACATCAGCCGCCGGCACAAGTTACCACCCACCAGACAAAGTCTTGTCGCCAAGCGATTCATCGTGTTCCGGCATGATGTCTGGTGAAGCCGTACGGTGGACGGGTCTGAGCAGTTGTGTTGCGATGTGTGCCGGGTACGATGTGCCTAATGTTGTTGTGTCAGGAGTTTGGTCGTGGAGGGTCTCCAGATCATCCTCTGGCGCAGCATCGTTGGTCGTGTTGTTGGGTTAAACATTGCATCACCTCGCTCAACTGCCGTCTTCCTTCCTATTCACTCAGTTTTTTTGAGTGAATAGGCTTAATAAGCTAGTGTGCTTTACCATCAACGATTGCATCACTGCTTACCATCAGGCGGGATTGCAGTCAAGCACTAGTTTATAACTATAAAAAAAAAATACGTACCACACTATAACTGTCAATTGGAATCTATTTGAAGCATATTGCTAGACCATTGATCTATATGTTCTGAAATGTGTCTGCTCAACCAAGTCATCATCATCATCTCAGCGTTAATCCCATTCGCATCCGCAGCTTTTTCAGCTTTGGAGTCTAGGGTCCGCTTTTCCTGTCTAACTGCAGAGTTTTGCAGTTGACTTACGGAACTGAAACGTGGTCGCTCACAATGGGACTCATACGAAGACTCAGAGTCACACAAAGGGCAATGGAAAGAGCTATGCTCGGAGTTTCTCTGCGTGATCGAATCAGAAATGAGGATATCCGCAGAAGAACCAAAGTCACCGACATAGCTCTGCGAGTCGCTAAACTTAAGTGGCAGTGGGCAGGGCACATTGCTCGTAGAACCGATGGCCGATGGAGCAGTAAGGTTCTGGAGTGGCGGCCACGTACTGGAAGACGCAGCGTAATAGGGAGGCCCCCAACAAGGTTGACCGATGACCTGGTGAAGGTCGCGGGAAGCCGATGGATGCGGGCAGCACAAGACCGGTCAGCGTGGAAAGCCTTGGGGGAGGCCTTTGTCCAGCAGTGGACATCTATAGGCTGAAGAAGAAGAAGAAGAAGTATTTGAATGAAAGAAAAAATAAAAAATATGTGTTCAATATTTTTTATAAATTTATCTGATGGACATTAAATTATTTTTTAAGAAACAACCCAGTTCCCCTCGAAACTTCCATCACTTGCGCCACTCACGAACATTGCGCTACACGGCACCTCTCTTTGAACTGTCCAAATGATTGTTTTATATTTGTAAGCGTCGAACAGTGCCCCTATTCGGCGCGGCGCTGACGTAATGTAGCATTTCAATTAGTCTCACTGGCGTTTTATTTTCAACAAAGCAATATGTCGACTAACGCCGCGCATTGATTCCTGTCCGATTGTTAGAGAATGCACAACAATATTAAGTATCCCTATTGACTTTGTTACCCTTTTCTTAATAATAATTGTAACGAAATAAACTCTTTTGTTGTTGTTGAAAGTTTTTGGATTAAGACGTTTTAGTGAAAGGTGTTATAAAAGTTCTCATGTATGGTTAGTTACAAATAAACATTAATTCCATAAACAGCTTAAAAGTAAAAAGTAAACTTGTTGTTCTAAAATTAAATTCGTAACACATAGTCTTTTAAAAGACGGTTTATCTCGTAGCCGCGTAGGCTTCGCGTAGCAGGGGCTACGCGACACTCGGTATAGAGTGGTATAGATCTACGTTACGACATGCTAATTACCGCCAAACGTAGACTTTACACTGCTATTATATACGTATTAATGTATAAATTTTGTCTTGTACGTAATATCCACTTATCTAATAAAATAAATACAACTAGCTGACCCGTGCGAAAAATATGCACTATACTAATTAGAATTTTTAAGTCGTTTTTATAAATAAACAGTGAAGCGGAATAATTTGAAAATAGTATTCCATGGTACCAGGGACGAATATCTGTCAATTGGTGGGGCGGGCGTTCAGATTGGTTCGATAGAAAGAGAGAAAAATGGAGAAAACGGTTTCAGACCCTTGGAGAAATAATATATGTTGATAAATTACATTATATGAGTAATATCTTACTTATGATGCCTACCTACATATGTATATAGATTTTGCCATATGATTATATTGCTTTAATCATATTATTATTGACTTAGCTGTTTCACAATCTAAAATCACTATCTATCATATTTTTAAACAATGGAACATAATATGTAGTGTTTTTTTTTTTTAATATTTATAAAGTAGTGCTTGACTGCAATCCCGTCTGATGGTAAGCAGTGATTCAATCGTTGATGGTAAAGCGCGCTAGTTTATTAAGCCTATTCTCTTTAAAAACTTAGTGAATAGGAAGGAAGACGGCAGTAA
Organism: Sesamia nonagrioides; assembly: GCA_017933935.1. NCBI lineage: Eukaryota > Metazoa > Arthropoda > Insecta > Lepidoptera > Noctuidae > Sesamia > Sesamia nonagrioides. Next base: position 149,021 of record JADWQK010000717.1, on the reverse strand, counting down.
AGCGAGGTGATGCAATGTTAAACCCAATAACATGACCAACGATGCTGCGCCAGAGGAAGATTGATCTGGAGACCCTCCACGACCAAACTCCCGAGTTTTAATGCATCGTACCCGGCACACATCGCAACACAACTGCTCAGACCCACCCTCCGTACAGCTTCACCAGCCATCATGCCGGAACACGACGAATCGCTTGGCGGCAAAACTTTGTCTGGTGGGTGGAAACTTCTGCCGGCAGCCGATATTATGGCCTACTGGCCGGATAACTTAACCGGTACCTGAAATAGGAAGTAACACTGAAATCATCATCATTATTTACCTCTTCCTAACTACATGTAAAGGGTTCGGCTTCCAGTCTAACCGGATTCACCTGGATATAAGTATTTGTACCTGGACATTAGTACCGGAAGATGCCGCGTAGGGAGGCCCCCAACAAGGTGGACCGATGACCTGGTGAAGGTCCCGGGAAGCCGATGGTTGCGGGCAGCACAAGACCGGTCATCGTGGAAAGCCCTGGGGGCCTAGTCTGCTATTTTATATAATTTTGTCATTCCAGCACGTTTCCATTGTCATTTTGCTATTAGCCCATAATCTGCTCTATCATGAACATCGGTCATTGATTTCTTAACGGAATGGTCATTGTTGTATTGCCATTATTATAAAACTCGTTAGTAGAAATGAGTTTCTAAAAACTACTACCCAATTTGAACATTTCTTTAAGCAAGATTTTGTTAATATGTATTTTTAAATATTAATTACAATTTTTATAAGCAGTCTAGAGTAGAAAATAGTTATTAAATAGCAAAAAACATTATTGTGAAACTAGAAAACTAAAAATTTTGTTATCTGTTAAAGTCAAATGTGACATTAATACAAACTGACTGACGTTTGTTTTTTTTATCAGCTGGTGTTTTGATATGTATTTATTTTTGTTTATATTATTAAAATTATAATTACTACATAAAGAAAAACAAGAATAAAACAATCAGCAAATTTAGGCCGAGATATGGCTCCTGGCCACTACAGCCGCGTCAATAAAAGGCGAAGTGTGATTTGTAAACTCCAAGCTGCATCATCACAGATTACTATAATTTTGTGCATCATCCTTCAAGGCTGGATGCTATTGAAGTCAGAAACGCTGAGTCGTCTTTTGCATGCTCAGACCATCAACGACTTGACTAAGGTCATTAATCGACAGAGCTCCATCACAGCAAAAATGGTTCAAGTTCACCGAGACATCTGTGTCAAAAAAGGTAATTAAGTACTGTTTATTATTCGTAATTCATCTTAATGAAAGTTTAGTAGAATAAACTTATTCAAAATGAAAACTTCCACTCATTGGGTGTTTTATTTATTTATTTATACAACACCCACAATAAGAATTAAGTAGCTTTGAAAACAATATCATAACAATTAAATATAAAACCCCCCGCTAAGCTTGTGTTAGATGTAGGTTTAAATCAGTAGTAGTACATTGGCCAGAATTTAAAATCTTTATGGCAACTACATACTAAGCGCTAGGTTACAAATTTCACATAAGTTATGTATAAGTTGGAATTTTTTATTAAAGTTAGTTTTGTTTTACAGAAACCCTGCAGAATTATAATGTCATCAGATTCTGAGTCAGATTTCTGGAGAATGCAAGAGGTAAATTTGACAATTTATTAAAAGCTAGTTTAATTAAATATATTTTAGAAGAGATCTCCTAAAATATTGAACAACCTATAACCTACTAAGTATGTCCATATAATAATATAATAATAGTCCATAGAAGATATCTCTAGCAGTATGGGTTACAAAGGGATATAAAAGTAAATGAAACAGTGTTTATTATAAAGAATAATAATTTATTTTAAATTTCTGTTTTGTGCAATACTGCGGTGGATCTGTAACAAAGAGTTAAATCATTTTAATAATAATTAATTAGAGTATTTTCATACTTTCCTAGAATATTGAGGAGGGTTTACACTACATACCTGCTAATTTATTTTATGCATTTTTCCACAGTATGTCAACAAAAGTGCAGTGCTGCAGTGATCCCGATCAACCTTCAAGAAGATCCCGGTTCACCCTGCTATGGTCTTGATAATTAGGGACTTCTTATTGCTTTCCTCCTAAATTAAAAGACTGATTATTGGTGTGTTTTATTATTTAAATGAAAAATGTCTTTTTTTTTTGTATAATAAAACTTTTTGACTTAATGTAAAGTTGATATTTAGTTTATGAGAAAATAGATATATGTATAGTTATAAATAAATGTTGAATTTTAATAGGTATAGTGGTCTCATTTATGTTGCAGAAAATAAATATATGTATAGTTATAAATAAATGTTGAATTTTAATAGGTATAATGGTTTCATTTATGTTGTAGAAAATAGATATATGTACCTATAGTTATAAATAAATGTTGAATTATTGAATAAATAAATAAATGTAATAATAATAAATGTTATTTATGTTGTGACAGGATTGCAGATGAATGGAATAAGCTTATGGGTGTATGTTTGGTCTTCTGTGAAAGAAAGTATGCGAGAGAGTCCACTGTTGCATGTTAGTTCTAGTAGTAGTTTTTAAGTTAATTAATGTAATTAACGTTGTACCATTTTAGTTAACTATAAATAAATAAAGTAACTAATAAAAGTCCAACTATTATGTACCTTTACCAACATAGTTAAAAGAAATTACATACCTGCCGCAGTGTTCCTGCATAATCTTCATCAGGTGGCAATAATGCTTTTGGCATGTTTGCAATATTTGTGGTTTATTTTTTAGTTTCAAAGTCTTTGTTCCTTCATTGATTGCAGTAGGCACAGTAATTTGTGAAACTTTATGGAGGGCATCTTGAGCAATAAAATTTCTCATAGAACCTTGATGCATCAAATGCAAGTGCTATTAGAATCTGCAATAAAAATATAACATTAATCAATCTATGTCGTGTTTGTAGCTATAGATTACTATAGAATAATAAATCAATTGTCAAATTACGTTTCCTCACCTTAATTTCTGTCCATACGCTATCGATTCGATGCAGTCTGGCCATAAGGAGAATGAGTTCTTCAATTAACCCTCTTATTGAGACATATTCAAGGCGAAAGGTTTTCACAAATTCCGCCTCGGGAATATCAATAAAGGGATTCGTATTCAAACTCGTCAAGCGATGAGTTCCACGTCTCCTGCTTATCTTCTTTCTCTAGCATCCACTGCGTTGGCTAGCTCAAGAATATTTGCTAGTAGTGAAAACATTCTCAAATATTCCACAAACACAATAGTTAACACACTTTTTGTACAAAACCACCACCACCATCGAGCTGCCTCGCTTCGAAAAGCAATGTTTGTACAAAGACGTCATCCTAACAGTTCAATGATCAAAAGAACTGTCAAAATTTTAGCAGATTACCGCGTATGTCAGTCATTGAATTGTGATTTTTTACAAGATTACCGTTTTATGCCATTTCGTTCAGTGATTGACCACTTGGCACGCCATTTTGTTAGCAGATTAAGGATTTTGTGAAAATCGGTCATTATGATATTAAAAGTCGATCATTTTGACACTATTGCAATAGCAGACTAGGGCCCCTGGAGGACGCCTTTGTCGAGCAGTGGACCTCTATAGCCTGAAGAAGAAGATAAGTATTTTACATAGAGAATCGCGCCATGTTAGATAGGCAGCCACAACTCAGATACTGGACTATACATCCAACCATCATCATCATCTCTACGTTTAGTCCCGGTTGCATCCGCGGCGTTCGCGTTGGATTCTGGGGTCCGCTTTCTTGCTCAATTTCCTCCATTTCGCGCGATCTTTAGCATCCTGTGGTGTGAGATTGTTGTTATGCATGTCATCTCTTACAACGTTAAGCCAACACTTCTTAGGTCTATCTCGCTTGTTCCGGCCCGGCGGAGGAGCCATGGCAAGACATTTGTTACCCACGTAACATGCTGGTTTTCGTAAGACAATACATCCAACCACAATCCATTTACTGAACAATACGTTTCTGATTACCCAGAACGACCATGAAAGCACTTCGAATGACAGCCGAGACCCAAGGCTTAACTTGCTTTCCGAGGCACGGCGTGTGAAGAATCCATCCAGAGACCAATCGCGGTAAGCGCAAGATTAAGAGGGGACTCTAGTCTAGGTCAGGGTTGCGGGTTGATTAAAAAATAAACCGTGGCCCTGGCCTACAGGCTAGTGAAGGAGCACGGGAGGGTTTTAGTCAGTAAAAGTCTGACACGCCCTTCCACTCCGTCCAGAGTGGGAGAGGTCAATTGATGATTTCCATCCGAAACAAAAAAAAAGGGGACTCTAGTCCAACGGAATTTGAGAAATAGGTATTTGAAGAAACTATTGCCGTCGCGCCGCTTCTAACTTCTTCCCGTGAAGTGCGAAAGGGACAGTTGCAGCTCAGGCTAGTTTCACCTACAAAAACGTAGACCAACAGACACTTCGTATTTCGCTGTTTTCTTTTTCAACACACAGACACGACAGATCTCAATATTTTTTTTAACAAAACAAATAGGAAGAATACTTATGCTTCTATTTTTTTTTTTTTTTTTTTTGTCAACAACTTATCACATTTGTATAGTCGTTTAGAGCGGTAAAAATGGGTTATTTTTCGGGATTTTGAAAAATTATATTTGTTTTTTAACCGACTTCAAAAAGGAGGAGGTTACTCAATTCGACCGTATATATGCTTTACTTAATGAATAAAATTATATTTGTTTTATTCATTAAGTTTTGGAAAAAATCAATATATAGGAGTACGTACAATTAAGCTGTATAATTGTAGAAAAAAAAAACCAATTGCTCTAAAAGCATTATCCACGAAGAAAACAGCGGAATACGCTTATAGAGAGAAAGCGCCACTAGAGTCCCCTCTAAACCTGATGGATTGATCTGTGGAGGTGTTGTTATTTAGCCACGGGCCTATCTAGAAGTAAAACTCAAATATTGATGAATATTCTATGCCTCCAATTTAACTTACATCTGCCTCCACTTGGTACCCAAAAGCTCAGATCATGATGTGAAAACGCTGGCGTTCGACGTGCATTAGGCGGCCTGTAATCAGGCGGCGTTCGCCTCTAATCACGACCGGCCGGTTTTAGAAGCATGCATCGCCAGCGCTAATGTCCGGAAGCACACACTACACATGTCTGACATAATAAGACCAACACCCATAGGAATGTACTGTTTGTTTTTGTCACAGTTTTTGGTAAAAGTTGGATTATTTGATGCTAGGAGTTTGAGACCAGTGGATGAGAACCTTGATTGATGATCTCTTATTAAGCTTAGCATGTTGTCCGAGGCATAAGATGGCCTTGGTATGTAAAAATCCATCCATCTTCAGATCAACCGCTGCAAGCGTACTTTAACTTGATTAACCCATGCAAATGTTATTACTTAGTCCCGCAATAGGCTATTTGACAGTATGAAATTTTTTGTGATTATTTGCTTTAAATGCATAAAATGAGGGTTCTTTATGTCATTTACCTGAGTTTTAATAAAAATAATAACAATTAATATGTCTAAAAACACAAAAATATGTTTGACTTTTTGTATCTCGCGCCACATATTGTGAAACGATCCGGATTGGCTAATGTCACGATGACGTCATACGCGCATTAGCACTTGTTTTTGTTCTGTATTCTCAGGTGTTTTATCGATGTATTTGTACAACCCGGTACAGCACACCACTTGTAAACCATTTTATTAGATAAACAACAACAAATAACAGATAAATATAAACATCACTGCGGAACCGAAAATCGTTTATATCGTCTTGTGATGTCACTTACAAGACGCGACGCCATATTGCTGAACAACACGTTTCGGCGGCTTATTTGAATTTTGAATTTTTATTTGCATGTTTCTTGCGAAATACGTATTTAAAATAAAAAATAAAAACCTTCGGTGAACTTCTTAACCGCGACCAAGTAATTGAAGATAGAAATTATAAATCTGTCAAATAGCCTATTATTGAAACTCTCTGTTTTTCAGTAGATTGTTTTAAAAACGCAATATATCGATCTTTGGGTGAAGCCCTATACAACATATCAATGCTGTATTAATATAAAAACGTAGCACATCAGAGACAAGGTGTTATTTCCGACGCTGACGGCTTAACCCTCGCGCAACCTATGATGAAATAATTGATACTCCACACAAAAACTCAAAGTGATCCTTTTTGTTTAGAAGTGAAATGTTTTTTTACATATCATTGATTTGTTTCTCTAAAAATAAAATATTCCCACCATTGTGTGTGTTTTAAGTGTTAGTAACTTTAGATAGAAAAACTAGAATACTTATGATGAATCCCTGATTCATCATACTCCAGTTTTTACTGCGGACAATTTTATTTTGCTAGTCCAACAGACGTCTTAGACGTAGAGGGTGTCGTGAGAGGCGACTAAGGGAAATCTTACCCGGGAAGCGGGCAGCAGCGCTTCTCCTGTGGAATAACAAATTACTGCGATCCGCAACCCGCCTGCCAAGCGTGGGGATTGCCCCCAGTGACGGATTAACCCGTAATCAAATTAAGCAATTGCCTAGGGCATCACGTCTGGGGGGGCACCAGAACAAGCACAAAAAAGTCCATCCTGAGGGCATCACGAATCACGTCCTCACTCTCACGTCACCAAAAACCACACCAAAAAAGTTCCTAGGACTAATTTGAAAATTCGCGCGTTTTAAGTTGACATAGAGTCCGACCTAGAGTCATAACCCCGCACCCGCTTGCCCACTCGCTGCCCGCTAGTGCATTCGGCAATTCGAATGTACCGGAATATGCGGTGCGACTTTGATTCTTTGGGCCGTGGAAGAATTTAGACTCCCGCGGCCCCACGCGCGCACGTGATAGAAGAGACACCGGGGTGGTTTTAGTCAGTAAGAGTCTGACAGACCCCGTCGCCTACCCCAGGGCGGCGGACATCCATTGAGGATTTCCACACCGGAAAAAAAATAAAATAAAGGTACACGTAACTGTCAACAACTTCGAGAACAGAGTCTCCAATCTTTATAGGAGTCGGTACAACATGGGCGTTAGACATGACTGGTCTTGTCCATGTTCATTTTAAGACCGACTCGCTCGAAGGCTCTACTGAGGTCTTCGAGCATTGTACTCAGGTCCTCCGTGGTCTCAGCCATGGCTACGATATCATCAGCAAACCGAAGGTGTGTCATATACTCGCTATTGACGTTGATGCCCAGTCCTTTCCAGTCCAGAACCTTGAAGACATCCTCCAATGCAGCGGTGAACAGTTTCGGGGAGATAACATCTCCCTGTCTGACACCACGCTGCAGAGGTATTGGTTTCGAGGTCTGGTCCTGTATTCGGACTGACATGGTGGCGTTTTCGTACAAACCCTTCAGCGCTTAATATACCGATAGTCTATTTGGCACCGCTGGAGAGACTGCAGTACAGCCCAGGTCTCGATCAGGTGTATAAAATAATACATGATGATAAAATTGAATCAGCTTTCCCTAATATGGAAACAGATCCCTGCGTATATTCTTATCGCTTATGATTTCAAATTGCTCAGCGGAGCGTTCTTTTACAAAATTAAAATTATTAAAAAAGGACAAAGATGATACAAGAAAGGCTCGATTGTTTATCGATATTATACATAGAGTCCGATATGATAAAAACATTACACGTTAATACTATCTTGCGTGAATCCAATGCCCGAAAAAGCCGCAAGGCGCATTTCAATAAATAAATAAATTATGCTTCAATTGGTTTTTATTGTTGTCGCGCCTACTCTACTTCTAAGGTACATTACATCTGGGCACGCCACAATAGCGGCGGTAAGTCCCCTCTTTGAGGAGTGGCTAGAGAGACGCCACGGTGCCCTAACCTTCCGCCTGACGCAGGTTCTCACCGGACACGGTTGTTTCAGGAGGTTCCTGTTCCGTATTAGGCGGGAGGAAACGCCAGGGTGTCACCATTGTGTGGATCGCCATGAGGACACCGTGGAACATACGGTGGAGGTCTGGCCGGCTTGGGTGGAGCACCGCCGTGTTCTCGTAGCGGCGATCGGTGGCGATCTCTCGCATCCGACCCTGAACCAAGCCATGGTCCGGAGCGAGAGTACATGGCAGGCCGTCACCTCCTTCTGCGAAGCAGTGATGCTGACAAAGGAGGAGGCGGAGCGCGTGAGACAGCGGGAATCCCAGCGCCCTCACGCCACTAGCCGCCGCAGGAGACGCCCTGGTCGGGAGACCACACCGAACTCCCAGCCACCGTAGACGCGGGCCTGCGGGCGGTGAGCAGTGGGCAGCTCGCCGCCCAGTAAGGACCAGGCCTGAGTCGACGGCGCGTCGTGTTTCGTGTTCGTCGTGCGCCTCAAAGAGATGTCAGCACGTCGTGACGGGGTCTACGAAGACCGATGCCTCCTGGGTCAGGGTTGCGGGTTGGTTAAACAAGAAACCGTGGCCGTGGCCATCGCACAGGCAAAAGAAGAAACACGGGTGGGTTTTAGTCAGTAAAAATCTGACACGCCCTTCCGCTCCGCCCAGAGCGGGAGAAGTCATTTGATGATTTCCCATCCCAACAAAAAAAAAAGAAAGAAAAACATCTCATCATCTTATTTTACAAAAAACGAATGTTTTTAGGCGGTAAAGGTTTAAAGACAGATTCTAGTTGACCTTGACATACGGATAGGGGGGCCCACAGGCGTGGATTGCTTAGGGCATCAAGTAGTCTTAATCCGTCACTGATTGCCCCCCCAATGGAATGAGGTCCAGCAGTGGACCTCTATAGGCTGAGAAAAAGAACAGGCGAAATTCAATAAACTCGAGGTTTATTAAAGTCCACTGCTCCACACGGGCCTCTTCCAGAGTGCGCCCCAGTACCCTGTTCTCCACCTATCGCATCCAGTTTGTCCCAGCCACCTTCTTTAGGTTCCATCAAGCTAGGGTATGTCCCAAACTACCTACGCTTGCCAATAATCCTAGGTATTTGGGACAAATTCAAGAAATATACAAGCAAATACCTAATCTAATTTTAACTTACAAAATGGGGCATCCCTTTAATAGAACAAATTATTTTATTTCATGATCATACCTTAATATTGAAAGAATCCTCCTCTATGAGAGGGAGTGAGTCATAGGTCCGTATTACAGAACGTCACTCAAAACTCAAGCTCTACTTAAGTCTCGATTCAAGCCATTTGATTGGTTGAAAGTAATGCTTAAGCAGAGATCAATGCTTGAGTTTCGTTCTGTAATACGCATCTTAATCTAGCACGCTGGGCATTGGCATAAAATTAAAAACATGTGTCATTTACTAACCTGCATTGGCAGGTTAGTAAATGACACATGTTTTTAATTTTATTCCTCATGACGTTTTCTTTCACCTGAAACGGTGAAAGAAAACATCAATCAAAGAGCGTGGTGATAAAATAAATTGCAAGGAAATCCTACAAGTCAACACAATATTCCTACATACAATTCAACACGTTATTTATGTAAAGGATGACGCGAAACCTATCCTAGTCAGGGCACCATTTTTTTTTTTTATTAATTATAAACTAGTTCTTGACTGCAATCCCGCCTGATGGTAAGCAGTGATGCAATCGTTGATGGTAAAGCGCACTAGTTTCTTAAAAAACTAAGGAATAGGAAGGATGACGGCAGTTGAGCGAGGTGATGCAATGTTAAACGCAAGACCAACACAATCAAACGAAGCTGCGCTAGAGGGAGATTGATCTGGAGACTCTCCACGACCAAACTCCCGACACAACAACATTTGGCGCATCGTACCCGCCACACATCGCAACACAACTGCTCAGACCCGTCCTCCATACGGCTTCACCAGACATCATGCCGGAACACGAAGAATCGCTTGGCGGCAAGACTTTGTCTGGTGGGTGGTAACTTCTGCCGCCAGCCAATGTTATGGCCTACCACCGAGAGAAAATTATCTGTAAAGGAAAAGGAACCTTCTCTGTACACACAGTAAAGTACTGCTCAGGTTCGAACCCACGACCATTACCACTGGACCACCACTGTTGTCGCCGTAATATTTTATGTTAATGTAGGTAACAATATTATAGTCACTTACTAACTCTAATTGTAATAAAAGAAATACAAATAATTTGACAAAGTAATACCAATTCCAACAAAATTACATTAGTTTCGCAGCACCAAGCACATATGTTTTGCCACATTTTTTTTTTATCAAATGTGCTAGCACCAGTCAATTTCCTTTCACCACAAAAGTATAGAATCACGTTAAAATATGGCGTCTGTATTGGCTCTATTATATATAGAAAGTGTGAAATTAAGTGGTGTAATCTAGTGCGGCAACGTGTCAATTAGCCGAGTTCGGCGACAGACGGCAACACAACCGCCGACGTTTTCTAAAACATTTGTACACAAAAGTGGCGAATCATTGTTTCCATTTACGTCTAAATATTGTGGGGTAGTCAACATTTTGTATTTGTTCTCTTCTTCGTCTACTTTTCTTTAATTTTATCTTTTTATCTGACATAAAAGGTCAAAAAATAAAAGGAAATTTTGCCAGATCACTTAAAATGTTCTTAAGTTGTTGTTGTCTAGTAGCTGTTGTCTGTAAGCGATTCTGTAAGACCTAATATTTGTAAATGATGTAACTTCTTTGCTAGATACTAATTTAAATGTCCGCTTTAGTAATAATTAATTATTGACTATTGTTGATACACTGTTTGTTCCTTTCCAACAGACAAACCGTGAAAACGTGAAAACAGTTTTGCGGGGCATGGCTTTTATCTCAATGTTTGTAAACTAGGTTAAGAAAAAAATTAATAATAATAATAAACCGAGTAAAGCCTTTTTAAGAATGCATAAAATACTTATTTACAAACAGTTTTGGCAGGTAGGTATTTTGTGTTCTCATCACCAAAACGTAACTTTTGTCGGAGTATATGCATTTAAGACAAAAATACGATTTTCGGATCTAATTGGTGCATGTCGACACGATTGGTGCAGTGGCTGAGCGATTGACTGCTCGCCGCGTGTCGCTTTCGATTCGCGGGTTCGAGTCCCGTCGGAACAAATTTTGGCCTCCAATTAGCTGTTTGTGTATGTGAGTTTATGTTTGAAAATGAACCCCAGATACAGGAAAAAAAGACTAGTGAGGAGCAACATTAAAAAAACAAGTTGTTGTGTCAGTAAAACACACACAGCAGCACAGACAGCCAGCCATTGACAGCCTCCGTGGCGTAGCGGTAGCGGACGCAGCCGCTGCGCAAGGTGGCGCGCGTTCGATCCCCGCACAGTGCAAGTATTTGTATGCATGAATATGAATATTTGTACTGGTCTGGTCGTGCCTCGGAAAGCACGTTAAGCCGTTGGTCCCGGTTGCTATACAAACATCTAGTGGCAGTCGTTACGGGTTGTTGGAGCCCTCAAAATTCCAACAATTGGTCTAACTGCAATGCTTCGGTGTCGCCTTCGGGTTGTGGAGGTCAGACGGCAGTCGCTTCATGGAAAATGTCGAAGTTTAGCCATATCAGCAGTTGGACTGGTAAAGCGAACCCCAGACTCCAAAGCTGAAAAAGGCTTCGGAAGCGACTGGGATTAACACTGGGATGATGATGTTGTGTCAGTAAAACACACGTATTGTCACAAACTGTAATGGTCGCCATCTTTTTTGTTGTAGTTTGTCCAGAATATACAATTCCTATTTCTTTTTACCAAAACAACCGCCTGGTGTAGCCTTTTTTATGTTGGAGAAAAATGTTGCCAACCCCCTTGAGCTCCGTAATGTTTGGCTGTTTACACCACTCGGCGTCAACGCACGCACGACACGATACCGATCTCTCACACAATCACCAACACCAATGTTGTTTCTAGTTTGTCGATAAGAAACAACGAGAAATTGATCGATAACAAACACGGTTTTTGATGGACTCGTTTTAGAATCGATAAAAGCTTTCCTGTGAAAAGCATGAAATATCGTTATGTTTTCCTCGAACAAATTTGTTTCTCCTTTTGTAAGTTATTTATATAACGGTAGTATGTAATTAATAAAATAAAGGCAATATTCCACCTACCATCAAATATACATAAATAAATATACATAAGTACGGACAAATCACACAGATTGAGCTAGCCCTAAAGTAAGTTCGGGACTTGTGTTATGGGATACTAACTCAACAATACTATATTTATAATAGATACATATATAGATAAACATCCAAGACCCAGGCCAATAAGGAAATATCGTTTTTCGATACATGACAAATATGCATACAAATTTTACGCAAAAACTATTGAACGAATTCGGATGTTTAGAACACATATGGTTTATAATCAGGATAAATAGATTTAATACGGGTGAAATCTCGGGCTAGCTAGCGGCGGGCGCAGCTAAGGGTTTCACAAAGTCGGATTACACATATAAATAACACTAGCTTTCCGCCCGCGGCTTCGCCCGCGTGGAGTTCGGTTATATCGCGCTTTTTAGATTTCCCCTCAGGAACCTCCAATTTTTCCGGGATAAAAAGTAGCCTATGTTCTTTCTCAGGGTCTAAAGATTGTCTGTGCCAAATTTCATCAAAATCGGTTGAGAAGTTTAGGCGGGAAAGCGTAACAGACAGACAGACAGACAGATAGAGAGACAGACAGACAGACAGAGTTACTTTCGCATTTATAATATTAGTATGGATAGGTAAATATAGATACTTACAATAGGTACTTCTTTATGTACCTTTTTTTTTGTTGCGATGGGAAATCATCAAATGACTTCTCCCGCTCTGGGCGGAGCGGAAGGACTTGTCAGACTTTTACTGACTAAAACCCACCCGTGTTTCTTCACTTGCCTGTGGGACGGCCAGGGCCACGGTTTCTTGTTTAACCAACCCGCAACCCTGACCCAGGAGGCATCGGTCTTCGTGGACCCCGTCACGATGTGCTGACATCTCTTTGAAGCGCGCGTGAAACACGACGCGCCGTCGACTACAAATCCTATTCAGCCACTCACTCGGGACAAAACAATTATAATTAAAATGAAAATAAAATAAATTTGGTCGAAAACGTCTTACAAAAGAATCAGCTTTGTAAAACTCCTGACTCATGATTCCTTTCCTATAACAAGTGACACTTAAGTGGAGTACAAGCGAACTCTGACCGTTAAAACATTCGCCACACGTGTGCCCCACATTAATGCACATGTAATTTGCAATTAACGTCCTCCGATACTGTATTATTAAGTTTTTTCGCCTTCTCTCTGAATATTTATAGAGCAATTTTACTAAAAGCAATGGATCAGGTACTAAGATTAGGGAGGAATGAGCGCTTAATTTTACATAAAATTTCTTTTTAAATTGACCTCAGCTTAAAATGAGCTTAGTGTTCGTTAACTTTGTGTGCACGTCAAGCTACTACAGTCTGTCCGATTTCTTTATTAAATCTTCAACTTTATGGCTTAAGCATTAGGTAAGGCTGAAGGTTGATTGGGAAGATCTGACAGTTTCGGGTAGCTTTACCAGTATGCCGCGTTTGCCAGTATTCCTAGTTTAAGTTTTCATTACGAGACTCGATCGTCGATATCGAGCGCGTTTTGGCGCTCTCATTGGTTGAGAGTTCTTACAACCTTGAAGCGGACCAATCGATGAGTCAAACGCGCTCGATATCGACGATCCAGTTTCGTAATGAAAACTCATACTAGGCCTACTGCTGTCGTCTGTACCTATTCAAATAGAAGCCTGGGTATCAAACAAAGAGTAGACCTATAACAATATAATTGGTATCAAACTACCTAGTTAATCGGAAGTTACCTAGTTCATCAATGTAATATTTTAATGTACGGACGACAGCAAGTCAAGCTACCCTAAACTGTCAAATATTCCCAATCAACCTTGAGCCTTAATGCTTTAGAGATAATGTTGAAAATCTAATAAGGAAATCTGACAGATTGTAGTAGCTTGATGTGATGTCGTCTACATACTTGAATACGTTTTAAAATCATTTTTTTTTTTTCATAATTATAAACTAGTGCTTGACTGCAATCCCGCCTGATGGTAAGCAGTGATGCAATCGTTGATGGTAAAGCGTACTACTTTATTAAGCCTATTCACTTAAAAAACTTAGGAATAGGAAGGATGACGGCAGTTGAGCGAGGTGATGCAATGTTAAACCCAACAACACGACCAACGATGCTGCGCCAGAAGGAGATTGATTTGGAGACCCTCCACGACCAAACTCCCGACACAACAACATTTGGCGCATCGTACCCGCCACACATCGCAACACACTGCTCAGACCCGTCCTCCGTACGGCTTCACCAGACATCATGCCGGAACACGACGAATCGCTTGGCGGCAAGACTTTGTCTGGTGGGTGGTAACTTCCGCCGGCAGCCGATGTTATGGCCTACCACCGAGAGAACTTCCACAATAATTATGACAGAAGAGACTTTAATATAACAATGGCCCGATTCCCTTGTTCACACACTAAATTAAATTTAAGTTCAGTGCATCCTTTTCTTTTAACATCATTAAGAAAAGGACAGAAGATAAAATGTCAGTTTAAACCTGTCAAATTAGTACGCTCCTGACTTAAATTGGCTTATTTTTGGTCGCCATGTTTTTATTCGCGTGTAAACTGTATACCTATGGAGTACCTATAGTCCGCTCCTGCCGTAAATTGGCGTACCTATTTCTGGTCGCCATGTTTATAATCGCGTCTAAACTGTCTATGGAGTGTCTTATTTGACAGGATTAAACTTAAATGTACCTATCTACCAACCCGCACTGGGCCAGCGTGGTAGATTACGGGCTACTCCCTCTCATCGAGAGGAGACCTGTGTCCCAGCAGTGGGAACAATATAGGCTGATTATGTAAACTAAAATGTTATCTTCTATCCTTTTCTTAATCAATTATAAAGAAAGAGGTGCACTTAACTTAAAATTAGTTTAAGTAGTAAACAAGACAATCGGCACAAATGTTCAAAAATAGCAGGGTAAACATTGATATAATATTAAACTAAGGTAGATACGTCACTAGCAGTGGCGAAGAGTCCATACAAGCCGATTCCCACCGGGTTACCTTTCAAAAATCAGTTCCATATTCATACAAAAGTATTTACATTCTATTTCATTAACAAAGTATTATTAATTAAATGCCTGCGCGATTTACAATAGCAATAGTAATTCTTAGCAATACCCTAAGTATCACATTTCATTTTATAGTCGTAAATTAATCATCTCTTCAATTTTTCGTACCTAAATTACATTGAAGGTAACTCGACGAATTACAGCTTATCTCGGCCAACGTTTTACTATGAGGCGAAAAGAGACAGAGCGTGTCAAACCATCTCTTTCTAATGCTCGCTAACTGTACGTAAAATTTAAAGAAAGATAGGCTGATCGCGACCGGCTTGCAGTTCTCTCCTCTCCTCTATTAAAAAGAGACAAAGAAACCACTCGAACACGGAACTCGGCACGGGAGAAAGAAAACACGACAAAATTAAAAAGAATTAGCGTTATAATGAAATCCTTCGCAAGTCATATTCTTTTTATTTTGGCATATTTTCGTGTTCCATTTCGTAAGGTTGAAAATAAATTATTGTTAGTATGTGACATGTTGCTATACCACTGGTGCGTGATAATTTCGTTTGTTATATTTTAATATTTGTGTTATTTAAACTGTGACTGATTCTGTAAGGTAATTTAATCGCAGATTTGGTTAAATACTGTGGATTTTGTTTGTTATTGTGGCTTATATTATTCTACCGGCAATATTATTCTTATCTGAAGACCTCCTCCAAGATATCCTGCAGTAGGTAAGTGTTTAAGTGTTTATTTTTTTGGACCGGCTTCCCTTTGTCAAAATTTCACCCTTCGCCACTGGTCACTAGCGCACTGAAAATGAAGCGTACAAAAGGAGGTAAGTCCAGCAAGTCGCTTTAGTTTTCGTCGATTCTATTTAAGCGCAGATGACAAACACTAGCCATCTTTTTCTTCTCTATGCTTTAGATTGTGCCCCATCTCACTCACACTGTGCCAACGTGTGAAATGTACGCAGAATAAAAAAATTGCATGTGTGTGCTGCTGCTTCGATCGGCACATTTATTTTGGTTATTTTGTTAGAGCATATCATATCTGTTTAATATTATATCAATGAGGGTAAGTAAAAGTAGTCAGTCAAGTTGCCACATTTCTAGAGTTACAGTACATAATAAGATAATGTCGTATACCTAGGAGGCGGTGTAGTTTTAAGTGGCATGCAAGGAAGAGTCGACGGCGTCGGCGCAGGCGGCCGGCCCCTCTAATTACCGCTCAGATCCGACCCCGATAGCGCAAGCTTTTATCTCGAACACTCTTCCATTAAGCAAATATACAGCTTTGTAGCGCGATAATCATATACTACAGTATTTTCCAACTCTAAAACCAATTAAAAATATTTTGATAGACAAAAATAAATTGTAATTGTACGTTACATCCGTCCGCCATCTTGTATTGGTCCTAACTTCTCAGGGACCGCTAATGGACGGTTTGTCAAACATTTTTGCTTCCGCGGCAAACTTGTTTTATCTGTGTTTTATTATTTAATTTATTCACAGGAGTCTATTGTTGTTTTAAAACAAAGGCGGAAACAAGCAATCTATTTGGAGCGTAATTTTGGCATTAGTAGATAAGATTATCTAGTCACTAATCTGATTTACGGAGCAATTACAGCATTACATAAACGAAGAGGTAGGTACTTATGTAAAGAACTTCTGATAGGTAGGTACGTAGTTACCTATCTATTCCCTGGTTTGTACTTTTACATTTATAACCTGCTATAATTAAATTGCTAAGCTCTAATGAAGTACAATAAATAATTAGTAATATCTGCTCAATAATCCAAATCAACTGATATATATATAGATATGAAACACGTCAGTGCCGTAATGGAGCGAATAAAAGCCCGCTTTGTCGGCAGCTAATTTGCGAATTAACGTTGTGCAATGAGTGCCCGGCCACTCAAGCGCAGCGTAATGTAATTAATTAACCTTTGTCGCGCGTACGGGGCGTGATACTCGCGCGTTTCTCACACCCGCGTGGAACGTTTCAATATGTAGGGATGCTTACAGTAAAACTCCTTAAATTAGGTAATATAGATTTAATAGTTAGGTATGTTCTAACCAAGTTGATTTAAACGGAAAAGTCATTTGAAGATTTTTATGTTTATAATTAAAAAATAAATGAGTGATGTATGAAACAATTCTATTCAGAATATCTACAAAGCTACGTTATTATTTATCAATAATATACCTTGTGCAAAAAAATGGTATACTGTATGTTACCTAGTACACACTTACAAATTATCGATAGATATGCAAAATTTGGTGAAAGTTTCATCCCTTCGACACCTACACTTCCTAACACCGCACTAAGGTAACGTTATTTGGACGCTCCTAATGGAGTAAGTGCTTTGGCAAATGGCCCGCGCCACGGAGCTTTTAATGCAATTTCGTCTCCCTTTGTAGCCGGGAATTGGCGCAATCAATCCATTTACACTTTGTTTCGCCAACAGTGGCACTACCCGCCGCTGCCGCATATAAGACAGACCTTTTAGCTTCAACTAAATTGCTTTCCTGGATTTTGCACTAAGTGACAATGTTACCTACTTATTTATATTTTTTACAAAGGATTTACAAAGCTTTTACGTACATATGGTTACCTACGGTGTGATTAATTAAGGCAGGTAAGTACGGCATTTAACTTAATACGAGTAATTATTAAATTATCTTATCTTAATCGGTGTTTTCCTTCGTGTCGATAGTATCTAGGTATGTACCTACCTTTTTTTTTATTGGGATTGGAAATCATCAAATGACATCTCCCGCTCTGGGCGGAGCGGAAGGGCTGACTAAAACCCACCCGTGTTTCTTCACTTGCCTGTGCGATGGCCAGGGCCACGGTTTCTTGTTTAACCAACCCGCAACCCTGACCCAGGAGACATCGGTCCTCACCGGGCGGCGAGCTGCCCACTGCTCACCGCCCGCAGGCCCGCGCCTAAGGTGGCTGGGAGTTCGGTGTCGTCTCCCGACCAGGTATATGTACCTACTTACCTACGGTTATATTTTATAGGCCCAATACTTCGCCTCTTCTAATTTAAGGCATCGTCGGTGGCATTCTTCGTTATCGTTCGATGGCAGGGCTTGGGAGACGAGGAAAGAAAAGGAGGTGACAAATATTCATCGGCGAAGTTCCACATCCTTCGACGCGTTTCGCTGAGATATCTCCACAATCAAGTCATCATAATCTTATTCTTCTTCTTCATCCGCCTATAGAGGTCCACTCCTGGACAAAGGCCTCCCCAAGGCTTCCCATGATGACCGGTCTTGCGATACCCAGCATCCATCGGCTTCCCGCGATCTTCACCAATTATCGGTCCACCTTGTTGGGGGCCTCCCTACGCTGCGTCTTCCGGTACGTGCCCTTCACTCCAGAACCTTACTGCCCCACCGGCCATCGTTCATCATAATAAACATCATAGTTAAGTCAATAAGTACCTAATAGGTACTTATCTACAGCAATTTATGCACTGTCCAAAGGAAAATGGTTAACCGACATTATGGATCTATGTAATTTACACTAAATATATACTGCATCCTTCTCTGTATGAGAGCAGACCTGTGCCCAGCAGTGGGACGATAAAAAAGGTTGATGATGATATACCTACTGCATTCGTTCGAAATCTAAAAAATGACGGTCTGAAGATCCCCTAGTAGGTATTTCTAAATACGAGGGCACATCAAGATATAGTGACATGTCGTCATGCGTATACTCTAGCCTTCTGGACTTCGAAACATTAGATAGGCATTACTAATAAGAAAGTATTTAACTTATCCTCTAAAAAATTATTAAGCTTCTCATGATCCAGACTTTCTTTATTATTTAAGCGTATTTTTTACTTCTGGCCTTATATCACCGTTGGTTGCTGTAACTCCTCGTCATCATCATCATCTGAGCGTTTATCCCGGTTGCATCCGCGGCTTTCGCGTTGGAGCCCGGGGTCCGCTTCTTGCTCAATTTCCTGCATTTCGCGCGATCTTTAGCATCCTGTGGTATAAGATTGTTAGCACGCCTATCATCTCTTACAACGTCAAGCCTCTACCTCGCTTGTTCCGGCCCGGCGGAGGCGCCATGGCAAGACATTTGTGACCCACGTACCATTTTTACGTAACTTTAACAAGTTTTCGTATGTATTTTGTTTGTTATTATTATTTTATGGTATTTAGTTTTTTTTTTAATAATTATAAACTAGTGCTTGACTGCAATTCCGCCTGATGGTAAGCAGTTATGCAATCGTTGATGGTAAAGCGCACTAGTTTATTAAGCCTATTCACTTAAAAAACTAAGGAATAGGAAGGATGACGGCAGTTGAGCGTGGTGATGCAATGTTAAACCCAAGACCAACATGACCAAACGATGCTGCGCTAGAGAGAGATTGATCTGGAGACTCTCCGCGAACAAACTCCCGACACAACAACATTTGGCGCATCGTACCCGCCACACATCGCAACACAACTGCTCAGACCCGTCCTCCGTACGGCTTCACCAGACATCATGCCGGAACACGACGAATCGCTTGGCGGCAAGACTTTGTCTGGTGGGTGGTAACTTCTGCCGGCAGCCAATGTTATGGCCTACCACCGAGAGTTGTAAAGTACGTTTTGTTTGTGCGGAATAATAGTTATTTGTTATACAAGAGTGCAAAGTTGCTTTTTAACCGCGTGTTCAATTTTGATGACCGAGCAAGCGAAGGATTCTAAAATTGAATCACGAGCGCAGCGAGTGATTCAAAATTAGAATCCTGAGCGTTAGCAAGGGAATCAAAAGGACACGAGGTGAAAAATCTTTGCACTCGAGTGCAACACGTAACTTTTCATTCCACCTCAGCGAGGAAATGACTAAATGCAATAAAAAATGTTTACAATCACAAGATAGGTACACTTTTATTTCAGTTTAGGTATTAATTACTACATTATGACAGGTAAGTATTACAGAATAATCTTTAAATTATAATAAAATAATACTAAAGTATAATTAAGAATTCTTTTTAGGTGGGAGGCCACAACATCAGCCGCCGGCATAAGTTACCACCCACCAGACAAAGTCATGTCGCCAAGCGATTCGTCGTGTTCCGGCATGATGTCTGGTGAAGCCGTACGGAGGACGGGTCTGAGCAGGTGTGTTGCGATGTGTGCCGGGTACGATTTGCCAAATGTTGTTGTGTCGGGGGTTTGGTCCTGGAGGGTAGCGGGATCCGAAGCACGGTGCTCCGCTGGCCGACCGCAGGTAGTTGGGGGCCCAAGTAGTGTGCCAGCCACACACGAAAGGCTGCCCCGCCAACTGCGAAAAATCCCAGGGTGGCCCCATCGTGCCGGTTGGCGACCGGACGAGAGGACCCGATGGCGATCCCTGTGGGGGTTCGGGCGTCCCCGCAGTCTCCAGATCAACCTCCCTTTGGCGCGGCATCGTTGGTAGTGTTGTTGGGTTTAACATTGCTTCACCTCGCTCAACTGCCGTCTCCTTCCTATTCACTCAATTTAAAATCAAAAGATGAAAAGTACAAATAAGAAAAGTAGGTGTGCACAGCGGGCGCACGTCCTCTCGTTTAAAGTGCACCTCTCAAACATTCGAGGTCTGCACTCCAATATCGATGCAGTCCACCACCACCTTGAGACTGAAAAGCCTCACCTACTTTTCTTGACGGAGACCCAGATCAGATGTCCGTCTGATGCGGCATACCCCAACTACCCGGGATACTCTTTGGAGCATCATTTCCTGCAGCGTGCTGGGGTCTGTGTGTATGTCCGCAATGACATCTGTTGCCGGCGTCTCCGTCACCTCGAAGACCCTCATCTATCGACCTTATGGCTGTTGGTTGGCACTGGTGTAGACAAAATTGTCTACACCTGTGTCTACCGATCGCACAGCGGTGATCAGGAGACAACTCGGTTATTCGACCACCTCAGTGAGGCTGCTGACAATGCGCTGCATCGGCACCCTGACGCTCAGTTCGTCGCTCTGGGGGACTTCAATGCCTGCCACCAGGACTGGCTCTTCCCATACCAGAGGACCGACCACGCTGGGAGAGAAGCGCGAAACTTCGCGCTTTCTATGGGCCTTTCCCAGCTGGTAGAGCAAGCGACTAGGGTGCCTGATGTAATTGGCCATACTGCCAACTGTTTGGACCTTCTGCTGACCACTGATCCGGACAGATGTGTTGTAACAGTTTCCTCACCGTTGGGAACTTCAGACCACTGTCTGGTGAGGTCTGTGTCATCCTTCTCCCCTCCAGATCACGACTCTCGTGGTGAACGGAGATTGTGGCGATACAAGTCAGCAGATTGGGATGAGATGCGCCACTTCTTTGCGTCTTATCCTTGGCAGCAGGTCTGCTTCTCTTCTGACAATCCGTCGAGCTGTGCGGACGCTATAACCGATGTGGTGCGTCCAGCTATGGAGTATTTTATCCCCTTCAGCGACGTGCCCGTCGGTGGCTCAGCTCGCCCATGGTTCAATGCCGATTGTGTCCAAGCTGAACAGCATAAGCACGCGGCATTTCTCACCTGGGTTGACGCTCGTAACCGCAGAGCTCCGGATCTAAGCTCAAAGAAGAGAGCCTTTAACCGTGCTGCCAAGTCCTACAAAAAGGCGCTTAAGAGGGCTCGCTTCGACCGTATTACCCATATTGGCAACAAGTTATCTGCGCAGCCATCCGGTAGCAGATCTTTTTGGTCCCTTGCCAAATCGGTCGAGGCGAACTTCTGTCGACCCACACTGCCTCCGCTGGTGAGGCCTGATGGAACACTGGCCCATACGGCGAGAGAGAAAGCAGATCTCTTTGCATCTCTCTTTGCCCATAGTTCGCGTCTTGATACTGGCAGTGCTACTCCACCTAATTTACCTCATTGCGGGGCTTCAATGCCGGAGGTTCGCATTAGGAACAAGGAGGTCCTGAGAGCACTGTGTCGTCTGGACGTGAATAAGGCTAGTGGTCCAGATGGTATACCAGCGATTGTTCTTAAGGCATGTGCGCCCGAGTTGTCTCCTGTATTGACGCGCCTGTATCGCCTCTCATTGGGGACTGGTATAGTGCCCAAGTCCTGGAAGCTTGCCAACGTGCAGCCCGTGCCCAAAAAGGGTAGTCGTGCCGATCCTACCAACTATCGGCCGATTTCGGTAACCTCCATACTCTGCAAGATTATGGAGCGTGTATTTAATTCGCGCCTCTTGGCTTACCTGGAAGGTAACGATCTCCTCAGTGACCGACAGTACGGTTGTCGGCGCAATCGGTCAACTGGGGACCTACTAGTGTATGCCACTCACTTGTGGGGCGAGGCCCTCGAGAGAAATGGGGAAGCGATTGCCGTCTCCCTTGATGTCTCGAAGGCCTTCGACCAGGTATGGCACGCTGGCCTTTTGAGTAAGCTTCCAGCGTACGGCGTTTCCGCTGGCCTGACTGGCTGGGTTAAAGACTTCCTGACTGAACGGTCCCTCCGAGTTGTTGTCGACGGATGCTCATCGGAGCCCATGTCGACCAATGCCGGTGTTCCTCAGGAGTCTGTTCTCTCTGCAACTCTGTTCCTGCTGCATATTAATGATCTGCTGATGCCCGGTATCTATGGGTATGCAGATGACAGCACAGTTGTGGAGAGATATCTGCCGGAAGCTCGGGCTAGTAAGGAAGCAATCTGGTCCGAAAGAGAGGCTATGGTAGAGCGTACGAGTGCTGCACTACAGGCAGTCTCCGAATGGGGCAAAGCCAATCTTGTAGCATTCAATGCCGCCAAAACACAGGCGTGTCTTTTCACCGCCAAAAGGAGCCCGTTCACCTTAGCTCCTACTTTTCAGAATGTATCCTTGGAGTGCACCAACCGCCTTCAGCTTTTGGGAGTAGAGATTTCCTCGAACCTTAACTTTGGGCGGTTCATTGAGTCAAGGCCAGGGTGGCTGCTAGAAAACTTGGCGTTATCGCAAAGGTCCGGCGGTACTTCACACCAGGGCAGCTTCTAATGTTGTACAAAGCACAGGTCCGCTCGTGTGTGGAGTACTGCAGCCACATTTGGGCTGGTGCTGCGAAATGTCACCTGGATACTTTGGATTCAGTGGAGAGGCGTGCGAAGAGGCTGATTGGCGACCCAGACTTAACTCGAAACGGTCTCCAAAGCCTGGAGCACAGGCGTAGAGTAGCCAGCCTTTCGGTCTTCTATAGGTTGCATTCTGGTGAGTGTGCAAGGGAATTGCATGATTTAATTCCCCCATCACCGTTCCACCATCGGACGACCCGTCGTACGGCGAGTTTCCACCCTTACGTTGTTGATACCACTGCGACCCGGACGAAGCGTTTCGCTTCCTCTTTTATATCGCGTACATCGAGGGACTGGAACAATTTGCCAGCGACGGTGTTTCCGTCACATTACAATTTGAGTGTCTTCAAGGCTAGAGTGAATAGGTTCTTAATAAACTAGCGCGCTTTACCATCAATGATCGCATCACTGCTTACCATCAGGCGGGATTGCGGTCAAGCGCTTGTTTATAAATTAAAAAAAAAAAAAAAAAAAAGAAAATTTTAAAGTAACGTTGCAACAGTTATTTAAATTGAGTGTAATATTTTTGTTTGGTACTGTAATATTGGTGTTAGTCACTTGTGTACTGTTTTTCGGTAAACTGTCTGTCATACTTAATAGTTGTACCGATTCATCGGATTCCCTTGGCGTGAATGTTGGAGAGAGAGGAAGATGGTTAGGTGTTTCATAACGGCTTATTTTTGATGTAGAAGGGCCAGTCCAAGTTTCCGATTGAGGCTCTTTCAGTGTAATGGCTCCTACGATGCCTTCACATATTTTAGACTTATTTTGGATGGAATCCTCTATGTATCCCTCTACAACTGCATTGGTCTTCCAGCCTCCGTGGCGCTTAAGGGACAGGAGATCAGCTCCGGAATCAGCCAAAAGTGTGGCTGAAGTTCGTCGGAAACAATGACCCGTGTACAACAGGGGTTCTGGAAGTTCAAGAAATGTTGCTATTTCTCGTGGGATACTGCCAATTTTATTAGTACCCATAGGCTGTCTAACACACTTTCCATTGCGATACTGTAGAAAAAAACGATTGATTGGAGTGTTAGGCGGCCGTAAGGCTTGATATTTCTCAACAATCGTTACGTATTCCTTGCGAATGACAAAGTTGCGGTCTCTTTTTGTCTTTGTATTAGGTAAATTAATTAATAGTAAGTCATCTGAATGTTTCTCAATGTTTTTGACATTAAGTTGTGTTAGTTCATTAGTTCGACATGCTCCGTTTATTCCAATAATAAGAACAACCTGCAATGTAAAGAGTATTGTAGTAGATAAATGAATAAAATTTATATGAACGCATAATTATGCCTATCAACATTTACTAAGTATACTATTTAATTGAGATTAATATATGTACTTAAGTAGATACTGAATGTGCAACTGACTTACTTTTGCCGCCAAATATACGGAATCGGGTGCTTCGTTAAGAAACTTTTCAATATCAGATACTGTGAAAACCTTCGATTTTTTTGGATGATGACCAGATGAGGCTCTTTTTAAAAATGCTACTAATTTAGGATAGGTATCGATATGTATGTCTTTTTTCATCTTTATTGTTGCTTTTAGCATCGAATACGTACTCCATAGAGTGCTTTTTTTTTTTTTAATAAATAAGTAAATATATACAGACAAATCACACAGATTGAGCTAGCCCCAAAGTAAGTTCGAGACTTGTGTTATGGGATACTAACTCAACGATACTATATTTTATAATAGATACATATATAGATAAACACACAAATCCAACAATTGGTCTAACTGCAATGCTTAGATATTGCCTTCGGGTTGTGGAGGTCAGACGGCAGTCGCTTCACGGAAAATATCGAAGTTTAGCCAAAATCAGCAGTTAAGACTGGTAAAGCGGACCCCAGACTCCAAAAGCTGAAAAGCTACGGATGCGACTGGGATTGACGCTGAGATGATGATGATGACATATATAGATAAACATCCAAGACCCAGGACAATTAGGAAAACATCGTTTCCCATCATGACCTGGCCGGGGATCGAACCCGGGGCCTCCACGTCGCAGGCAGGCGGGTTGACCGCTGCGCCACGGAGACCGACGGCTTGCTTTCTTGTTCTCGGATAATTCTATAAAATATGCCAGCAAAACGTTTTCTGAGAAAGTTTTGGCTCCTTTTGCTAGTCGCCACGTGTTAAACATATCGTACTGTTTTAAATACTTCTCGCGTGATTGTTGAGGTAGAAAGCTCATTTGCGCATTATTAACAGTTTCAGTCAATTCTGTTGGCGTCAAACAAACTTCCTCGTCGCTAGAATCACTCATTTTAGTTTTTCACTTGTTTTCAAGTTTCTTTTTTTTAATATAAGGTTTAACAATGACGTGAAAAATGCCGCGTAAAGAACCGCGTACAAATAAAATTGAAAAAAGAACACCAAGAAGGTTCCGAGTCTCCGAGGTCTGAGTTTTTAACAAATTAAAAAAAAGTTGTATGATATATTCGGCACCATAGAGGTAACAGTAAATAGGTTTAATGTTTTTTTTTAATTTACAAACTTAATGCACACGATGTTCTAAATTCAATTTACTTTATCCTCTAGAGAATAAAAACGGCTTTTCCAGTCAGATATTGAAGATTAAAAATACTCTTTCCGAGATGGTGGGATGAAAACAATATTTCTTTCTTCTTTCTTTTTAAAACGTGACCGTAATAACGTAGGCGACCCTCCTGCAGTTTGTCTGCTATGTCACGGACATGAAGACCGCCACGGATGAGAGAGTTCCTGATGCAGTCCTTCCGCGTACTTCCACACATCCACCGCAGCAAATTTGTCTCCCTGACACGCAGCTCCTGCTTGTGTCACTCAAGCACAGGCCACGCCTCACTGCCATACAGGAGAACAGGTCTAATGATGGTCTTATAGACCTGCCCCATAAGCTTAACCGGCATTTTGGGGTCACAAATGACACCTGTCACCTCGCGTCGCAATCAATGTCGCCGAACGCGTGGAGTACAAACCCTAAGAATTTAAACTGGTCTGTGCACTCGACCATGTCACCGCCTATGCGCACAGACATGGAGTCTGTCGTGTTGCTAGCCATATCCACGGTCTTCGCCACATTGAGTTTCAGACCTCCATTTTCGAGCGAGTCCTTCCACATATTCACACGCCGCACCAACTGGTCCCTGTCCGCGTCCGGCAGCGTGATATCGTCAGCATACATAAGCAACCAAGGAGGTTGCGCATGTGACTCCCTGATGCGATGAAACGGACTAAGGACGGAACCTTGGTGGACTCCGACGGTGACGGCGAAGGTTTAGTGTCACCAAAAGCGGTCCCAACAACGGAATCGGAATTGAGGTACATGTCTCCACTTATGTCAACATAGGCTTCTGGTACCCCTTTGGACCTCAGTGCCCACCAGATCACCCCTCGAGGGACACAGTCGAAGGCCTTCTGCATATCAAGAAAGAGCATATGCAGAGGCTGTTCTTCGATCTGTATCTCTCCATGGCGATCCTTAGTGCGAAGATAGGACCCATGGTTCCGTACCCTGGAAGAAACCCATATTGACACGTCGTGACAGCACACTCCTGCCGGATCCGGGAGTCTATAATCCTCTCAAAGATCTTCATGGTGTGGGACATGAACTTTACACCGCGATAGTTGCCACACTCTTGCACCGAGCCCTTGCCTTTGAAGACTGGTGTAATAATACTCAGTCTCCATTGGCTCGGGATTTTGCCGGTCAGGGGCACGCGGTTCAAAAGCTAGTTAACATGCCCACACCGCGAGGACCTATCGCCTTCCAGGCCTGTTGCTGTAACTAAACTGTGACAAAACACGCGCGAGCCGAGCGAGTAAAGCGACATCTATGATCCAAGTTTAACATTTTATGACATTTAGTTCGTACGATAGATGCTGCACCATTATAAGCAGCCTATAATGCTCGCATTTCCAAATACTGGGACACAGGTCTCCACAGGTGGGTGGGAGTGGACCGTATTCCACCAGGCGGACACGGTTTTCTCAACGTGTTTTCTTTTATCGTTTTAAGAGCAGTGGTGATTAAAAATTAACACAAAAAATGTCTGCCTGAGTTCTAATTCAAGACCTTTAACCCGTAGGTATGTCGAGCCGATACCACTGCTTTCCAAATTGCTCTCAGCATATTAAGAGTAGATATTATTTCAGAGATTTTGGTTATATGTGCTTACTGCGTATAGTTCGCAAATATGTAAAAAGTAAACTTTACCCCCAGAAATGAAGTACTCCCTCTTTTATGTGCGAGTAGATTGGTAGCATGTATTTACTACACAGACTAAACAGCACTAAAAATGAAAAATAAAAAATTGACAATAGGTAAGTTGAATGTCAAAGTGTACATTTATTGATATTGATCTATTTATAATAATACGAATTAATAATTTGTGAACAATTATGAAAAGATTTCAGATGTGTAACAAAGTTAATGCCAACAACTCTTTAAATCGTAAGCTTTTTGGTTGCGTCATTATCAACATCGTTTTTCCCCTAAGTATTTATCCTTATTTTAGGAATAAAATACAGATTGATGGAAGGAAACCACATGTATCTGAACTCCTACTGACTAAATACCTACAGGCTTTTTACAAACTTTCACTATAAGATGAACTCTACGAAGTGCTAAGTGTTGCAGTGCATGATCTAGCCTAGCATTTAACACATTTGAATTTTTTGTATATTCATGTTTCTATAAAATAAATCACAGCTACAAAAGTTCCACAATCACCTTTAGAAGTATACATACCATTACTAAAGAGATAGACTAAATAGGTATTACGTGATCTGAAAAACAATGCAGTAGGTACCGGGACTGCTTAAATGTTGATTTTTCTTATATTTCCAGATGTGAACCGCAAGCTTACCCATTTAAACGCTGTCAGCCCTGATATTCTTGTTAGTCAAATATGGCTGCAAGAGGAGCCCACATCAGTAGAAATCATTGAACTTAATACTTCCGATGAACTGGAGCCTTCAACAACCGACGCTTTGGACACTCGTTTGAACCATGCCTGGAGCTTCACTAACAACGAGGAGCTTCAACAGATAGAAGACAATTACAAAATAAATAACAAAGCAAGAGAACGGCGACGCTTGAACAAGTTCCAAACCAAAAACACCGTAACAAACACGAGCAATCAATTTTTAAATAATAATTTTAATTCAGATATAGATAATCAGTACATTGAAGAGAGACAATTAATAAACCATCAAGTCAACTGCTTTACCATGATTAACAAAAATATTATTAGTTCCGATAGTTCCTCAGACGCAGACATTGATTTGATAACTTCCGTGGATTTAGCAATGGAATCTAATAACTGGAAAACGGATAAACATTCGTGCGAAAAAGAAATCATCACATATGATCCTGAGTTGGACACAGAAACACGTACAATTTGGATTTATTCGTTTAAAAACAAACAATTACTTGCAGAAGATGATTATGAATTAAACGACACACCCACAAAAGATATGTCATTCTATTCAACTTCGAGTTCCACAGAGAGAGATGAAGAAAAGACTAAAGACAAAAGTACAAATGTTAGTAGACTAGGATCGCCGATCCCGCCGGCTTACATACCTAGACTAAATCTAACGATGGGTCCCACTTTATCGACAGTTAGTGAAGTTTCTGAACCTAACAAGCAAATTTCACCTAATCCATCGTATCAATCACCTAAACCTAGGTTTCAAAAACAAAGAAACAGTTGGGTTACGTCTGAACCGGAGCAATTAGATCCGATATTAAGTCGTAAATTTGAAAAGTCCACGAACGTCGTCAATTGGATGGCGTTATCACCTAGAGAAAAAAGACGAATATCGAAAGAACAGGTTGGTGATTGGGTGCAAAGTCTTTTGAACACAGAACCACCCTCATTTGAAAAATGTAGTCAACAACAAACACCACGCGTGGTTGAGCAAGACAACGGTTTAAAACTACAAGTTGATGTCGATGTACATGTAAGCGTTAATGAGAAAACGCCAAAAAACAGATCTTTAGGGACGCCGAACAGCGCAAATATAACCTTGAAATCAAACCCAGACAAAAAAAGTCCAATTGCCTTATTAAAATATGCCCCAACGGACATAAAAGTTGATGCACTGGACAGAGGAGATCATATGAAATTTGGACAAAACCAGCAAGTTCTGTGTGTCGGCGGACCCCACCTCTACGAAACCATGCAATTTAATGAAACCTTCTACTTGCGTAGAATTGGAGACGTAACTTTCGTTGAGGATAGAAGTTTTGTTGAGGTAAATCCAGAGGTTTGGGAGCGTGAACAAAAAGTGGAGGTAGAAACAGCTTCTTACGATTACGATACTGAGAAATTAAAACTGGCTAAAGAAAATGCCGATAGAGCGTGGATGAAAAATAACGCGCCCTTTCTAGTGCCATCCTCGTGGGCAGATTATGCTGATTCAGCTGACCGTTCATTATCAATACAAATGTCGAATCATAATGTTGAAACAATACACGTTCCGTGGTACAAACGCTTCCTTAATAGTATAAATTGTTTTAAATAGAATCAAAATAAATATGAAATAAAACTACGCGCTTGCTTTCAATTGGCGAATTTATTAAATTCAATTACTATCAACTTCCAGTAATTGAAGTACTTAGATAAAATAAACCTGCTATTTAAAGGTACTTTGCAAAAGAGTTCACGACACAATTATAAATCAGTTTTTATACATACATAAGATTATACTATCACAAAGTTTTACACACAAACGATCATGTCTATTCTAATAGCGCACAAGTTTCGTTTTTTTTTTCGGAAAGTGTGTGTAAGTGATCGTAACACGAATGAATGCCTGATTATTTTTTTGGTTAATGGCCCCGAATCCCTTGTTCAAAAACTAAATTAAAAAGTTCCATTCATGTTTTCCTTTCTGTTTCATTAAGAAAAGGACAGAAGATAAAATGTCAGTTTAGACTTGTCAAATTACTCCGCCATGTTGCCGTCGCCATGTTTATAATGGCGTCTAAACTGTCTATGGAGTATGTTAATTTGACAGGATTAAACTAAAATGTTATCTTCTATCCTTTTCTTAAATAAATAGATGCACTTAAAATTGGTTTAGTTTGTGATCAAGAAAACCGGTGCCGTTATTGGGTTTACATTTAATCAGAAAAATGTACTAAAACTCAAAACGTCAGGCACTATTAAAATAATGTCGTATACTCTATTAAAAAAAACTTACAATCCATAAGTGTGACCACGCCCGCTCAGTTTACGTCGATCGCCAGATTAACATTAATATCGATCAGTTCGAATTGTAGTGAAACTGTATAATCGATGTAGATCAAGCGGATACGGAATAAGGAATGTAAAGTATCATACAAACTGGTACTGCTAACGGACAGCTAAATAAAATCCCAGTTTCATATATTAATTATAATGTGAAATGCATAGTCACTATGGCATCCACTTCAGTACCTGTCATAAGGTCACCAAAACATTCTACCGTTTTTACATTAAATACATAATTATTGTATTCAGAAATACCGCCCATCATACAGAGTGATGCTGATAATACGACAATAAATGAAAACACGGACAATGCTGGTTCATAGGAATAATCCTAAACCATAGAAAATAACCTAACACCAAAAATAAAAAAAAAAAATGAAAATTTCAAAAATCTAAATCGCATAAAATTGGAAACGAAATAGAACATCCCTTTAAAATATTGGTTCACTGACCTCCGATAGGCGACAGCGCGATCCTGTATAGACTTGCTTTTTTTGCGCCATTATTATTAAAGTTTAGTACCAGTGGATGCGGCGGTCATCAACCTGTAAGCACTTCCTTATCAACATGTACTTAAATCATGTAGAAAATGTGAAAAATAATTTCCTGTGACTAAACTAATGGATATATTTATATGATTTTTTATGGGTAGGCTGAGAATGTATTGAGGTACACGATGTTTAATTTATTGTCGTATTGTCATCACCACGTTGTATACTTCGCATGACAAGTTGAAATTCTATATTACACAAATTCATCAACAAATGCATAAACTATTTAATTTGTAGTATGAGTATTTATTATATATTTCATTTCATATTTTTATTAACTATAGGAGGCAAGGATAGCTACTTATTACATCTTTACATCGAAATTTATGTCCAATCACTAGTATTCACTCATAGAACGAAAGAAACATTCATTAACATCCTTCTTTTATTAATGAAATATATATTTTGATGCATGCTTTAGCAAAATGTGAAACACTTTAGAGCCAAAAGTATAGTGCTTCAAATAAATGGTATGTTCATATGCCATATTATATTTATATATTTAAAGACTTGATGAAATATGATAGAAAAACTGCAGTCGTTGTAAAAGGTTGCAATTACACTGCCGTGCTATTTCATTTCAGTTGACAGTCACATTAATTTGACTTCACATAGGGCACGCCCTTTTTCATATAACACCTACTTATAATAATTATTTCAAAGAAAGTAAACGTACAAAATCAGTGAAACCTGCTCTATCATACACACAGGAATGCCGTCATAATATGGACTTTTAAAGTTTATGGTAGTAATTACATATTAATAATTTAAATAATCGAGGGTTAATAACGTATATATATACAGTATGTTAACTAACAGAGGGCGTTCCCGTTAACCCGAAATAGTATAGCATACATACATGCTAAAAAAAATATTTCCATTCGAAAACAAAATGTTTTAAAATTTTTTCCAATATGAAAATATTCAATAAAAATTTTAAATTGACATGTAAAAGAAACACACTGTACACGCGAACTTGAAAGACGGCAACGTCGCAATTTATTTATACATGACGACTACTATTTTGATTTAAAACAGGAGGTTTCAAATTTATTTTCAATTATAATTTTTTTTTATTCGGATTTTTTTATGCTTATTTTTCTATGCTGATATTTTTATTTTAATCTATTAATGATATATATTAACGAGTTTAAGGGAACGCCCTCTGTTATTTAACATACTGTATATATACACCCCTCTATTCATAAAAGCTGCTTAAAGTTAACTAGTGATTAGTGATTGTTTAACCATAGATTTTAGACATTTTAAAGTCACTTAACTTTAATCATCGTTTATGAATAAACACCATTGTGTTTATGGGGTTTATTCATAAAGGATGATTAATGTTAAGTGACTCGCTAATCACTAGTTAACTTTAAGCAACGTCTATGAATAAAGGGGATAATTGCATGATTTAATTTTAAAATGCTCCAATGTTAAAACTTTTCAACTACTACGATCATACCTAACCAAGTGGTTTGGTGATCACACAACTTTGTCTATAATATGTTTTAACAGGCATTAAATATAACTTACTAAATCCATGGTTTTGATGCTTTAGGTCTGGCGGCCAGTAGCGGCACGGTACAGTAAAGGATTTTTATGCGACAAATGGGAAATATAACTTAAAAGCATAGAAATAAAATTGAATTTTCAAAGATTATGCCTAAGGGTGTCGCGGTACTGTTGCCGATGAGACGTCAATTTTGTTGTCATATTTTAAAGTAACCTTTTCTATACGTTGCATAAAAATCTCTTGCCGGGTCGTGCCGCCAGTGGCCGCGACCTTTACCGTACAAACCACAGCACATCAAGCTAGTACCTTTATTAGATCTTCAACTTTATCGCTGCAGCATTAAGGCTGAAGGTTGAGTGGGAATATATGACAGTTCCAAGTAGCTTGGCCTGCTGTCGTCCGGACGTAGTTTCATCTACAATAAAGCCTAGTTTTCTGTGTCAATTTGTTTTACTGCCGGTGAGAAATGAGGTTTTATAGCTTTTCTAAAGCATGATTAGTTAAATTCGACGTGACACGAAATGAGGTTTTATAACTTTTCTAAAGCATGATTAGTTGATGTGACACAAGTACAGTCCTTTCACAGTTATTTTACCCCTAATTTTGCATCGCTGTCCAAATCACAATGATCTTTATTAGAAAGAATAGAAGGCTCGACCGAGATCTCGGTCTCGGCGTTCTCGGCTACAAATTCAACCAAGAAATTTGTCTCGGTTCTCGGCTAATTATCGCCAAGATTCTCGGTCATTACCGAGATTGTAACTTTGTTCGGATCGGCATTCAAATTTCGCCACAGCGCGAAGTCCATTAGTGTAAGTGCGTGAGAGAGTTGAATTGTGATTGGTTGAAATCTCGGCTGGCGAGCTGCGGCCGGCCGCCTTCGCTCCGTTCGAGCATGTGCAGTATTTGTAATTGTTTACAATAATAATGCATGAAAAATGCATGGTTAAAACACTAGCCTCTCAAGTATGAATGCGCGGGTTCGATTCCAGGTCAGGCAAGTACCGATGTAACTTTTCTAAAGTTATATGTGCTTTCTAAGCATATCTTGGACACCAATGACTGAAGGTGAAGGAAAACATCTTGAAGAAACCTGGACTTAAGTCTGAAATCGCCAACCCGCATTGAGCAAGCGTGGTGATTACGCTCAATCCTTCTCTGTATGAGAGGAGACCTGTGCCCAGCAGTGGGACGATAAACAGGTTGATGATGAATAATGCATGAAAGTTTCATGTCATAATATAATGTTATTTAACTTTGATTATTGAAAAAAATAATTTCATTAAACAGTTAAGTTTACAGCATTAAAATATTTTTTTTACGCTTTGTCTATTCTCGTTCTCGGCTCTCGGTCTCGGCCGAGACATTATTTTATTCTCGGTCTCGGCCGAGACATTATTTTATTCTCGGTCCCGGCTCTCGGTCTCGGCCGAGACATTATTCTCGGTCTCGGTCTCGGCCGAGAATGAAAATCTATCTCGGTCGAGCCTTAGTGAATAGGGAAGTGTTAGTCAATATGACAAAGTGACAGTGCTAAGGTGAAAAGGCTAGTGAATAGGCTCTTAATAAACTAGTGCCTTTACCTTGCGATTGGATCACTGCTTACCACTAGGCGGGTCGCGGTCAAGCACTAATTTAAGTTAAAAATTAAAATCTAATAAGGTTGCTGTTAAAATCAGCAGAAATCATTGTGATCTGTATTGTCGTTAAAATAAGACTGCTATTGTCAGATGCAAAAAAGCAATAACTGTGAAATGATGTGAAGGGATTTTTGATTTGTCACAGGAGTTCCATGCAATGCAAGCAGGTACAGGCTATGATCCATTCTTTGTATTTCCAGGTGTTTTGTTTTCTACTTTTGCGTTGTTTGATAGTAAAAAAATCAAGATACGGGGATTGCAACCCTAATGTCCCGGCTACACGCTCCGTCTTGCCTGCGCAGTCCAGGCCTGTGCAGTCATGACTGTACAAAAAGGCGGAACATTCGGGACTGCGCGCGCTATAGTCTTGCCGTCCACACACAGCGCTTACCTGCGCAAACTGGCTTGCACAGGCATGCTCGCAGGTAAGACGGAGCGTGTAGACAGGGTTTAAAGAGTGTCACTTCGTACAAAGGCACGAAATATCGTCGGTCATCCTGTTTAAAAATACGCATCCCCAAAGTCAAATTCGTTATCATCATTGGTTATACAACTATGATATCATACATTGCATTTGTGAGTAGACAGGCACACAATTTTTAAATTAGGTGGTCTAATGTTTATGTTAAAATTGGGGCGAAGGGTACCATAGTAATCATGGGCGTGCCCAACTTCCGGCCTGGGGGAGGGGGGGGGTCATGTTTTTAGGGTTGAATCATCCCCAGCTATTTTGTCTTACAACTACACAAGCACATCTACCTACACCATGGCCTAGCTCCATAAAGAATAGAGGTAAACAAACCAATTTAAGGTTATCACAACTCACGTTTTACAAATCTCCTGTTATTTCATGATTATCGACTTTTACATGCCAGCTATTTATTAACAATTCCTATTGCAGCATATTTCAATAGAATGACTAAAACAACAAGCATAATAACTTGGTATTTCGAAAAACCATTAAAATGTCGACATTAATTTTAAGTGATAGCCCTACAAAAAAAGAAAGATGGATGAAATCCAGGTATTAAACACATTTTGTGGAATTCAACCAATGAATAAAACTACATAACACATGCATTGTAATACTTTCAAGTATGGACTAATTATAATATATACCTATGTATCAAAAAAATTAACCTATTAGGAAATTAGCTTACATGTGTGTCATATTTTGTAAATATTATTATGCATTATTATGCTATATATCATATTGCATGGTTTGTAAATATTCTGTGGAAAATGTTTTTGTTTACCCATTTGCTCATATCTTCTTGTATTACTCTTTATATAATATAATGTGACACTGTTTGTTCTCCCAAATCAATAAAAACAAAATATTTCATTCAAATCGGTTCAGCGTTCTATGCAAATCATAAATATCTAAACATAAATAAACTGTTTAGATTAGGAGGAAGTAGGATTATTACTTTTATGAAAATCACCTATGTAGAAAAGGTTGTTACACTGACCTCTATAATTACCACTGGACAGGCTGTTCCGTAAGTTTGACAGCTATATTTTTGTGCCTATTTGAAGCGCCACTAGCGAGTGTCCACAGAACTAATTTTGACGTATATTGTAAATAGGGACACGGTGTCGAATAGAAAGTATCGATACTTTACTCATGAGTAGCATCGATAAAAAAGTATCGTACTCGTAAAAGTATCGGTACAAAAGTATCGATACCTCAAAGTATCGAGTACTTTTCTCAAGCAGGGGTCTACGCCATAGGTACGTTAGTGGGGACACGGAATCAAATAGGAAGTACCGATCAAGAGTTATCGATATATTTTGTTCGCTGATGTCGACATCACTAGTTTCAGTACCACGGACACTCGCTACGGTCGACAGCGCCAAAATGGCGATTATCAAACAGGCACAAAAACACTTTGACAGCCGCCAGTCCAGTGGTAATTATAGAGGTCAATGGGTTGTTAACATCTGACTTTTAGGCGTAAACTATTCGTTGCCTAGCAACGGTTTGTTTACCTCTATTCTTTATCGAATTTAGCTCACGCCGGGGCTACATTAGCGGGCTACGGCGATGTATGTGACCGGGTACTGCGTTGCAACGCAATGTATTCGTGCGCAGACGATGTAGCATCGGGGCACTGTCGGTAAAGTGGCGCGCTTCAAAGGATTTGTCGCGACAATATTCGCTGGAGTGGTCACACCTACGTCACTTCAGTGTCGTCCAGACTTTGAAATGGGACTGACGTTTTTTTTTTTTTGTATATTTTTTTTTGTCTTCGTTTTGTTTGTTTTGTAAACATCTAATAAATAATAATTTATTGACATATAATGCAAATCCTCTGCTTCCTCCATCGTCTCGGCCGCACAACTAAACCACGAATATTGGCCGTAGGCCGCTTTCTGAATCTTCGCCCGCCAATGTAGACAAGAACATTGTGTATGTCCGACAACGGATATTTTGCGCGCCAACGCGACACGAATCTTCGCCTGCTAATGTAGCCCCGGCATCAAATATGCATGAAACATTAGGTATTTGTAGTGTAGTATGTAGGGCAAATAGACGCAAATGATCCTGTTTAAATCCCCGTTTATACTTTGATTAGTAATTAAGGCAGTTGATAGTTGATGTTCTGCGAGGTTTGCAGAGCGGGGCAGCTGCCCCCACCTGGGTACGCCCATGGTAGTAATTAGTTATCACCTTTGCCCTTTCAATCGTAGTATTGTGTGTGAGATCTGTGTATCGCGTCACGTGGCAGACAAAGCCAGCTCTTGTCGGATATAGAACAGGATGTAGGGCTTGCAGCCCGCGACGGCAGCTGCGTCTGCTGGACGCACCGTCTGGTCATTGAAGTGGAACCACTGCTCCTCGTTGATTGCAAACGCCGTGTAGTGACCAGAGCCGGCACTGCGGAGAAGGTTATTCATGAATCTGACTCTCAAACATCGGGCATAGACAAATCAGATACCTACCATTTAACATTTAGATAGCCTTTGTAGCATTAAAACTTATTGAACGAACACAAACACTAAAGTAAAAATGAGCTGTGCAAATATCAATTTTATTTCAATGAAAATTAAGTTGATTTCAGAGTAACCAGCAGTATTGAAAAAAGTTATAAAAATATTTAAAATTGTAGTGTAAACCGATTTTTTTTTTATGTTGGAATAATTTTTTCATAAACTCGCATCTGTTTACTTTTTTGGCAAATATGTCGCAATGACGATATACGTTATTTTTCGGACATATGAAACCCAAATCGCATGTCCAGTATTTAAGTAAAGAATCTATTAGTATTTAAGTATCTATAGTATTTAAGTAAAAAAATTCAAAAAGATATCATGAAAAACCACAAAGTTATGAGCTTGTTATCTTACGTGGTTGTCCCAACAAAACAAATCAGAGCTAGTACTAGGAAACGTCATGGTCATCAAACCATTAAGAATACATTCGATCCAGCAGTCCCTTGCTGACCTCTCTAGCGACGCCCTAAGCCGAGGTTCGTACCCCACAGGGGGTACCCTTAGTGCGTAGTCGCCTAATTTTAATTTAGTTTTAAGTGCCCCTGTCTGGAGGCTTTAATTTTAATTAAGGCATCCACAGGAAAGTCCGATTAAGTAGTTATGGTCTCCTAGTAGCCAGCTACGAGATGCCATATCAAAAAAAAAAAAAATGTCCCATCAAAAATGTGGTTAACGAACAGCTCGCCCGCCATGGGGGCCATGTCTCACTGTGCGTCTAGTACTTATGATAAATCGTCAACTGTTGTGCGCTCGGTAACCACACTGCAACAATTTTTAAATGTATTTGGGAAAAAATATAACATGGTGTAAAATCGATTGAAATCGATTCAGTTGCTTATTCTGAACAAACTATGTTCGGCACCCTAATTACGTAACACACTATTACTCTCAGTGGTAATCATTTCGAAGCATATTTCTCGGTGGTAGGCCATAACATCGGCTGCCGGCGGAAGTTACCACCCACCAGACAAAGTCTTGCCGCCAAGCGATTCGTCGTGTTCCGGCATGATGTCTGGTGAAGCCGTACGGAGGACCAGTCTGAGCAGTTGTGTTGTGATGTGTGGCGGGTACGATACGCCAAATGTTGTTGTCTCGGGAATTTGGTCGTGGAGAGTCTCCAGATCAGTCTCCCTCTAGCGCAGCATCGTTTGGTGGTGTTGGTCTTGGGTTTAACATTGCATCACCTCGCTCAACTGCCGTCATCCTTCCTATTCCTAAGTTTTTAAAGTGAATAGGCTTAATAACCTAGTGCGCTTTACACTCAACGATTGCATCACTGCTTACCATCAGGCGGGATTGCAGTCAAGCACTAGTTTATAATTATTAAAAAAAAAAAAATTGCTAATGGGGAAGAAAACGCAAAGCTATTTGCAGATGTCGCTGATGGCGATGTACATGAACTGTTTCAAGTTAAAAAAGGAGTTAAAAGTCTAGAGTAGCTTCAGTAAAAGGACGAAAAACTGATCTAATTACCAGGCAAATAACAATGGCGCCGATTCTGTTGTCCACAAACTAAACTAATTTTAAGTTATGTGTATCTTTTTCTTTCCATTTCATTAAGAAAAGGATAGAAGATAACATTTTAATTTAATCATGTCAAATTAAGATATTCCATAGACAGTTTAGACGCGATTATAAACATGGCGACTAAAAATACGCCCGTTTACGTCAGGAGCGCACTAATTTGACAGGTCTAAACTGACATTTTATTTTCTGTCATTTTCTTAACGAAATGGAAAGAAAAAGATACACATAACTTAAAATTACTTTAGTTTGTGGACAACAGAATCGGCGCCAATGCCCAAAACTTTAAACTGAATGCAGACTTATTAGTGTTTAAAGTTACATTAATTTTGTATTAGGTTTAATGTTTCTTTAGTTATATTTAAGTAAATATTAATGTACTTATTAATGCCACATTTTGAAAGTTTCAACTCTATTAACCTAAAATTATTATCCAGACTTGCATGACCGATATTTTTACTTCGAGGTTCCTCAAGAACAAGAAAATCAAGAGAAAAAAATTGATTTACCGCCCCCAGAAAGCTATAGAGACATCAACATAATCTTTACTGAAATCTATTTATATATTCTATTCTAAATTGAAATGCATAGGTATCTTTAGGGAAAGACTGATTTATATTATTATTGCAACAAATTGCTACATAACGCGGCATATTTTTTATAAAAAACGTGAACTCAAACAAATTACAATGGGTTTTGACAGTTCATTTGGGTCAAACGATATCAGCGCCTCTAGTGGCGAGATTTGTCAATTTTCTTCCCCATTCATTGCTCCATATGTTTGCCTGCTCAACAACGTAAATAACGCAATGAATGTTGAACTGTGTGTTTTACGCAATTACCCTGCTGGTTTCGTATAAGGGAGCGTTCAAGTATTACGTAACGCAATTTGGGGGGGAGGGGGTTTCGTAAAACGTTACGATGCGGTACAGGGGCGAGAGGGGGTCTTTCTTAAAACACGTTACGTAACATTTTTCTAAATTAAAACTATCATCATCATCATCAGCCCCTACTCGTCCACTGCTGGACATAGGCCTCCTTCATGGCACGCCAACAAGCTCGATCCTGAGCAGTTCTCCGCCAGGCACTACCAGCCACCTTTTTGATGTCGTCGCTCCATCTCGCCCAAGGGCGTAATTAAAACTATACCAAGTGTAAAAACTATCACATAGGTAACTTTTTACGACTTTAGGATAAAATTTATCACTTGGGTGTTACGTAACGTTTAGAGAAGGGGGGGAGGTACAGAAAAACGTTACGGTGCGTTACAAGGGGTGGAAGGGACGTCAAATCTCTTCAAAAATTGCGTAACACAATACTAGAAGGCTCTCTAAAGAAAAAATTACGTTTTATATGAATGAAACAAAGAAACACGAAATATAGGTCTCTGTGCCTTAGCTTGTAGCTTGGTGGCTTACTGTATTTTTCCCCCACTTCTAAGGGAACAGGCGTGAATAATATGCATGTGTAAAACAAAATCGTCACATTTAATTTGTCTAACAATTTTAATCATGTCCTCTTCCGTGACAGCTCTATAGATATCATCCTTCGTCTTCTCATTTTTTCAATATAATTTAAACTAGTGCTTGACTGCAATCCCGCCTGATGTAAGCAGTGATGCAATCGTTGATGGTAAATCTCTAAAGATTTACCATCACCAATTGCGTCACTGTTAGTTTATTAAGAGCCTATTCACTGAAAAAGACTGAGCGAAGAGGAAGGAAGACGGCAGTTGAGCGAGGTGATCCAATGTCAAACCCAACAACACGACCAACGATGCTGCGCCAGAGGGAGATTGATCTACAACAACATTTCGATCGGATCGGATCGCTTGGCGGCAAGATTTTGTCTGGTGAGTGGTAACTTCTGCCGGCAGCCGATGTTAAGGTCAACCACCGAGAAAATTTCCGTAGGCGAGGATTGGCGAGACGCATTATGTAAGTAGTAAAGTTATAATTAGGGTTGTAACGGACGCCTTGTTAGCAGAGGCGGAGGCGGATGCGGAGGCGATGACTCTCACCTGCGCCGATGCGGAGGTTAACGGAGGCGGAGGCAGAGGTGAAAATAGACAGGGAAAAATAATTAAATTTATGGTTAATTAAAACAAAATCTTTATTTTAAATACGTACATTAATAGTAGTACACTTAGTTAGAAAATATTACCTTCTAGTAATGAAAATTAAGGAGAAACAAATTGTATTTGTCGCGTTCCCGTCTCGCATTAGTTGATTCATGACCATTTCGCGCTCAAACGCGGCCGGACGGTTGTCAAAGGTCGCAGCTTGCGCGTTATTTATTTTATAAATACGTAAATAAACCTCCGTTATAACTCCACAAAAATAGTGCGGAGTCGGAGGCGGAAGCGAAGATACGATTTCTTGCGGAACTTCCGCAGTAACGGAAGCGGAGGCGAAGCTCCGTTACAACCCTAGTTATAATGCTTACCCCGAGCCATGATGTACGATGACGGCGGCGAGGTCGTACAGGTTGTTGCCGAGCCCGGAGCGCCGCGTGTCGGGCACGTTACTGAGCACGAAGCGGGACATGTCCAACGAGCGCAGCGGGAACGATATGCTTGTATCCACCTTAGTTCTAAAATACATTTTAAATTATGTATCAAATTACGCTGTTATATAATTTAAAAAAAAAAAAAACGGCCAAGTGCGTGTCGGACTCACGCACAAAGGGTTCCGTACCATTGATTTATGAAATTAAAGAAATTAAGTTACATATTTGTGTGAAAGATTACGCGGTAATAAGCGGTTTACGATTTACGAGGTATTAAAAAAAACTACTTACTAGATCTCGTTCAAAACAATTTTCATTGGTAGTTTTTATAGTAATGTACATCATATGTTCTTTTTTTAGATTTTTCATTTTCTTATTTTAGAAGTTAGAGGGGGGGGGGACCAACTTTTTTCCACTTTGGAAGCGTCTGTCACGCAAACTATTCGGTTTAGAAAAAAAAATATTTTAGAAACCTCGATATCATTTTTGAAGACCTATCCATAGATACACCACACACATGTGTCTGATGAAAAAAAGAAAATTTGAGTTTCAGTTCTAAGTTTGGGGAGCCCCCAATATTTATTATTATTTTTTTATTTTTGCATCAAAATCTTAATGCGGTTCACAGAATACATCTAGATACCTACCAAGTTTCAACACTAGCTCTTATAGTTTCGGAAAAAAATGGCTGTGACATACGGACGGACGGGCGGACAGTTGGACAGACAGACATGGCGAATCTATAAGGGTTCTGTTTTTTGCCATTTTTTCATAATTTTAAGTTAAGTGCATCTTTGTCTTTCTATTTCATTAAGAAAAGGATAGAAGATAACATTTTAGTTCAATCCTGTCAAATTAAGATATTCCATAGACAGTTTAGACGCGATTATAAACATGGCGACCGAAAATGCATCAATATATGTCAGGCGCGTACTAATTTGACAGGTCTAAACAGAAATATTCAAATTAAGATATTCCATAGACAGTTTAGACGCGATTATAAACATGGCGACCAAAAATACATCAATATATGTCAGGCGCGGACTGATTTGACAGGTCTAAACAGAAATATTATGTTCTGTCTTTTTCTTAATCCATACTAATATTATAAATGCGAAAGTAACTCTGTCTGTCTGTCTGTTACGCTTTCCCGCTTAAACCTCTCAACCGATTTTGATGAAATTTGGCACAGACAATCTTTAAGACCCTGAGAAAGAACATCGGCTACCCTTTATCCCGGAAAAATTTGATGTTCCCGAGGGAAATCTAAAAAGCGCGATATAACCGAACTGACGGCGACTGGCGGAAAGCTAGTAAAATATAAAGTATAAGATGCACTGAACTTGAATTTCCTTTAGTTTGTGAACAAGGGTACCGGGACCAATGTCTATGGACCGTAAGAATAGTTTCAACTATGGTAACACAAATATGTCGTGGTGGCCTAGTGGTTAAAACACCAACAGGTCAGGCTTTTTTTTTATATGGCATCTCGTAGGTGGCCATTAGAGACCGTAACTACTTACCCGGACTTTCCTGTGGATACCTTAATTAAAATTAAAACCTCCAGCCAGGGGCACTTAAAACTAAATTAAAATTGGGCGACTACGCACTAAGGACACCCCCTGTGGGGTACGAACCTCGGCTTAGGGTGTCGCTAGAGAGGACAGCAGGGGACGGCTGGATCGAATGTATTCTTAATGGTTTGATGACCACGACGTTTCCTAGTACTAGCTAGCTCTGAGATGAAACGCCGAAACAAACTCAGAGGTCATTGTTGGGACATTATGATATAACTGGCTCAGCT
The DNA here is from genome assembly GCA_017933935.1 of Sesamia nonagrioides. Lineage (NCBI taxonomy): Eukaryota > Metazoa > Arthropoda > Insecta > Lepidoptera > Noctuidae > Sesamia > Sesamia nonagrioides. Next base: position 106,159 of record JADWQK010000717.1, on the reverse strand, counting down.
GCGGCGCGGGCTGGCCTACATCGGACAAGGGACGGGGGAGGGGATTACTACGTGGAGCGCGTCGCGATGTTCCAGGTCAGGCAAGTACCAATGTAACTTTTCTAAAGTTATATGTACTTTCTAAGTATATCTTGGACACCAATGACTGAAGGTGAAGGAAAACATCTTGATGGAACCTGGACTTTATAAGTCTGAAATCGCCAACCCGCAATGAGCAAGCGTGGTGATTACGCTCCATCCTTCTCTGTGTGAGAGGAGACCTGTGCCCAGCAGTGGGATGATAAAAAGGTTGATGATGATGGTAACACATTTTGTGTGATAGCCAGGCATAATGATCCATTTCTGAATTAATAACTAGCCAATTTATCATCTAATACATTAAAAACTACAAAATATACAGACAACATCAAGCTCTAGAATCTGATCAGATTTCTTTGTTTTTTTTTTTATAAAATTATAAATTAGCCTTGACCGCAATCCCGCCTGATGGTAAGCAGTGACGCAATCGTTGATGGTAAAGCGCACTAGTTTATTAAGAGCCTATTCACACTAGCCTTGAAGACACTCAAATTGTAGTCCGACGGAAACACCGCCGCTGGCAAATTGTTCCAGTCCCTCGATGTACGCGGTATAAAGGAGGTCCAAAGCAGTAAGGCTCAAGGTTGATTGGGAATATTTGACAGTTTCGGGTAGCTTGACCTGCTGTCGTCCGTACAATTTGCCGCTTTATCGCTACGGTAATCTCTTCCAGGCAACCTTAGTATGGACAGTGATTTTCCAGGATATAAAATAGTACAAATATTATATAAATATGTAGATACAAAAACATATACAGAGGGGTGCTGACAATACGATAATAAATAAAAACACGAACAATGCTGGTTCATAAGAATAATCTTAAACCATAGAAAAAAACCTAGCATCAAAAATAAAAAAAATGAAAATTTCAAACAAACTAAATCGCATAAAATTGAAAACGGAATAGAACATCCTTAAAAATATTGGTTCATGGACCTCCGATCGGCGACAGCGCGATCCTGCATTGACTTGTTTTTTTCGCGCCATTATTATTATTTTAGTTTGGTACCGCAGGATGGGGGCGGTCATTAACCTGTAAGCGCTTCCTTATGAACATGTATATCATGTAGAAAATGTGAAAAATAATTTCTTGTGACTAAACTAATGGACATATTTATATGATTTTTTATGGGTAGACTGAGAATGTGTTGAGGTACAAGATGTTTAATTTATTGTCGTATTGTCAGCACCACTTTGTATATGACATGACATATATACAATATGTAAAGAAAACCCTGTCCGACCCATAAGGATAATAAAGGTTAGGTAGACACATGACCAAATATAATATAAAATTTTACATAATCATCATAGTAACAATACTAATGAATTTTGAAGTAATCTGTTTTTCCCACGAATTAATTCCAACTTTCCCGAAATTTGGTAATTTTTAAAAGTGACAACACCATTTATGACGGAATGAATAGCGATGCGACCACGTACTGCCTGCCCTGCCCCCCTTCACCGGCGCATGTATGCCTAACGTGTTGCCTACCGCACATGCATTAAGTTACCTCGCTTTTTCGAAATAATATTTAATTTTTAGGGTTTTTTTTTTAAGTTTAGCTCGGTTTTGTAGGCACTATTAGAATCAGTTATCGATACCTAACAATACCTTCACGGATCGGACAGGGTTTTCTTTACCTATTGTATATCCGAAATTATAGGTAAATAAAAACATATATGTATATACTAAATATATAAGCTCCGAAAAATAAAAGCTGGCTGTAGAATTTAAAATTACATATAACCTAACATACACAAACACCCAGACCCAGAACAACTACTCGTAGGTCATACAAATATTTGCGCCGTGCGGGAATCGAACCCGCGACACGCAGCGCAGCAGTCAATAGCTTAACCACTGCGCTAACCGTGCACTCTAGAAGTAGATGACAGCAGTTAGGACAAGTGTTCGTTCAGAAAGCTTTGGAACAATTGTAACAAATGCGCGCGTGTTATTAGGGGTTCCGTAGCCAAATGGCAAAAAACGGAACCCTAATAGATTCGTCATGTCTGTCTGTGCGTCTGTCCGTCGGTATGTCACAGCCATTTTTTCCGAAACTATGAGAGCTATACTGTTGAAACTTGTTAGATATCTATGTATTCTGTGAACCGCATTTAGATTTTGATGCAAAAATAAAAAAATAATAATAAATATTGGGGCTACCTAGAACTGAAACTCAATTTTTTTTTTCTTCAAACATTTGCGTTTGGGGATATTTATTTATTTGCACTTTTGTATGGATAGGTCTTCAAAAACGATATCGAGGTTTCTAAAATACTTTTTTTCTAAACCAAATAGTTTACGTGACAGACGCTTCCAAAGTGGAAAAAGTTGCCCCCCACCCCCACTCTAACTTCTAAAAAAAGAAAATAAAAAATGTAAAAAAAAAACATGTGATGTACATTATTATAAAAACTACCAATGAAAATTGTTTTGAACGAGATCTAGTAAGTAGTTTTTTTTTTAATACCTCGTAAATCGTGAACCGCTTATTACCGCGTACTCTTTCATACATATAACTTACATCCTTTAATTTCATAAATCAATGGTACGGAACCCTTTGTGCGTGAGTCCGACATGCACTTGGCCGGTTTTTTTAACTGGCAATACATTCCACAAGTAAGTTCTTTACCTGAAGTAGTTATGCCATCTGAATCTCTTGAGATGTAAACACAGTACGTTAGGTAGTCGGCGTATCCAGAACTGTTTGGTTGACTTCTGTTTACTTTTACAACTGCTGCAGAAGTAACGTTCCGTGTCTGCTAATTCTTCCACCTGAAAACAAAAAACAAATAAACATTAGATATATACCAAATAACTTTTTTTTTTTGCTATACAAGCTCTTGATCTCATTAATGCCTGGTGGAAAGCTATGGTGCGTTGAAAACTGACTTATTTATTTATTTATTTAGGACAACCAACAAATCTTACACTAGTTACATTTATATATTACAATAATATAAAATCCTATGTTGAGTGCAGACTTAATTATAGGTTGCCACAGCATCTATCATTTTGTGATGGGTTTTTTATTTAAAAAAAATCTGACAAAAAAAAAATCATTTGATATTTGAAGGGGGAAAGTCTAAGCCTAAGCCTCAATTTATATTAACATACTAGCTACGTCCTGCAGCCTCCGTGGCGTAACGTAAGCGGACGCGGCCGCTGCGCAAGGTGGCGCGGTTTCGATCCCCGCACAGTGCAAGAATATGAATATTTGCACTGGTCTGGTCGTGCCTCGAAAAGCACGTTAAGCCGTTGGTCCCGGTTGCCATACGAACATCTAGTGGCAGTCGTTACGGGTTGTTGGAGCCCTCAAAAGTTCAACAATTGGTCTAACTGCAATGCTTCGATGTCGCCTTCGGGTTGTGGAGGTCAGACGGCAGAGGCTTCACGGAAAATGTTGTAGTTTAGCCATATCAGCAGTTGGACTGGTAAAGCGGACCCCAGACTCCAAAGCTGAAAAGGCTTCGGATGCGACTGGGATTAACGCTGGCATGATGATGATGACTAGCTGCGTCCTGCGGTTTTTCCTGTATAAATTTCGATCCGAAAAGTACTCTATGTATTAATCCTGGTTATAAACTACATTTGTGCAAGGTTCATCCTAATTTGATCAGTAGTTTTTGTGTGAAAAAGTAACAAACATACATCCAAACTTTGACGTTTATGAGTAAGATTGGTAAGACGAGTACTAAATCACAATTTCTTACATCTACCAAACATTTTCTGGTTACCCTTCAGTATAAACAAAAACGGTTAATTTCTTCTTCTTCAGCCTATAGAGGTCCACTGTTGGACAAAGGCATTCCACAATGACTGGTCTTGTGCTACCCGCATCCATCGTCTTCCCATCGTCATTGGTCCACCTCGTTGGGAGCCTCCCTACACTGCGTCTTCCGGTACTTGGCCACCACTCCAGAACCTTACTGCCCCATCGGCCATTGGTTCTATGAGCAATGTGGCCTGCCCACTGCCACTTAATTTTAAGGACGAGCTATGTCCTTTCATTATTTAAAATCGAATGTAAATGTCTTTTTAAATAAATTCGGGTGCAATGGTACCTGTACGAAGCTCGACAGACAGTCTGCAAGAGCGACCGGTGTATCGTGCCGCCCAGTTTCGGGCAACTCCAGCGAAAGATCCAAGAACGGATCGAACTTTTTGCTCTCTGTGCCACATGCTAAACAGCGCACCTGTAAACAGGAGCAGAAGAGTTATTACTATGAAAGTTGGTTGGTTTTTGACAATGGTATAATAGTATGTATTGGTAAGACATATGGGATCATCGAATAATCATTTCATTAAATAAGGAACTTTTCTGCAAAAATACATGCTTCTTCTAGACCCAGCCCCAGCAAATGATAAGATGCTAATACCTCACTCTGCAGTGTGCCTCCAAACACGGCAGTGACAATGGAGGCGGAAGGCGCGCGCGGCAAGTAGCTGGCATCTGAACGCTCCGCCGGCAGCAGCTGTTGCAGCTCTGTGTGTAGCCTGCAAGCGATATACTCAATTATATAAAGTAGCTGGACCCAAGACTCCGCTCGTACAGGATAACATTTGCTCTAAGCATAATCTGCATTTACGAAATATTCGCCAAAAATGTAAACAGTACGAGTTTATGGAAAAATAGCTTTAATTCCTACACAGTAAAATTCTGTTTGCGTTCATACAATTTCAATCATTGTAAGCTAACGTATAGCTCTATCGCGAGCTTTGACCGCGGCGATAGAATCAAAAAATTCCGATTCGAAAATAAAACCTAACACCCCCACGCTGACCGGCACAGCGGCGGATGAGGCTCTCCAGCATCAGGCCTCCAGAAAACTTATACATACATTTACAATTTCTCCAAAAACTAGCTGTCCAAGCAATTTACCAGCTCGGTGTCAGATTTTCTCTGAGAAATTTCTTTAAAGATATTGGTATTCTTACGGTTGCTTCGCAATTCATCTTAGCCAACATCTTATATGTTAGGCAAAATATTCACGTGTACACCAGAAACTGGGATATTCATAATATTAACACCAGAAACAAGGGCAAACTGCGAGCCCCTTTTCACCGACTTCAAAAGGTTCATAACTCTTTTGTTGGGCTTGGTATAACTTTTTATAACAAGATACCCTCTGCTTTGCTAGACTTGCCTTACAATGCATTTAAGGCACAGGTCGTTTCCTGTATAGCAGCAGTGCTAAAACTCACTTAAGAAAACTAAGTATTTTACAGAATAGAGCTCTTAGGATATGTGGCAATTTTATAAGAACTACACCAATCCATGTAATGGAGAGTGAAATGTGTTTGCAACCTCTTGATATTAGAAGATTTTGGCTTGGCTGCAGATATTGGTTGCGAACGGCTTCACTCTCTAATAGTACAATAGACTTAATAGCGGAACTTGCTAGCTTAAAGGCACAATGGAGGGGGAAAATGGAACCAGTTCTGATAGAGGTACACATGCAATTAGTTGATAAGGCTATTTATAAGAGTGAGCTGTTGGAAATGTTTAAGCTAGACACTTGGATTTCAAATATCAATGTCAGAGCCTACATTCACAATACATGTGACAGTATGGATAGACCTAAGCGAAGATATAATGTAACGGAGCTATGCCACAGGGTGTTGACTGAAGCTCGTGACAAATATCATGAACATTATAAATTATTTACAGATGGATCAAGGGGCACAAGGGGGGTAGGTGCAGCATTCTTAGACCCAAAAAGGAATATGTATATGCAACTTAGGTTGCACGAGGATGTCTCTGTGATGAGAGCCGAGCTTACGGCGATCACGGAGGCATTATCTTATGCTAGCAGTGTAGGGGAACAAAAGATAGTTATCTTTTCAGATTCCAGAAGCGCTCTACAGCATTTGGCTCGGTGTGTCTCGGGTATCCGAGGTATTCCGATAGCCTATGAAGCCTTGGGTCTATTTCATAGAATGCAGCAAGATGATGTTTGTGTCGAGTTTCAGTGGATACCCTCGCATGTTGGCTTGTTGGAGAATGAGATTGTGGATCGACTGGCTGGGAGTGCAGTAGATGATGGCGTGGATGTTTTGAGTCAGCCCTATGGTGGGGAGATTATAAGAGAAGCTAGAAGATTATGTAGAGAGACATGGAAGATGTCGTTTAGAGAGGGCTCACAAACTAAGGGTGCCTGGTACTATACCATGCAGGACACACCGGGATCAGTGCCTTGGTTTGAATGTGCCAGCCTCTCCAGGGAGACATTGGTTGCTGCTCTCAGGTTGCGGGCTGGTCATGTTCCACTGAACAAGTTTTATCATCTCGTGGGATTTAAGTCATCGCCGCTGTGTGATGCGTGTCAGGTGCCCGAAGATTTTATTCATGTTTTGGTGGAATGTGACCAGTATCGCGGACTGAGGAGGAGCCTGCTGGCAGGCATTGATCTCCATAATGGTGGAATCAATGTGGTTCTGAGCCGACCAATGTCCGAAGAGGCCCAGTGTATCTATGGGTTCCTAAAGAGATGTATGAGAGAGAGAAATGATAGAGAGGGGCGGAGAGCGTGAGAGTAAGATTTTAAGATGATAAGTCTGAGATGTGTGGTGTGTGTGATGTGTGAGTGTGTGATGTGTATGTGTGTGTGGATACACTGGGATTGATCCCATGAGGCTGGCATAGTCACCCTGAGTGCACTGAAGCCTCTAAACACAAGATTAAAAAAAAAAAAAAGGCACAGGTCAAATCCAGGCTTTGTTCAAAGGCATATTATTCCGTAAATGATTATTTAAATGATAGCTGGTCGCTCTGATTAACTCAAAACAATGTTTGTGTTCTTTCTCCGGAATTAGCTTACTGACACGTTATATGAGTTCATATAATTTACTTTTTACAATACATAAGTATGTAAGCTGTCACGCCCTTTTTGCCTGGGGCTTTTATTTAAGTAATAAGTTTTTAGTTATTTATATTTTCATTTAAATATTATATTTTGCTTTGCTGGTATTTTGGCGTCGCAGCTGGCACATGGTAAATAATTGCTGTTTTTAGTGTTCATCTCTATACACAGTATTGTATAAAGTCATGCTTTTTTTTAATGAACGGACAGCTGTGCTGCTGGGGAGTTTCTTCCGCCACTTCTTCTGCCCAGCGAAAGTACAAGTGTCGATGGGTGGCCGTTTTGGGGGACTGTCTTATGTAAAATTAACATTCAAAAAGTGCTGATTCTCAGCCTAATTTGAATAAATGACTTTTGATTTCGATTTGATTTTGATCATACTTTTTTTTGCAGAATAAGTTAATAAAGAACATCAATAAAAAAGATAATGCTTTAGGTTTTTTCGCTCTTTTTTAGGTATTAATTATAACTTACCTATCAAGCATGTAACGCAGGAACTCGTGCGCATCCTGCTGTTGGTAGCCTCTAAACCGAGGCACAACCTTCCAGATGACCAGGAACAAACATTCTGGGGAGATTGCGCCCTTAGAACCACACCCACTATTCAGATTTATTAACACCTGAAAAAATATATGACTTGTTTAGATTACAGTTTTTTACTTGTAAATGGAGTTTTTATTATATTCATTCAAAGAAGTAGGAGGAGCATCAAGAATTTACCCTCAATTAATTTATTTACTGCAGTCCTGGAGACCTAAGTATATGTATAAGTGGATTTTAATAGTAATTCGCCTAGCAACAATGACTGAAGAAGTAGACTCGTAGGATGTAATATTCTACTGAACAATAATAATAATCATTTTATTTTATATGAACTTTATGCTGTGATTCATATTTGATTGCCATGCTTGTTAACAGTTAAGTATTTCATAGCCATCCACAGCAAAAAGACTGTCATATGCTGTGAATTATTACAACTTGTAATATGTTGTTTGAAAAAGTCGTGGTGGCCTAGTGGTTAAAACACCAGCCTCTCAAGTCTGAGTGTGCAGGTTAGATTCCAGGTCAGGCAGGTACAAATGTAACTTTTCTAAAGTTATATGTACTTTCTATGTACTTTCTAAGTATATCTTGGACACCAATGACTAATTAGACAGTGAAGGAAAACATCTGGAGGAAAACCTGAACTTTCAAGTCTGAAATCGCCAACCTGCGTTGAGTAAGCGTAGTGATTATGCTCAATACTTCTCTGTATAAGAGGTGACCTGTGCCCAGCAGTGGGACGATAAAAAGGTTGATGATGATAATATGCTGTTTTACTATTGTTACCTTTCTCAGTTCCTCGGCCATGACAACATCATGCATCTCCTGCCTCGTATAACTCCTTGAGTGATACACTTTCCGGCCATTTGTCTTCATTTCTAGCGAAGGCAGTTGACTAAAATAGCAACTAAACTCCTGTATATTGTTAAGACTTTGTAGTACTGCATTCATAAAACAAGTATTGCCTAAATTTTTTAACCCTACAATTTTTTTATCTCGCTGACTCTTTCCATTGCATGGTGATGTTTTCTTTTCCTTATTCCTAGATGTTTGTGTGGTGCTATTCTCTGTAGAACTGCTGTCGTCAGAGTGAGTTCGTTTACGTGAACGAGGCCTTAGACTCCGCGCTGGTTCCTCAGAATTCTGGAAGATGTAAGAATATAAAAATATTATTTGTTACGCTTCTATAAAAACAATTTCCAAATTTGTTTTGATTTCATTTTAAATTTGTGGAAAAACAACTACAAAATGTTTACATATGCTTTTGTGAGAACATCTCAGCACTTGAATGTAACGGTACAACAATAGTTCTAATAAGGAAAGGAAACAGAACTATTTGGTGAAATGACTCACTAATATTATTGTGTGGCTAGATGAACATGATTAACAAGCAATCACAATAATGTGTCATATGCAGTGATTCACGTACATTTAATATACTTAACAATTATTTTATTAAAGGTTTGTTATACCTAATTGATAAGCACAAAAAGGATATGTCACCTTAATACTTTTAGAAGGGTTACTGTCACTGGTTTCTGGAGCAAGGTTAGGTCCATCACCAAAAGAGACAGTAGATATGACTTCAGCATTTCTGGAGTCATCCCCACTCCCATTTAGGGATGCTGGTTTATCCGATACTGAAGCACTGGAGCCCGTACTGTTGCCTCCTTCGCTGCCATCCTTGCTATTATCCTCATTTTGTTCCAAATTACCATTTGTTTCTACATTATGTTGCCTACGCAGTTGCATAATACTTTGTCTTATTTTGTCAATTGGGTTGTATTCCAAATCATTTGATACATAATCATCACATTTGTAACTGGAAACAGTAAAGCAATAAATATTATCATATTTAAAAAAATAACTTATAGAAAATTATTTAAAATGTAATCAAGATTTCAAAACAAAAACACTTGCAAGCCGCTGAACATACAACTACTATTAGCAGAGTAAACTACTTTTGAATTGATAAATAATAAAGTTCATCGTACCAGTAAACAGAATAGACCTCACAGCTCATACACAGCTGGTGGTCCAGTGCTTCTGCATGTAGCTTTGCATGTCCGTTGACATAGCGGCCACAGTTGATCACCCCACATTGCAGGCACAACCAGTTTTGATCCTTTACAGCACATTCTACAGAAAACAATGTTAATTTTTTTATTAAATAGTCACAGTGTATGTTAATTACTATATTGTTTCTTTCATTTTCCTCAATAATAAATTATCTGAATCTGCAATGTTTTGCATAAATCATAACTGGAAATAGGTAGATGGAAAAATGTGGTCTGCATCAGATCAAGCGTGTTTCCTGGTTACAAGTTACAACAGTAGTTTTACACAGTTTGCGAATCAAACTAATAATACAGTAATATTGTATTTGTTTATTTTGGCAAAATGTATCATGTCATAAAGGTATTATAGATTCTAGTTAGATATAACACTTCAATCTTCACTCAAGGTTTGCGGCACACTAGAAACCAAAACAAATCTACTAGGAATTGCAAACCAGTCCAAGAAGATTACAACAAGATTATTTTTATTAGGCGTGATGATTCTCATAGAGTGGAGCTCCATAGGACTGTACGGACTCGCGGAAGCGGAATCATTAACATAATCTTTTAAGCTGCCATGGTGAAAGACTAGTTTCAAGTCCGAAATAGCCCGGTATGATGTGGATAGCATATTATATCCATCGCGTCAGAAATGCGACATCGTCAGTCACGGTCACCCATACCGCGCCCCCCTCTCGTACCCCTCGAACAGCTGATTATTAAAGTTCGTTGTATTGATTTTTCTATGCTAACCTCCCGTTACGAGTATGATGCGGCAACTTTTTACGGGTACCGATTATAGGAAACCGGCTAGAGTATATTGCCTACAAGAAAATTATCTATTTACCTGAACAATTGAAGTTCTTTGTGATCGTCGTATCCTCAACGTTGAAATTGACTACCTTGACGTTATCTATTATATGTGTACATTCCATTCTTCATAATACGATAGAATCAAAATGATAGCACATATATTTAATTCATAGAAAATTAAATAAAATTGATTTTTATCGCAGCTATGCGCCTCACTCAAGCTCAAATCACTCGTTCGTAGCAAGCAAGCAAGAAGCAAGCCCAAAACGAATGAACGAGAGCGACATATCTAATTCCCTCGTTCCATTGGCAAAATTCTAGAGCGAGAACGAGTAGGCACGTCCGTTTAAAAACACAACAATTACGCTTCGTTCGGATACACACCATGGAAATTGGCTTTGCCTTGACAGCGGTACAGAAAAAGGTATAAACTTGCTAGTAAATATTTAAAATATTCTAAATAATATTGAATTGTGAAGGCGTGCTTATATTTATTGAGATAATTTTACACATAAAAACAACTGGGAAACATGATAACACAACCAACATGTTGCTAGACTACATTTTTTTTTGTAGGTACCGAGGCTAGAAACCACTTTTTTTTTTTTGGAATTTTATGACCTGGTAACAAAGACCTTTAGGTCAAGTCTTATTTAATTGAACTGAAAATTTCTCACTTCACTAATCACTTTTAAATTGTTTTAATAGTATTTTTTATGTATTTATAAATAGGTTTGTAAGTGTTTTTGTCTTTAATAACTGTTCAAGTGGCGGCGGGCGGGAGGAAGCATCACACTTAATTTTTACATCACTGAGTTCACTAGCCAACAGTAATCTGTCAAGCAAGAAGTTTTGACCATAGTTTGACATGTATAAAAAAGTACTCTGTGGTTTTGACAGTCAAAAACATAGACTTCTAGTATATAGACGTGAAATACCTACAGAAAAAACGTGCCATCGTTTGACATTTGTTCGAACATAATATGGCCGCCTCTTTCTAGGGCTGTCACTGTGTATTTGTTTCCAAAGATTTTAATATATTATTATTTTTTATTATTATAATTTTTAATATAGTCTGTCTGTTATATAATTATTTTAATTCTCTCGTTTTCTGTCGGCTTCTTAGATAAAGTACTTATTCATTTATTCATAACGTCACGTCTTTATCCCTTACGGGGTAGACAGAGCTTGAGGTTATAAGAACAAAAGCCACGTTTAGCGCGTTGGTAGGTGCATAGGCATAGATAGAAAATGGAATCAAAATAGTGATGGGTTGCTAACCTCATCGCTTAATGAAATGATTCTTAAACTTGGCCAATTCCCTCGACCGGTTTTTACAGTCTGCATGGGATGAGAAGCAGCATTAGAAAATTCATATTTTACATAATATGCACACATTTCCGCACCACCTATGATTAACTCATAAGTGGTGCGGAAATGTATGTACTTGGCGCATTTTTATAACGTGGTTTCCCCCGTAGCTATACTCCACGATCTATTGTAATAAAGAAAGTTTGAATTTTGGCTAAGTCAAATGTCTATTTTGATTGGGTTACTAGATAAAAGGGTCCTCTCCCTCCCTCCTCTCAATTATGATCCTTGTTTGAAAGTATCTAAGTGTAATTATATTGTATAGACATTATTAAGTGCAAAAGGTGCATTAATAATAAAATACATTTATATTTTTTTAAATATATTCGTTTATTAAACTACTAGCTTCCATAAGCGGGTTCGCCCGCCTTTAAAAGGTGACCTATGACATCATTTGTATCCCGTCGTCATCATCATCATCATCTCAGCGTTTATCCCGGTTGCATCCGCGGCTTTCGCGTTGGAGCCCGGGGTCCGCTTTCCTGCACATTCTCCTTCATTTCGCACGATCTTTAGCATCCTGTGGTAAGAGCTTGTTGGCACGCATGTCATCTCTTACAACGTCAAGCCAGCACTTCTTTGGTCTAACCCACTTGTTCCGGCCCGGCGGAGGCGCCATGGCAAGACATTTGTTACCCACGTAACATGCCGCTTGCACAATGTTCTTGCATGTGGTAAACATGTATTATATGTTCTTCTTCTGTTTGAATCTATAAACAAAAGATAAAATCAATATCTATTATCAAAATAATTGAGTAGATAGATAATTAAATTATTTTTATTTAAAATATCATATTTCTTCCTTTAAAGTGACAAATTAAAAAAAAAATTAAATAAAAATAAAACCGCCTTCAAAACACACCCAATAATAGATAATTGAAATCGGTGCTAAACCAAGTACATATGTTGGTCCCCGCTACACCCTGCGCATCTAACATATTGGCACCGACTTTGAAAGCTGTTTTATTTTTATTTAAAATAATTTATTTCTTCATTTTAAGCGAAATAGTTAAAATTCCCTATCTCAAAAACTACTGAACTGATTTTGCAGTATTCACTAAGTTGAACAATGTCTAATATAAAAAAAAGAATACCGAAATCGGACATATTTACATACTACACTTATACAATTCGGCACATTTGTTCAAACGCTGATATAGACTAACATATCCGAAAACAAGGCATTTTTGAAAATATTACATACATAACAGTTCGAAATGAAAACCTCCTTTTAATGAAGTCGGTTAAAAAAAATTTTGGACAACCCTAACATATGTCGGCAAATTACGTAAACAAATAAACATTTACAATAAAGAGAAACGTGCTTATATAGTGTAAATAAGTGTGTATTTAGTAATTTAACGACTAATAAGTAATCATGGTTCATTTTAGTTTGAAAATTAGAATGACAAATGGTGATTTAGCTAGAAAAGAGGTAACTAACCTATGAAACGTCAATTGAGCTTGATTTCTGTTGTTTCTGGCACCACACATAACAATACAGCACGCAGGCATATTAAGTAATAGTTTTGTCACACGGTACACTACAAATCCACTTTAAAATGTCTTGTATATTATCAAAAAACTTAATTTTCGCTAAGTTACGTATCCCGTTGACAGCACAACTACCACGAAATTGTCACCTAAGATGGCCGGCGTTGGCACGCTGCCAACAACTGTCAGTTCATTTTAATAGTGTTACCATAATTCCGCAGTAACAAAAATATATTTGTCTCTTTTGCCGAATGCAAATGTACTGTTGAAAAAAAGAGACAAAATAATGTATTACGGTTTTGTACCCTAAATTACATATATATGTATAATGAAAAATTGTATAGCTTGACAACAGCATCTCCTTATATTTCTATCTCAATGGTCAAAAATCAGATGTTCCATGGTTCCTTCTTATGATTCACAATGTGGGCACATATTGCTTGTAATAATGCCAAGTCTAGCAAGGTGTGACGGTGCAGTATTATGGCCAAAGCGCAATCTATTTATCGTTGTGATAAAGCCCCGGCTGGCTTCTTTCAATCTATTGTACCAGGGTCTAACAGGTAATCTTTCTTGAATACTTCCGTACCACTTCCCTTTGATGTCTTGATCTTTCCTCCACATTTCTAACCATAACTTATCTATATTTTCATTAATACATTGCAGGAAGTCAGTCATAGGAATGTCCATCGCATTTCTGACATCAACAGCATTATTACCAACATATGCGGTTTTATCAACTATTTCATTGCCAGATATACCACGGTGAGAAGGTACCCACAGGAACGCAATTTTGATATGCTGAAGGTGATACTGATGAATTATTTCTTTAATAAAATATAAAATATAATTTGACTTGAATGAAATTGAAAGGTTAGTTAAGGCTGTTATCAAACTCAGTGAATCAGAAACAATCAAAAAGTATTTACAATGATTAATCTGCCGAATATACAATAATGCGCGATAAACCACATATGTCTCTGCAGTGAATATGGTACATGTATTGTGAAGGACAAAGCTTTGAGAGAATTTTGTACATGAATCATATAAAGCAGCATGAACATAACCACTTCCCTTACTGCCATCAGTGTAAATAATATAGTAATTCTTATTTTCTGCCAAAAACTGTAACATATCTGAATTATTCTTAATTGGATTTTGAAATACATTAATAGGTTGTGTCATACACTGATAGGAGAAGGAGTAACATGGCCATGGGCACTGTTTCCTAATACCAGTAAAACTATTCTCTGTTTCCAGCAATATTTTGGATAATGTTGGGGATTTACCACCCAAGAGATTCTCTCCTGTAGTCAGTTGAGCAGAAGGACTATTTACAAAAGGTATAATTTTGTTTATTATCTTCCTGTTATTTGCAGCAATCAATTTAAGACAGAATCTCTCTGCAAGTAGAACACGTCTCAAAATTAACGGCATCAATTTAGTCTCCACTTCCATGGCCCTTATGGGAGTAGAGCACATTGCACCAGATATTGTTCTCAAAGCTCTGTTCTGCAAAAGATCTTATTTATTTACATGAGTACTATTTATATACACTAGTGAACTGTAGTCAAAATGACTCCTAACTATACTCTTATATAAAATTGACAATATTTTTGGGTCTGCTCCCCATGAAACACCTGCAAGACATTTGATTATATTTAAACCTTTTAGGGCATTCTTTGATATGTGTTTAATATGTCCCTCAAAAGTTAATTTTCTGTCAATTACTATGCCTAAAAATTTCTTTGTATTTGTTGTGTTTATAATTTCACCATTATAAATTACCTTTGAATTTGTATTCTCATTTCCAAATATCATGACACTACTTTTGTAGGGGTTTATTTTTAAATGTAATACATCATTGTAATAGTGGAATAGTTCAGACAGGGCTTTGTTAATATTGTCAATTGCAATTTCTACATTATAATTACTACTGTACAAGACAATATCATCTGCAAACTGCAAAATATCTACATTGCTATTTACAAATTTACATATTTCACTTGTGTATATATTATATAGCAAAGGAGACAGTGTAGCACCCTGCATTGTACCTTTAGATGCAGATTTTGGACCATACAGTGTATTATTGTGCCTTATATAGAGTGTTCTATTATTTAAGAAATTAAAAATCCATTTACATAGTTGGCCAGGTACGCCTAACCTAGACATAACTTCTACTAGTATGGCTGGATCTAGACTGTCAAATGCACCTTGCACATCTAAAAATACACAAACGAGTGTGTAACTTTTTATCCTTTGCATGTTTCAGATCCGAAATTAAGGAAGTGAAGCTGTCTGCACAACTTCGCCCTCGACGAAATCCATATTGTACATGTGGAATGATGCTGTTATATTCCATATACCAATCTAGACGATTTTTAATCATGTTTTCAAATATTTTACCTAGACATGATGACAATGATATTGGTCTATAAGAGCTGGCAAGCTCTGCAGGTTTATCTGGCTTGAGTATCGGAATGACACATTGTGTTTTCCATGATTGTGGAATACATTTACAATGCCAAAGTAAATTGAGAATATTAAGAAATAGTTTTTGCACAGATTCATCTAAATTTTTAATGATGGAATATGGATAATCATCTAAACCAGGTGAAGTGTCTCTCCGAGATATCAAACTCATGTTAAATTCTGACCATGTAAAAGGAACTAGTAAAAATGTTGAATTTAGGTCGTCATTATTTAATTCAAAAATATTGCCTAAATTATCAGTATTATTTAAATTGCTATTATCGGATAATTTATTTAGAAATGGAGAAATAAACTCATCTCTATATGATTTATTGCCAGCTCTTATACCTTTAAACATTTTTAGAAGATTCCAAATCTTACTAATAGGTGTAGTTCTATTGAAAGTGTTACATAGGTTATCCCAACCTATTGCTTTTTGTTCCGATATAGTTCTTTTTTTAAGTGCGTCTTTTCTTTTGTATTCTACATAATTTTCCATAGTAGGGTCACTTCTATATAGTTTCAGTGCACTATAAGAGGCAATTACACTTTTCTCACAAATGTCATTCCACCAAGGAACTGGAGGTCTGCTTTTAAAATTATTTGGTTTAGTGAGTTTAGGAATTGTCATTTCCTTTAAAGAATCTAATCGAGAACAAAACTCATTATAGGTTGAAATAGGGTCATACAATTTTAGGACTAAATCATTGAATATTGTTTTGGAAGTAGTTTTATACTTCTTCCAATCTGCTTTTTTATATATAAACCTATCTACAGGGGGATTTATATGATATTTATCTATAAGTAGTGTAATCTCTGTTATTGTTGGATAGTGATAGCTACCCATGGCATCATCATGGACAGACCACTCGCATATTGATGCGAGGTTAGCACTAACAAAGCTAACGTCGATTGCTGATGGATTTCGTCTTGGGTTATTAACAGTTGTAAAACTACCATCGTTCAAAATACATAAATCCAAGTCATCAATGATATTAAATAATTCCTGTCCTCTACCTTTAGTAGATAGACAACCAAATGCAATGTGATGTGCATTAAAATCACCACTGACAAAGATAGGCTTTGGAAGATCATTAATTATATTATGTAGTCTGTTGATTCGTATGTGTCCACTAGAAGGAGGACAGTATACACAAAGAATAGTTAAGCTACCATGCACAGTAGACAAAGATAGAGCAACAGTTTGTATGTCTTCATAAAATCTAGTGTTTAAGACTTTGTATTTTAAGTATGGCTTAATCAGTATTGCTACACCATTATGAGCATTATTAGAATTTTTATTGTAAATATTAAATCCAGGTATTCTAAAACTATTGTCCTTAAACCATGTTTCATTAAGTAAGCAGATGTCAATATTTTGTTTTTCTAAGAATTGAATCAATAAGGGTTTCTTACTTTTAGCACTTTGAATGTTATACTGAGCAATACGTAGCTTAGACAATGTGGGACTTGGATCCATTACTTTAGATTTTTAAGTAAAGTTTCTTTAATACTATCTATAGTGGTAGGAGTATTATCTCCCTTATTGCCTAGTTCCACCAACGTCTGTACTAGGGCCATAAGTACATCGTTGTTGGCAACAATTTGGGCTTTAATGTCCCTAGGGGGAACATCATTTGGTTTATTTACATTATATACAGGATTATTTACAGATACAGGCTTATTTACAGGTCTATGTACAGGCTTATTTACAGATTTATTTACATTGTTAATTGGTTTCATTTTTGGAGGTGACAGAGGTGGAAATTGAGTATTTTCGGTCATTTGTTCTTTAGTCATTGTAGCACTTGCGTAAGTTATCTTATTTTTCTTTTCTAAAATTTTGTTTAATTGGGCATAATCTAGAAATTGCTAGATGAGGCCCACTGCAATTGACACAGCAGATCTCTGTTGGTTTGTCACACTCTTTATATAAATGCTCACCTCCACAGATGGAACATCTTTGTTTGCCATTACATATTTTGGCAGAATGATTGAATTTGAAGCAACGGAAACATTGCTGTAATGGGGGAACATATTCAAATACTCGATAAGAAAATAAGTCATATTGTACATTATTAGGAAGAATATTTGATAAAAAGGTAATGCTAACTGTTTGAAGTGGTACACGTTCTTGCCCAACTTTCTTTGTAAATCTTCGTACTGCGATAATTTCATAGACTGATGAAAGTTTTGTGTATAATTCTTTATTGGAAATGTTTGCTGGTACATATCTAATTATACCTGTTTTTTCAATTTGCGCCGCCGGAATGAACGCTTTAAGACCATGTTTGTTAAGGAAAGAAATTAATATTATTAATAAAATTATTTGCACTATTATACTGCTTAAATATAACTGCTATTTTATTTGCATTAACTCTCTGTATAGCCGTCACCCCTTTTATCTGGTTGGAAAATATGTGGTTAAGGTAGATAGGGCTCTTATTTCCTATCCTGTCCTTACTGTTGGTAGCTTCAATAAATACTTTAAAGTCTATGTATGCAGCATTTTCCGGATATAATCTTTTATAATTTGGTTTAATGTATGGTGAATAGTCCAAACGCTCACCGCCGCCGCCATCACCACAACTGTCCATTTGAGTCCCTTCCTCTACATCCTCACGCCGAGGACGTTTAAGTGAGGTGGGCGGGTTATCCCCGCCCCCTCGTTTCCCACCATTTTCACGGGTTTGCACACTTATCACTGTTATTTTGATTAACTTTTACACGAAAAATAGTAAATATTTAATGAAAAAGAGAATTTGAATTTTTTTTCTGAACCGCGCTTATTTCGAGTTCCCGCCAGAAAACGCTAGAAACCACTTTTTTTTTTTTTTTTGGAATTTTATGACCTGGTAACAAAGACCTTTAGGTCAAGTCTTATTTAATTAAACTGAAAATTTCTCACTTCACTAATCACTTTTAAATTGTTTTAATAGTATTTTTTATGTATTTATAAATAGGTTTGTAAGTGTTTTTGTCTTTTAATAACTGTTCAAGTGGCGGCGGGCGGGAGGAAGCATCACACTTAATTTTTACATCACTGAGTTCACTAGCCAACAGTAATCTGTCAAGCAAGAAGTTTTGACAGTCAAAAATCAGATGTTCCATGGTTCCTTCTTGTGATTCACAATGTGGGCACATATTGCTTGTAATAATGCCAAGTCTAGCAAGGTGTGACGGTGCAGTATTATGGCCAAAGCGCAATCTATTTATCGTTGTGATAAAGCCCCGGCTGGCTTCTTTCAATCTATTGTACCAGGGTCTAACAGGTAATCTTTCTTGAATACTTCCGTACCACTTCCCTTTGATGTCTTGATCTTTCCTCCACATTTCTAACCATAACTTATCTATATTTTCATTAATACATTGCAGGAAGTCAGTCATAGGAATGTCCATCGCATTTCTGACATCAACAGCATTATTACCAACATATGCGGTTTTATCAACTATTTCATTGCCAGATATACCACGGTGAGAAGGTACCCACAGGAACGCAATTTTGATATGCTGAAGGTGATACTGATGAATTATTTCTTTAATAAAATATAAAATATAATTTGACTTGAATGAAATTGAAAGGTTAGATAAGGCTGTTATCAAACTCAGTGAATCAGAAACAATCAAAAAGTATTTACAATGATTAATCTGCCGAATATACAATAATGCGCGATAAACCGCATATGTCTCTGCAGTGAATATGGTACATGTATTGTGAAGGACAAAGCTTTGAGAGAATTTTGTACATGAATCATATAAAGCAGCATGAACATAACCACTTCCCTTACTGCCATCAGTGTAAATAATATAGTAATTCTTATTTTCTGCCAAAAACTGTAACATATCTGAATTATTCTTAATTGGATTTTGAAATACATTAATAGGTTGTGTAATACACTGATAGGAGAAGGAGTAACATGGCCATGGGCACTGTTTTCTAATACCAGTAAAACTATTCTCTGTTTCCAGCAATATTTTGGATAATGTTGGGGATTTACCACCCAAGAGATTCTCTCCTGTAGTCAGTTGACCAGAAGGACTATTTACAAAAGGTATAATTTTGTTTATTATCTTCCTGTTATTTGCAGCAATCAATTTAAGACAGAATCTCTCTGCAAGTAGAACACGTCTCAAAATTAACGGCATCAATTTAGTCTCCACTTCCATGGCCCTTATGGGAGTAGAGCACATTGCACCAGATATTGTTCTCAAAGCTCTGTTCTGCAAAAGATCTAATTTATTTACATGAGTACTATTTATATACACTAGTGAACTGTAGTCAAAATGACTCCTAACTATACTCTTATATAAAATTGACAATATCTTTGGGTCTGCTCCCCATGAAACACCTGCAAGACATTTGATTATATTTAAACCTTTTAGGGCATTCTTTGATATGTATTTAATATGTCCCTCAAAAGTTAATTTTCTGTCAATTACTATGCCTAAAAATTTCTTTGTATTTGTTGTGTTTATAATTTCACCATTATAAATTACCTTTGAATTTGTATTCTCATTTCCAAATATCATGACACTACTTTTGTAGGGGTTAATTTTTAAATGTAATACATCATTGTAATAGTGGAATAGTTCAGACAGGGCTTTGTTAATATTGTCAATTGCAATTTCTACATTATAATTACTACTGTACAAGACAATATCATCTGCAAACTGCAAAATATCTACATTGCTATTTACAAATTTACATATTTCACTTGTGTATATATTATATAGCAAAGGAGACAGTGTAGCACCCTGCATTGTACCTTTAGATGTAGATTTTGGACCATACAGTGTATTATTGTGCCTTATATAGAGTGTTCTATTATTTAAGAAATTAAAAATCCATTTACATAGTTGGCCAGGTACGCCTAACCTAGACATAACTTCTA
Source organism: Sesamia nonagrioides (assembly GCA_017933935.1). NCBI lineage: Eukaryota > Metazoa > Arthropoda > Insecta > Lepidoptera > Noctuidae > Sesamia > Sesamia nonagrioides. The sequence goes on along the minus strand of JADWQK010000717.1, from coordinate 85,566 downwards.
CTAGTATGGCTGGATCTAGACTGTCAAATGCACCTTGCACATCTAAAAATACACAAACAGTGTGTAACTTTTTATCCTTTGCATGTTTCAGATCCGAAATTAAGGAAGTGAAGCTGTCTGCACAACTTCGCCCTCGACGAAATCCATATTGTACATGTGGAATGATGCTGTTATATTCCATATACCAATCTAGACGATTTTTAATCATGTTTTCAAATATTTTACCTAGACATGATGACAATGATATTGGTCTATAAGAGCTGGCAAGCTCTGCAGGTTTATCTGGCTTGAGTATCGGAATGACACATTGTGTTTTCCATGATTGTGGAATACATTTACAATGCCAAAGTAAATTGAGAATATTAAGAAATAGTTTTTGCACAGATTCATCTAAATTTTTAATGATAGAATATGGATAATCATCTAAACCAGGTGAAGTGTCTCTCCGAGATATCAAACTCATGTTAAATTCTGACCATGTAAAAGGAACTAGTAAAAATGTTGAATTTAGGTTGTCATTATTTAATTCAAAAATATTGCCTAAATTATCAGTATTATTTAAATTGCTATTATCGGATAATTTATTTAGAAATGGAGAAATAAACTCATCTCTATATGATTTATTGCCAGCTCTTATACCTTTAAACATTTTTAGAAGATTCCAAATCTTACTAATAGGTGTAGTTCTATTGAAAGTGTTACATAAGTTATCCCAACCTATTGCTTTTTGTTCCGATATAGTTCTTTTTTTAAGTGCATCTTTTCTTTTGTATTCTACATAGTTCTCCATAGTAGGGTCACTTCTATATAGTTTCAGTGCACTATAAGAGGCAATTACACTTTTCTCACAAATGTCATTCCACCAAGGAACTGGAGGTCTGCTTTTAAAATTATTTGGTTTAGTGAGTTTAGGAATTGTCATTTCCTTTAAAGAATCTAATCGAGAACAAAACTCATTATAGGTTGAAATAGGGTCATACAATTTTAGGACTAAATCATTAAATATTGTTTTGGAAGTAGTTTTATACTTCTTCCAATCTGCTTTTTTATATATAAACCTATCTACAGGGGGATTTATATGATATTTATCTATAAGTAGTGTAATCTCTGTTATTGTTGGATAGTGATAGCTACCCATGGCGTCATCATGGACAGACCACTCGCATATTGATGCGAGGTTAGCACTAACAAAGCTAACGTCGATTGCTGATGGATTTCGTCTTGGGTTGTTAACAGTTGTAAAACTACCATTGTTCAAAATACATAAATCCAAGTCATCAATGATATTAAATAATTCCTGTCCTCTACCTTTAGTAGATAGACAACCAAATGCAATGTGATGTGCATTAAAATCACCACTAACAAAGATAGGCTTTGGAAGATCATTAATTATATTATGTAGTCTGTTGATTCGTATGTGTCCACTAGAAGGAGAACAGTATACACAAAGAATAGTTAAGCTACCATGCACAGTAGACAAAGATAGAGCAACAGTTTGTATGTCTTCATAAAATCTAGTGTTTAAGACTTTGTATTTTAAGTATGGCTTAATCAGTATTGCTACACCATTATGAGGATTATTAGAATTTTTATTGTAAATATTAAATCCAGGTATTCTAAAACTATTGTCCTTAAACCATGTTTCGTTAAGTAAGCAGATGTCAATATTTTGTTTTTCTAAGAATTGAATCAATAAGGGTTTCTTACTTTTAGCACTTTGAATGTTATACTGAGCAATACGTAGCTTAGACAATGTGGGACTTGGATCCATTACTTTAGATTTTTAAGCAAAGTTTCTTTAATACTATCTATAGTGGTAGGAGTATTATCTCCCTTATTGCCTAGTTCCACCAACGTCTGTACTAGGGCCATAAGTACATCGTTGTTGGCAACGATTTGGGCTTTAATGTCCCTAGGGGGAACATCATTTGGTTTATTTACATTATGTACAGGATTATTTACAGATACAGGCTTATTTATAGGTCTATGTACAGGCTTATTTACAGATTTATTTACATTGTTAATTGGTTTCATTTTTGGAGGTGACAGAGGTGGAAATTGAGTATTTTCGGTCATTTGTTCTTTAGTCATTGTAGCACTTGCGTAAGTTATCTTATTTTTCTTTTCTAAAATTTTGTTTACTTTAATTGGGCATAATCTAGAAATTGCTAGATGAGGCCCACTGCAATTGACACAGCAGATCTCTGTTGGTTTGTCACACTCTTTATATAAATGCTCACCTCCACAGATGGAACATCTTTGTTTGCCATTACATATTTTGGCAGAATGATTGAATTTGAAGCAACGGAAACATTGCTGTAATGGGGGAACATATTCAAATACTCGATAAGAAAATAAGTCATATTGTATATTATTAGGAAGAATATTTGATAAAAAGGTAATGCTAACTGTTTGAAGTGGTACACGTTCTTGCCCAACTTTCTTTGTAAATCTTCTTACTGCAATAATTTCATAGACTGATGAAAGTTTTGTGTATAATTCTTTATTGGAAATGTTAGCTGGTACATATCTAATTATACCTGTTTTTTCAATTTGCGCCGCCGGAATGAATGCTTTAAGACCATGTTTGTTAAGGAAAGAAATATTATTAATAAAATTATTTGCAGTATTATACTGCTTAAATATAACTGCTATTTTATTTGCATTAACTCTCTGTATAGCCGTCACCCCTTTTATCTGGTTGGAAAATATGTGATTAAGGTAGATAGGGCTCTTATTTCCTATCCTCTCCTTACTATTGGTAGCTTCAATAAATACTTTAAAGTCTATGTATGTAGCATTTTCCGGATATAATCTTTTATAATTTGGTTTAATGTATGGTGAATAGTCCAAACGCTCACCGCCGCCGCCATCACCACAACTGTCCATTTGAGTCCCTTCCTCTACATCCTCAGGCCGAGGACGTTTAAGTGAGGTGGGCGGGTTATCCCCGCCCCCCTCGTTTCCCACCATTTTCACGGGTTTGCACACCTAGCACTGTTATTTAAATTAACTTTTACACGAAAAATAGTAAATATTTAATGAAAAAAAGGATTTGAAATTTTTTTCTGAACCGCGCTTATTTCAAGTTCCCGCCAGAATCCTCGCTAGAAAGTTACACTTTTTTTTTTTTTTTTTTTTTTTTTGGAATTTTATGACCTGGTAACAAAGACCTTTAGGTCAAGTCTTATTTAATTAAACTGAAAATTTCTCACTTCACTAATCACTTTTAAATTGTTTTAATAGTATTTTTTATGTATTTATAAATAGGTTTGTAAGTGTTTTTGTCTTTTAATAACTGTTCAAGTGGCGGCGGGCGGGAGGAAGCATCACACTTAATTTTTACATCACTGAGTTCACTAGCCAACAGTAATCTGTCAAGCAAGAAGTTTTGACAGTCAAAAATCAGATGTTCCATGGTTCCTTCTTGTGATTCACAATGTGGGCACATATTGCTTGTAATAATGCCAAGTCTAGCAAGGTGTGACGGTGCAGTATTATGGCCAAAGCGCAATCTATTTATCGTTGTGATAAAGTCCCGGCTGACTTCTTTCAATCTATTGTACCAGGGTCTAACAGGTAATCTTTCTTGAATACTTCCGTACCACTTCCCTTTGATGTCTTGATCTTTCCTCCACATTTCTAACCATAACTTATCTATATTTTCATTAATACATTGCAGGAAGTCAGTCATAGGAATGTCCATCGCATTTCTGACATCAACAGCATTATTACCAACATATGCGGTTTTATCAACTATTTCATTGCCAGATATACCACGGTGAGAAGGTACCCACAGGAACGCAATTTTGATATGCTGAAGGTGATACTGATGAATTATTTCTTTAATAAAATATAAAATATAATTTGACTTGAATGAAATTGAAAGGTTAGATAAGGCTGTTATCAAACTCAGTGAATCAGAAACAATCAAAAAGTATTTACAATGATTAATCTGCCGAATATACAATAATGCGCGATAAACCGCATATGTCTCTGCAGTGAATATGGTACATGTATTGTGAAGGACAAAGCTTTGAGAGAATTTTGTACATGAATCATATAAAGCAGCATGAACATAACCACTTCCCTTACTGCCATCAGTGTAAATAATATAGTAATTCTTATTTTCTGCCAAAAACTGTAACATATCTGAATTATTCTTAATTGGATTTTGAAATACATTAATAGGTTGTGTAATACACTGATAGGAGAAGGAGTAACATGGCCATGGGCACTGTTTCCTAATACCAGTAAAACTATTCTCTGTTTCCAGCAATATTTTGGATAATGTTGGGGATTTACCACCCAAGAGATTCTCTCCTGTAGTCAGTTGACCAGAAGGACTATTTACAAAAGGTATAATTTTGTTTATTATCTTCCTGTTATTTGCAGCAATCAATTTAAGACAGAATCTCTCTGCAAGTAGAACACGTCTCAAAATTAACGGCATCAATTTAGTCTCCACTTCCATGGCCCTTATGGGAGTAGAGCACATTGCACCAGATATTGTTCTCAAAGCTCTGTTCTGCAAAAGATCTAATTTATTTACATGAGTACTATTTATATACACTAGTGAACTGTAGTCAAAATGACTCCTAACTATACTCTTATATAAAATTGACAATATCTTTGGGTCTGCTCCCCATGAAACACCTGCAAGACATTTGATTATATTTAAACCTTTTAGGGCATTCTTTGATATGTATTTAATATGTCCCTCAAAAGTTAATTTTCTGTCAATTACTATGCCTAAAAATTTCTTTGTATTTGTTGTGTTTATAATTTCACCATTATAAATTACCTTTGAATTTGTATTCTCATTTCCAAATATCATGACACTACTTTTGTAGGGGTTTATTTTTAAATGTAATACATCATTGTAATAGTGGAATAGTTCAGACAGGGCTTTGTTAATATTGTCAATTGCAATTTCTACATTATAATTACTACTGTACAAGACAATATCATCTGCAAACTGCAAAATATCTACATTGCTATTTACAAATTTACATATTTCACTTGTGTATATATTATATAGCAAAGGAGACAGTGTAGCACCCTGCATTGTACCTTTAGATGCAGATTTTGGACCATACAGTGTATTATTGTGCCTTATATAGAGTGTTCTATTATTTAAGAAATTAAAAATCCATTTACATAGTTGGCCAGGTACGCCTAACCTAGACATAACTTCTACTAGTATGGCTGGATCTAGACTGTCAAATGCACCTTGCACATCTAAAAATACACAAACAGTGTGTAACTTTTTATCCTTTGCATGTTTCAGATCCGAAATTAAGGAAGTGAAGCTGTCTGCACAACTTCGCCCTCGACGAAATCCATATTGTACATGTGGAATGATGCTGTTATATTCCATATACCAATCTAGACGATTTTTAATCATGTTTTCAAATATTTTACCTAGACATGATGACAATGATATTGGTCTATAAGAGCTGGCAAGCTCTGCAGGTTTATCTGGCTTGAGTATCGGAATGACACATTGTGTTTTCCATGATTGTGGAATACATTTACAATGCCAAAGTAAATTGAGAATATTAAGAAATAGTTTTTGCACAGATTCATCTAAATTTTTAATGATAGAATATGGATAATCATCTAAACCAGGTGAAGTGTCTCTCCGAGATATCAAACTCATGTTAAATTCTGACCATGTAAAAGGAACTAGTAAAAATGTTGAATTTAGGTTGTCATTATTTAATTCAAAAATATTGCCTAAATTATCAGTATTATTTAAATTGCTATTATCGGATAATTTATTTAGAAATGGAGAAATAAACTCATCTCTATATGATTTATTGCCAGCTCTTATACCTTTAAACATTTTTAGAAGATTCCAAATCTTACTAATAGGTGTAGTTCTATTGAAAGTGTTACATAAGTTATCCCAACCTATTGCTTTTTGTTCCGATATAGTTCTTTTTTTAAGTGCATCTTTTCTTTTGTATTCTACATAGTTCTCCATAGTAGGGTCACTTCTATATAGTTTCAGTGCACTATAAGAGGCAATTACACTTTTCTCACAAATGTCATTCCACCAAGGAACTGGAGGTCTGCTTTTAAAATTATTTGGTTTAGTGAGTTTAGGAATTGTCATTTCCTTTAAAGAATCTAATCGAGAACAAAACTCATTATAGGTTGAAATAGGGTCATACAATTTTAGGACTAAATCATTAAATATTGTTTTGGAAGTAGTTTTATACTTCTTCCAATCTGCTTTTTTATATATAAACCTATCTACAGGGGGATTTATATGATATTTATCTATAAGTAGTGTAATCTCTGTTATTGTTGGATAGTGATAGCTACCCATGGCGTCATCATGGACAGACCACTCGCATATTGATGCGAGGTTAGCACTAACAAAGCTAACGTCGATTGCTGATGGATTTCGTCTTGGGTTGTTAACAGTTGTAAAACTACCATCGTTCAAAATACATAAATCCAAGTCATCAATGATATTAAATAATTCCTGTCCTCTACCTTTAGTAGATAGACAACCAAATGCAATGTGATGTGCATTAAAATCACCACTGACAAAGATAGGCTTTGGAAGATCATTAATTATATTATGTAGTCTGTTGATTCGTATGTGTCCACTAGAAGGAGGACAGTATACACAAAGAATAGTTAAGCTACCATGCACAGTAGACAAAGATAGAGCAACAGTTTGTATGTCTTCATAAAATCTAGTGTTTAAGACTTTGTATTTTAAGTATGGCTTAATCAGTATTGCTACACCATTATGAGCATTATTAGAATTTTTATTGTAAATATTAAATCCAGGTATTCTAAAACTATTGTCCTTAAACCATGTTTCGTTAAGTAAGCAGATGTCAATATTTTGTTTTTCTAAGAATTGAACCAATAAGGGTTTTTTACTTTTAGCACTTTGAATGTTATACTGAGCAATACGTAGCTTAGACAATGTGGGACTTGGATCCATTACTTTAGATTTTTAAGTAAAGTTTCTTTAATATTATTTATAGTGGTAGGAGTATTATCTCCCTTATTGCCTAGTTCCACCAACGTCTGTACTAGGGCCATAAGTACCTCGTTGTTGGAAACAATTTGGGCTTTGATGTCCCTAGGGGGAACATCATTTGGTTTATTTACATTATATACAGGATTATTTACAGATACAGGCTTTTTTACAGGTGTATGTACAGGCTTATTTACAGATTTATTTACATTGTTAATTGGTTTTATTTTTGGAGGTGAAAGAGGTGGAAACTGAGAATTTTCGTTCATTTGTTCTTTTGTCATTGTAGCACTTGCATAAGTAATCTTATTTTTCTTTTCTAAAATTTTGTTTAACTTAATTGGGCATAATCTAGAAATTGCTAGATGTGGCCCACTGCAATTGACACAGCAGATCTCTGTTGGTTTGTCACACTCTTTATATAAATGCTCACCTCCACAGATGGAACATCTTTGTTTGCCATTACATATTTTGGCAGAATGGTTGAATTTGAAGCAACGGAAACATTGCTGTAATGGGGGAACATATTCAAATACTCGATAAGAAAATAGGTCATATTGTACATTATTAGGAAGAATATTTGATAAAAAGGTAATGCTAACTGTTTGAAGTGGTACACGTTCTTGCCCAACTTTCTTTGTAAATCTTCTTACTGCAATAATTTCATAGACTGATGAAAGTTTTGTGTATAATTCTTTATTGGAAATGTTAGCTGGTACATATCTAATTATACCTGTTTTTTCAATTTGCGCCGCCGGAATGAATGCTTTAAGACCATGTTTGTTAAGGAATGAAATATTATTAATAAAATTATTTGCAGTATTATACTGCTTAAATATAACTGCTATTTTATTTGCATTAACTCTCTGTATAGCCGTCACCCCTTTTATCTGGTTGGAAAATATGTGGTTAAGGTAGATAGGGCTCTTATTTCCTATCCTGTCCTTACTGTTGGTAGCTTCAATAAATACTTTAAAGTCTATGTATGTAGCATTTTCCGGATATAATCTTTTATAATTTGGTTTAATGTATGGTGAATAGTCCAAACGCTCACCGCCGCCGCCATCACCACAACTGTCCATTTGAGTCCCTTCCTGTACATCCTCAGGCCGAGGACGTTTAAGTGAGGTGGGCGGGTTATCCCCGCCCCCCTCGTTTCCCACCATTTTCACGGGTTTGCACACCTAGCACTATTATTTTAATTAACTTTTACACGAAAAATAGTAAATATTTAATGAAAAAAGGATTTGAAATTTTTTTCTGAACCGCGCTTATTTCAAGTTCCCGCCAGAATCCGAAGAGTCTATTTATAAAAAACAATATGATAGGGATGTACCACAGACTACTAAGAGGATACTACGAAAGCGCTTTACTAAAAATCGAAAAACATCCATATCACAGATTTAACTCAAACTACGTATTTTAATTAGATTTCATTGAGAAGAAATACAAACACTACATTAATAGTGGCGACTATAAAGAATATTATTCGTATTAACCGAATGCAACAAATGGATGATAAACTATCTTGTAAATATGTTTGTTACACTACATGATAACAAAAGTTATTGTGAATTCATCAAAATTTGAATTAATAAGAAAATATCATTGCATGATCATTGTAGTTTTTAAAAAAATATACTATATTTTTTTTTATTATGGCTAAGGAAGCCAAGGTCGACTAACTCGACTAAAGTGATGTGAGTCTCTATAGTCTGTGAAGTGAAAAAATAAACCGGCTAAATGCGAGTCGGACTCACGCACAAAAGGTTCCGTACCATTGATTTATGAAATTATAGGATTTAAGTTATTTGTATGAAAGATTACGCGGCAATAAGCGGTTTACGCTTTACGAGGTGTCGTGGCGTCGCCTTGCAGGCCTCGCTTAGAACTTATTAGCGAGGATCCTGGCCCTAAACTACGACTCCGCGAAAGTACTTAATTGTCTGATGATAACTTGCATTGACTTACCGAGCTTGTAGTTGTCTCAGCCGGTACTTAGATGATGTAATGATCTGCTTCGCCTTGTTATGAGATGTGTGCCAGCTATGATTATCCCATGTTCTTTGTTAACCTCTCAAGACCTCGATCTGTAGGGATTAAGCAATCATCATTTGCTTGTTTTGGAACTAAGTGCGCAGGGTCAACCATACTTTTCTAAAATGTGTTACATTTATATTGTTCGATTGTTTACTCGTATTTACTCTTAACCTCCAAATGAGGGCTTGTGTATTACAGAGCCTCGCGCTCTGGCTTAAGTACTTTGTGCTACTCAACGATTATATTGGATGTCCCTTGTCTGTGACCCTCGCCCTGCGGCTCGGGATTTTCTTTGTTAGGCTAGAATAACTCTACGCCTCTTTTAGAACTTGCACATGCGACACACGCCACATGTGACCTACACCCCACGGGCTAGGATTCATCTTGGAAGCGATAGCAACTCTACCGCTCATGCAGATTCTTGCACATGTGACCCATACCCTGCCTGTATGGGATTTTCTTGTGTGGCTATAGCAATTCTACGGCCACCTTTTCAGAACTTGCACAGATCGACAGGACATACAACCTTTGATTCAATTAGCGTTACTCGACTTCAGTAACTTCCTTTAGTTCAAACTACCTTAATACATATACGATTGGATTAACAACAAGTAATTAGATAAACCCTAGGCACTTAGCTTTCATTAACTGGAGGCCTCGCTCGTTCCGGAACTCACTCAATTCACACTAGACTTTAAAATATTCTTACAAGACTGTACTTGATGGCGGCAGGAATTGTACTGGACGAAAACGCATGGCGTCTGTCCTTTAAGTAAAAGATTCATAGACTATATAGAACGACCGAGTTATGGTACAATTACCCACCTCGGATAAAATTGTCAGTGATCTCGCGAGAATGTCTTCCCTTACAAATTATCAGTAATCTGGCGAGAATGTCTCCTCTTATATTATTATGAGTGATTTCGCGATAAGTCGCGACACGAGGTATTAAAAAAAAACTACTTACTAGATCTCGTTCGAAACAATTTTCGTTGGTAGTTTTATAGTAATGTACATCATACGTTTTTTTTTACATTTTTCTTATTTTAGAAGTAAGAGGGGGGACTATTGGACCAACTTTGGTCCACTTTGGAAGCGTCTGTCACGCAAACTATTCGGTTTAAAAAAAAAACATATTTTAGAAACCTCGATATCATTTTTGAAGACCTATCCATAGATACCCCAGTTCTAAGTATGGGTAGCCCCCAATATTTATTATTATTTCTTTATTTTTGGATCAAAATCATAATGCGATTCACAGTGTACATCTACCTACCAAGTTTCAACACTAGAGCTCTTATATTTTCGGAAAAAATAACTGTGACATATGGACGGACAGACAGACATGACGAATCTATATAGGTTCCGTTTTTTGCCATTTGCCTACGGAACCCTAAAAACTAATGAAACTAATTACCACAGAGCAAGTAATTGGTTATTGATGTGCGCCATTCATGAATTCGCGCGCTGTCAAAAATTATAAAATTTTGTCAGTTGTCAATGTACTAGCCCCGCACGATGATATTGCGACTGGCGGCCATCTTGGTGACGTAGTCGAACTCGGACCGTCGGTACCGTTCGCAAGTTCAGTCCGCGCTTACCCACTTACGCACATCGAATATTTTTGTTAGCTTTTTGTTTTTGTTATCCTGTTTTATTGTTGTTCTTGAATTTTGTTGTTTAGTTTTGTTAGCTGTTACTCGTTAAAATGAGTAAGAAATTAATTAATAGTCGTGCTCGTGAAATTATAATTAAAGTGGACAATTATTTTGTTATGGAGAAAGAGGACTGTAAGTTAGTTATTGAAAGTATAAACCATGCTTTAAAAAGTGCTTCGGACATTTTAATACCGAAGCAACTGCTTATAGTTATTAAAAATATTTTGCAAAATTCTATCAAAGTCACGGAGTGTGTGGCATGTGCCACAGGCGTTGCAAAAAATACTGTGGCGAAATTGATACGCGAGCATGAGTCAGCAACAGCCAGTGGCAGCAAAATGAGAACTCCTACTAAAGGAAAAAGACAAAAGAAGAAATATTTCGACGGGTTTTCCTTAACAGCTTTAAGAAATATTATAGATTCAATGTATACGGTGAGGAGAGAAATACCCACAATGCGCAAAATCTTGGCGGCTTCAAAAGTAGACCTTAATTATACTGGCAGTGAAACTACATTAAGAAAAATAATTAAATGTGATTTAGGCTACCAATTTAAACGATGCTCCCAAAAAAGACTGGCCCCAATTTAAAGACCCCAAATTCAAGCGTGGAGGGCTAAATATTAACGACGTATGAAAGAAAATTACTCGCTTGGTGAAAAATAAAAGACAAAAGACCCGTTATTTATCTCGACGAAACGTGGATACACGCACACTACACGGTAGAAAAATGTTGGCAAACAGCAATCGATGGAGTGAGATGGAACGACAGCCCCGGTCGCCGATGGATAAAGAAGTTAATGCGGTTTTGTTGACTATGCCCTTTTAATGTTTAAAGCAGATACCAAAACAGGGGATTACTATGATCAAATGAATGCTGAGAATTTCACCAAGTGGCTTACAGAAAAATTAGTACCCAACATACCACGCAACTCCAAAATTGTGATGGACAACGCCCTTTATCACAGTAGGGATGAGAATAGGCCACCAAGTATGAACAATAAAAAACAGTTGATTGTTGAGTGGCTACAAGATCACAACATCGACTTTCCCAACGACAGTACAAAACCTGAACTGTATTTATTAATTAAACGGCACAGACCGCCGAAAAATTATAAAATTGACAATTTATTAGCTGGCAATGGCCATGAAGTCGTTAGATTACAACTGCGGCCTCAACCCCATTGAGTACATCTGGAACCTGGTAAAGACGAGGGTGTCAGAAAAGAATGTGTAGCAGTTGGAAAGTCGCATTGAAGCTCTGACGTTGGAGGCATCGGAGTCAATAACTCCAGATGACTGACGAAAGGAAGTCAATCTTGTTAAACGGCTTGAAGAGGAATATTGGAATAAAGATCGAATAACTGACGAGTTATTTGTCATAAATACGGCGACGACAGTGAATCGGAAACGACAGACACAGAAAGCAGTTCTGATTCGGAAGACTATATACATTTTTTACATATTATCCTGGTTTTATTTATAAGCTGATAGATGTAGGTAGTAATTAAAACATGACTACTACACAGTGGACTCTGGTTCAATTCCAGCTCGCAAATTAACAGAAATGTAGTTAGAAAAAAATAGTATACATGTAAGAAAGATATACGAATAAGTATATTTTTCTTACGTCTACAAAAATTATTTCCTTTGAAATTTTTAATAATGAAAGTTTGTTTGTCAGAATATGGGTGAGTAGGTAACCCTTAACCCTAATATTAATTTATACATACACTCTTTATAAAGAGTGTAATAAAATTATATAATACAAATAAACCCTTAACCCTAATATTAATTTTGCATTTAACATTCTTTTGCTAGCTGTCCTTTTGTGTGACAGATGACGTCACAACGCTGTTATTGTGACAAGGTTCCATCGCAATATCATCGTGCGGGGCTTTATAATTGTGGAATTGTGTTTTTAAAATCCTTTCAGTTTTGTTAATTTGGAATCTGTTTTCTGACATAAATCTATAGCTAGAGGTCATTATTCATATTCAAGCCAAATTACACGACGTATACCTGTTACAAAATGCATGATCTTATGAGTGATTTTGATACTGTTACCCCTGATTTGTGGATGGCAAATGAAGAAGGGTGGAAAGAGAAACTATTGAAACTGCCGAATTGGTTCCAGGTAACAAATAGCAATGCCATATACGATGTAAACCCTTAAAATATTTTTATTGTTTAATGTCTTTGACCTTTACTTAACCTTACATTATTGTCTTTCAGATTCCTCTGATAAATTCAAATGCTTCCCATAATTTGCCGGATGGCACGTTAGTCCGGTTCCGGGGGATGGTTCAGGATATGCACAACCCTGAGTTTTATTTTGAACAGTTTGAAGTGTTCAATACAGTTACAAATAATATTACACACAAAAGTGGGAAGTACAGGGATATGGCTCAGATATTGGTAAGAAGTTTAATTTAGTACATATAATTTCCAGTAAATTGTCAATGAGAAACTCCATCAAAAATTCTGAGAGTGATTTTTTTTCTCCAAGTTAAAATTATATCTTCTAATTATTTCTCTCAATATATATATAGGAAAATGAAAAGATCAATTACACTGAGAATCTCAAAAGCTCACAACGTCAAACTATGGTTGTTGTATCAATGCCGGGTTTCAATGACTGGGCACAACAGTTAGAAGACAGACAAAATCGTCTCAACCACTTAGAACAGCAACCAAACACTTCTAAACGTCTCAGCCAAGCTAGCATGAAGCTTAAGCGGACTTATGATGAGGCGGAAGAGGATTCTGAAGCTATGGAAGTAGTTGATGAAGTGGCTGGTTGTAAGGAACCTAAAACTTCTGAAGCAGATACTGGTACAGCCAATGTAGTGTCTAGGGAGCATTTATTGAACTTCCCTCTGCCTGATACGCCAAGCAAGTCTTGTATTGTTAAGGTATTTTATACTTTTTGTTTATTAGTAGTAATTTTTTCTGTTACTGTGCAACATGTTTTGTAGGTGAGATTAATTGTGGTATTCATTCCACATAAAATGCGAGTAGTCAGCTGTATCCACTTCAGCCAAAAAAATTAAAAAAAAGCCAGTCCAAATATGACCAGTAATTTTCCTATGCTGATTTACAAATTTATAATTAAATCTAATCTTCTGAAAGCAATATTCTTATCCTGTTTAGCTAGTCAAAGTCACCACGAATTTCTTTAATAAATTAAGTACCTTTCAAATATCAAGAAGTCAGTCAGAAAGTTGAAGCTATGTTAGCTGCACACAAAGCACTATGTTCTGTTACAGTTTACGTTTCCATATTTAGTTGTTACAGTGGACCATTGTGCATGTTAAAAACATTATAACATTATTTACTGTTTCAGTTTTATGATGACAGCGAAAATGTCAAACTAAATGACATGATAGAAGTCATAGGCTTCTTGTCGGTTGATCCTGCACTATCTGGAGAGTTCCAACCAGAGAAGGATCCACTTCTGGATCCTACAACAGAGTCAGATGTAGAAATTATCACACACAATCCCCCACCAAGCTTGGTGCCACGACTACATGCTGTTTATGTGAAGAAATTGGACCATTGTAACCCTTTAGTCAGAAGCTTTGATCAAGGTGTGGATATGTCATGACTAAAATAATTTTTATCAAGATTTGTGATGGTACACCACTGCTTTCTGTTGCAATTTGTAATTTAAATGAAACTTTGAAATCTAATGGATGACACAACATCAAAGTAGAGTGCTCAACAATTGACATGATGATTGGGGGTGGTGCAACATAACTATTATCAAAAGTCATTTATTCAAATTAGACTTAGAATCAGTACTTTTTGAAACTCAATATTACATAAGACAGTCCCTCCAAAACGCCCGCCCTTCTCCACTTCCTAGTGATTTCACTGGGACGAAGAAGTGGGGGAACAAACACCCCAGCAGCACATCTGTTTGTTCAGTTAAAAAATAAACAGGATTTTATACAATATAGTATAATAATGAACACAAGAAAACAACAACAATGAAATGATTTACCATAATTATGCCAGCTAACCACACCAAAAATACGCCATATGAATAAGTTCCATTATTCTCGATTAAATGTGATCTCTGCGGTCAACCTGTCTCTAAAAAAATCATTTTTACTTATTTAGTTATACTTTTCACACAAAGGAAATTATAAAGGCGGGCTTAATGCCTTAGGCATTCTCTACCAATTAAGCATAGGTGACCATGGGAACCATTTTTCAAACAGGTTAAAATTCAAATTATAGATGCTGTATTAAAAGAAGCCAGTTCGGGGCGTGAACACTTGTTGAAAGCTCTCACAGAACTCTTACTGGGGGACAAACTTGCGGCCGAGTACTTAATTTGCCACCTTATTGCTTGTATGTAAGTATCATTTTCGTATTGTTTGGTATTATCAATAACATGGAGTAGTGCATAAATGGAGTGCTTAATTGAGAGAATACTATCATTCTATTTCTAAAATACAGCTCTCTCATTACTTATGGGTTTTTTTTTGTTAGAATGCAAAAAAGCCTTTATTTGTGAATTCGTTTTCTTTATAGCAAACAATGAAAATAACGGTATTAATGTACAATGGATATTTTATTTATTTATTTAATTAAGGTTCGCCAACAGTTGCTACAGATATTTCACACATTATAAATACATACAAATTATTGACTTAAAGCTAACTGCACAACCAATTACAGGCAAACACCACATGCTAAGTGCTCTTTGTAAGTTTTTTAACTAACACACTAATAACGTCTGACAAATGTGGATATTGAGTCAGCGTGGACGTCAACCAGGTCGCTGCGTTCGTTTAACAGTTTGAAATGAAATGAAATGAAATCGTTTATTAAGCAAGTAGGATCACTGATCACTTTTACACGTCATGTTTATTTTTTATTTTATTTTTTTAACTAGATGAAGCCGGCATTTCCTAACTGACTACCTCTGAGAAGAAATGGCCGAAACAAACTCAGGGATCATCGTCTTTTTTAAAGTCCAGACATTAAAAATGAAAATGTTTACAATAATTTACCTTATAATTACGCATATTGCTTAATAAAAATTAACAATGCTTAACAGAGCGAGCAGCTCAATCCCAAGCTTTTTGTCTTCTAAATAATCTGTGATTTTATAATACCCCTTTTTGCAAAGTTTGGCCTTTATATGGTTCTTAAATCGTTTAATGGGTAAGTTTCGAACGTCCATGGGAAGCTTGTTGTAAAAGTGTATACATTGACCCATGAACGAGTTGCCTACTCTGTGGAGACGAGTGTGATGTAAAGCAAGATTGTGTTTGTTCCTGGTATTTACATTATGAATATCGCTTATCTTCTTAAAATTCGAGATATTTTTATGAACATACATAAGATTTTCAAATATATATTGTGAAGCTACAGTCAGAATGTTCACCTCTTTGAACTTTTCTCTAAGAGATTCTCTAGGACCAAGGTTATAAATGGCTCGAACAGCCCTCTTCTGTAAAACAAAGATGGTATTGATGTCCGCACAAGTTCCCCAGAGAAGAATCCCATAAGTCATAAGACTATGAAAATAACTAAAATAAACAATTCTGGCTGTATCCACATCAGTTATCTGTCTAATTTTCTTAACAGCAAAGGCGGCAGAACTGAGTCTACCCGACAGCTTCTCAATGTGAGGACCCCATTGTAACTTGGCGTCAATAGTTAATCCAAGAAAAACTGTCGACTCGACAGGGATCAACTCTACTCCATTCAGTTGAACATTGGTACTTAGCTGCCTGACATTTGGCGTAGAAAATTTAATGACTTCAGTTTTTTTTTCATTTAAAAGGAGGTTATTTACATTAAACCAATGGACAACTTTAGAGAGTGCATTGTTAACTTCGTCAAAGTTTGTTAGCTGACGCTTGACTTTAAAAATAAGAGAAGTGTCATCCGCGAACAATACATGACTGAATTTGTACATGGGAGGTACAGGTAAATTAGCACCAGACACTGTATGCCGAAGAGGTGGAGTTAAGGGGAGGTTATATGCATTGAGTGACTGAAAAATGTCCATTCACATAATTTTTGATGCTTAAGTAAGGATTTTGATATTTTAATTCCATTTTCCAGATACCTACGCCAGGAAACATTAGCCCTCGGCCAGTTCTGCCTGAACCTGTCAAACTTGCCAACACAGAAGTACCCAAACTATGCAAAACACTTGTATGAGATTATCAAGCAGTTTGTCACTAAGAGTTATTACTTGCCACTCACTATTGATAACATGAATACATTCAACTTGTTGCCCAAGTAAGTACTCCTTGTTTCAACAGTACATTATTTATTTTGCTTTTTATATAAATTACGATTCCTTCAATTCATGGGGAATAGTGATATTACTATGCTGTCATTCGGCAATCGGATGCAAGGGATATGCTCTGCCTCCTATTTATTTACACTTTCAGACCGTGTTCTTAGGGTGAAAAATAAACCAGGAAGATTTATCACAATGTATTTAAATTTAATATAGGTAATTTGGGGTTATTTTAAGTCTATCATATTTTCTAAACTTCTTACAACTAATTTCTTAGTTTGTGATGACTATGTTCTATAATTTATCAAACAAATTTTTCATCACTTTGACTTATCTTTCATTCTCCCCCAGAAAAGACTATGAATGCAACCGCCTAACAAGTGGAGTCCTACAACTAAGCAAAGATACACATCTTATACTAGATGAGACAAAAATGGAGCAGGGTCGCCTTGATGCGACCGGGGTAAACAATGTCGCAGCATTGGGTAATATGATCATGACACAGAAAGTGGAGTATGACTTCAAGTATTATAAGATGGAGTTTGATTCTGATGTAGCAGTGCTGATATTGTCGGAGGGGAAGTCTTTATTACCAGTAAGTTTGTACATGTTTTCTTGGGATTCTGTTTTACAAAATCCCTTTGTCTGATTATGTAGATTTTGTAGTATTCATTGAGAAAATTATGTAAGTTGTTTCAAGACTGCGTGAATGCCCCAGATTATCCTAAATATCTAGATTGCAGATTATCCTAAATAATATGATCTCGATTCTGAATGGGGGGGTCAGGCCCCCCCCCCCCTCCCCCTGGAAATCTCGTAGAAGATGTATGAACTCCCCTAATTACTAATCAAAATATAAACGGGGACTTTACGAGATCATCTGCGTCTATTTGCCCTACATTGTGACACTACTGTACTACATGTTGTGTAGTACAACAAATACCTAATTCTAGACCCTAAAAATCTGGATTGCCCACCCTAGACTGCATGATGCTATGTATGTATCTCTATAAATTTCCTTCAGAGTGACTACCACCTCCCACTACGCCCGGAGGAGTCTTCGTTAGAAATATTCGATGCAATTGTTGAAGCAGCTACTTATTACTTGAAGGATGATATCATGAACATCATTAGGAAATACATAACAAATCTAAAGCTTGTAAAGTATACCATATGTGAAGATTTGCAGGTGAGACTTTAACTTTATAAGCCATTTCTGTTTTATGATGCGATAACTTACATCTTGATGACGGTTAGGATGCACTGGTTGAAGATTTTTGTCTTCAAACATTGGGGTATGGGCGCCGAAAATACCCGACGAAGTTTACCAAACGCTGCCCATCCCAGCTGGATCCTTCTATTTGCCTTCCGGTTTCTTTTGCCTTAGGGAGCCGAGACGTGGACACTAACGGTCAGACTAGTCCATAAGTTTAATGTCGCTCAGCGAGCTATGTTGAGCGTCTCTCTGAAGGACCGCATCAGAAATGAGGTGATCCGACAGAGGACCAGAGTCACCGACATAGCTGAGAGGATTAGCAAGCTGAAGCGGCAATGGGCTGGTCACATATGCCGCAGGACCGACAACCGTTGGGGTAAACGAGTCCTCGAGTGGAGACCGCGTCTCGGCAAACGTAGCGTGGGACGCCCTTGGGCGAGATGGAGCGATGACATCAAAAAGGTGGCTGGCAGTGGCTGGCGGAGAGCTGCTCAGGATCGAGCTTGTTGGCGTGCCATGAAGGAGGCCTATGTCCAGCAGTGGACGAGTAGGGGCTGATGATGTTGATGATGATGAACTTACATCTTTAGCTGTAGTTAAATACGGTTAAAGATGTAAGATATGAAAGAAGGATGCCCAATAAAATATATATATTCCCATTCATCATCATCATACAACATAAGTTTTACTACAATGAGTATTCAGTTTGCTAACTACTCTGTGATTATTAATAAGTGTATTTCATTCTGAGGTGCTATCATCAAACCCTTTATTTAGGTAAACTTTCTTTGTTCCAGTTTGTAGAAGATGATTTCATAGAAATGAGAAGCAAATCAGATTCGGATAATCCAGTGACAGCCGACGATTTGCACCGGTTGTTAGTACTGGCGCGATTGGTCAGCCTCTCACGAGGGCTGGATACCCTCAACAAAGAGTGCTGGGAAATCACCAAGAACATGGAGGCCGAAAGGTTCCATAGAATAAAGAATAGGGTTGCTCCTACATTTAAATGATGTATTTTTTTTAATAAACTGTTTTGAATATTATTTTGAGTTATTATTTTAAAAATAAAATTGTTCAACAACGCTGTTATAACACATTACTACGTTGTGGAGGTCAGATATAAATAAATACCATTATTTTACATGGAGAGACAGCCATCCGTGTAAAACATTATATTTAGCTGTATCCAATTAGACTGGAAGTGAACCCCATAGTTGAGAAAAGCCTAGGCAGATGATGGTCTTTAATATTGATGAAAAGAAATAACAAATGGTAATCAATCGTATCTAATTAAAATACATCTTAAGCTTTGGGAAGAGTCGTTGAAATTATTTTTCTGTTTAGTTGAAGTTAGTTATTTTCTACTATTAAAGAAATATTTTTTAATATGCAACATTGAAAGACAAAAGCCGCATTCCTATTCATAAAATAAAAAAAAGTTACGATGACATTTGACAAATAACATTAGCAATGTCACAGTGACGTGTACGATTTTTGTGAAATGACTTATTGATTCCAGAAATCTTATAAATTAATTTATTAAATTGAAATAAAATAACATAACTAAACATGTCGAGTAAAAGCAAATCTTCAGACGTTAGCAATAAGGTGAAAGCGATCGAATCGGCATGGAAGAGAGCGTTAATTGCGAACGCCGAATGGCCAGACAAGGTTAGTTTTCGAATCACGAGACTTTGCTTGCATTCGTCAATGAAAATATGATTTATTGCTCATTTAATTGGATTTGGCACTTTCAGGAAGAGTTCCTAGACGTTATTTACTGGATGCGTCAAGCTATGGGCATTATTTTGGGACTGTTTTGGGGCCTGTTACCAATGAAAGGATTTTTTGGTTTACTACTGTAAGTATTCATTTTAATTGCTTTTAAATTTACTCTCATCATTCTTATCATGGAAAATTACAGAATATTTGAAACAGTAAAACTCCTTTTAGATTATTACTATAGTAATGAATATCCAACTTTCGTCTGGTCTAATTATAATGGTATGCTATTTCAGATTTGTGCTAGTAAATGCAGCTGTAATTTACTTTTATGTGAATAATTTCCAAAACATAGACGAAGAAGAATATGGTGGCATTTGGGAAATAACAAAGGAGGGATTTATGACTTCATTTGCTGGATTTTTGGTATGTCATCAAAATATTGTTGAATTGAATAACCTAAATAATACTTAGTAAACATGTGGTGACCTAGTGGTTAAAACACCAGCCTCTCAAGTATGAGTGCGCAGGTTGATTCCAGATCAGGCAAGTACCAATGTAAATTTTTTAAGTTATATGTACTTTCTAAGTGTAACTTGGACACCAATGCGAAGGTGAAGTAAAACATGTTGAGGAAACCTTTAAAGTCTGAAATCGTCAACCCACATTCAGCAAGTGTGGTGATTACGCTTATTCCTTCTCTGTATGAGTGGAGACCTGTGCCTAGCAGTGGTACGATAAAAAGGTTGATGATGATGATGAAACATTAAAATAAGATGAACTGTGAAGTCTTTATTCAATGCTACATAAATATTTAAAATGAGAATTCCAGTTTTCCTTTTAAGATAGAAACTTTTTTAACACTACTATCTAACCCAAGACTTATCAATAGTTTTGTTATTGACTAACTTTTATCTATTTCTAGGTTACATGGATCATCATTTACACAGGACTGCACATTGCAGACAACTTATGAGACACAAAGTAAACCTAATATTGAGTGCTACAGTATCAAGCAGAGACTTGCAAGAGGGAGTCCTAGTACAAAATATATGAACACTGTTCCAAGTGGTTTCTACTTTAATAAGCTCCTTAAGTGTTTTTTGTTATTGCTTTTAAGTCATCACTCATCAGTAGGATTGTTAAGGTATTTCAATTTGTTTCTTAGTATTATTCCAGATTTTACTCCTTACAATTAGACATGTACAATGTTTGTATTTTTTTTAATACTTTAGACAGACTTGATTGGATTTCAACTACTTTACACATTCATGTGTATAGAAAAACTGCTTGTTGTGTGGTCATAATATAATTTTTCAAACATATATGTATTACGTAATTTCGTAAAATATGTTTGATATCAGAAATCCAAGATAGCGAGTGTTGGATTTTTATGCATTTAAGTCATCGAATTTTGAGTGTGTCTGTGATAATAAATTACTTAACCAGACACGGTCCCCTTATTCATAAACATTGCTTAAAGTTAACTAGTAAACCCATTTGAACACTGGTTTTTATTCATAAACGATGATTAAAGTTAAGTGAAGTGCAAACATCTAAAATGTATGGTTAAACAATCGCTAATCACTAGTTAACTTTAAGCAACGTTTATGAATAAGGGGGTTTAAATGCATGCAGTCTTCTAGCAGGTGCCAATTAGGGCTAATTTAACTTTTGTACCATTCGTAAAGCAATAAGTATTGTTATGAATTTTATAAGAATTACCTTTTGAATGAAATTGTTTGTCTGTTCCACACTCCAATAAGGGTTAAATACACTATAAACAACATTGGAAAAATTTCCAATCATCGAATAAATACTAATAGTAACCTGTTGTCTTAGGCTGAGGCCGCACCACGGTTAAACCGCGGCGGTTTTTAATCGCGTGAATTTGTGCCCCTAGAAGACTAATCCAAGCGGCCGCACCTGCGGTTTTTTCCTGCAAGCATTTTGTAGCGAAAAAATCAGTCGCGGGGAAAAAACCGCCGCGGTTTAACCGTAGTGCGGCCTCAGCCTTAATATTAATTTTACTCAATTTATAGATATTGATTAAGATTACAAACCGCTTTTATAGGAAAACTGTTTATTTTGCCTTTTGCACTATAAATATGCATAGTTCCAAAATGCAACCTGTTTATTTTAAATTTCGAAAATGCTGCAAAATGGTAGAAGTGATGATAATTTGATTTTACTGTCTTAAAATCAAATGATCATCTCATAAATATTGAATAGCATAAGTACTTCACTACATAAGTAGAATCAAATTAAAGTGTGAAACTTAAATTGTCAGCTAAAACAATGAGTACAGTGAGGTAAATTATATATATTTTAACTATGATAATTCTTTAGGACCTTGCATTAATTAAAAACAAGCATTCTTTAGAATAAAATGAAAAGCAATAGTCAGTAGTGGGTACGGGATTTTTTTTTATTCGTATTCCAAGCGCTGCATCAGTCTAGATCTAGACAAAACATGAATTAAAAGTCGTTTTTGGAATGATTGTAGATACCTAATCATGCTGTGAGTAGATAAACTCTGAAAGTATAGCTCGGTTTTGACAATGGCGCCGATTCTGTTGTTCACAAACTAGATTAATTTTAAGTTAAGTGCATCTTTTTCTGTCCATTTCGTTAAGAAAAGGATAGCAAATAACATTTTAGTTTAATCCTGTCAAATTAAGATACTCCATAGACAGTTTAGACGCGATTATAAACATGGCGACTAATAATAAAAAGTAAAAGAACTAAAACCCAACTACGACAAAAAACGTCGCTGAAAAAGTATAAAACAAGATTTTCAGAATACTGAACTGAACAAAGTTGCTAATATAGTTGTAAGTAAATGGACACAGTAGACTCTACCAAGATGCCTTCATTGTAAATTGAAAATAATGTCATACAATACTATTCTGAAGTATGCAATATTCAGTAGAGATAAATTTTCATGTTTGGAAAACCGCAGTCACACGTTATCAAAGTGCTACGGTATATGTAACGTGTGACTACGCCTTTCCAAACATGAAAATTTATCTCTTTGTTACATAGCCTGTCAAAATTATAACCTTCCTTTTGCTTTGCCGTAGTCGGGTAAAAATACGCTAGTTTATGTCAGGAGCGCACTAATTTGACAGGTCTAAACGGACATTTTATCTGCTGTCCTTTTCTTTATGAAATTGAAAAAAAAAGATGCACTGAAGTTTTTTTTTTCTTTGGCTTCGCACGGCTTGTGCATTCAGCCACTGAAGTTAAATTTAATTTAGTTTGTGAACAAGTGAATCGGAGCCAATATCTCCTTCAAAATTTCTCTAGTATTTATTTATATTATTGTAAATAAAATCTTACTTGTTAAGTTTTATCAATATTCCGTAGAATTCAATAGATATGGATATAAAATAATTTATTTCGAAAATGCAATAATAATGGTATCTTGTTTGTATTTGTTGCGTGTTTGCTCCCGATGAGTTTGCGGTGATGTCCTATGAACAAATATAATGGTTGATATAATAAAGTTTTTGTAACTTTACACTTGAATTTTTATGTAATACTTAATTTACTAGCCTGCCTTAAATCCTCTATAGCATTAGAATGCCGCGTCGACTCTGTTTTGTTTTTTTTTTTGCAAATATTTTTACTAAAGTAAAGAAAGTTGAAATTGTAGCTGACGGCTCCTGTACTACCTACTTCTGATTATCATGATTTATTGAACGTTCTGTGGCGCAGCGGTCAACACGCCTGCCTGCGACGTGGAGGCCCCGGGTTTGATCGCCGGCCAGGTCATGATGGAAAACGATCTTTTCCTGATTGGCCTGGGTCTTGGATGTTTATCTATATATGTATCTATTATCAATATAGTATCGTTGAGTTAGTATCCCATAACACAAGTCTCGAACTTACTTTGGGGCTAGCTCAATCTGTGTGATTTGTCCATATACAATATGTAAAGAAAACCCTGTCCGACCCATAAAGATAATAAAGGTTAGGTAAACACTTGACCAAATATAATATAAAATTTTACGTAATCATCATAGTAACAATACTATTGAATTTTGAAATAATATTTTTTTCCCGCGAATTAATTCCAACTTCTCCGAAATTTGGTAAGTAATTTAAAAAAAAGTGACAACACCGGTATTATCATGAGCGAATAGCGATGCGACCACGTGCCCTGCCCCCCGTTGGCCGCGGAAGGGTTGCTTACCGCACATGTATTAAGTTACCTCTTTTTGCGAAATAATATTTATTTTTTTAAGCGGGATTTTTTTTTAAAGTTTAGCCTGGCTTTGTATCCATTAGTAGAATCAGTTATCGATACCTAGCAATACCTTCACGGATCGGACAGGATTTTCTTTACATATTGTATATAACAATTATAAGAATACAGATGAATACGACTTTGTTATGAATTACAAATCTCATCATCATCATCATCATCTCGGCGTTAATCCCAGTCGCATCCGAAGCTTTTTCAGCTTTGGAGTCTGGGGTCCGCTTTACCAGTCTAACTGCTGATTTTGTCAAACTTCGATATTTTCCCTGAAGCGACTGCCGTCTGACCTCCACAACACGAAGGCAATATCGAAGCATTGCAGTTAGACCAATTGTTGGACTTTTCAGGGCTCAAACAACCCTTAACGACTGCCATTAGATGTTCGTGTGGCAACCGGGACCAACGGCTTAACGTGCTTTTCGACTTCCAAGGCACGACCAGACCAGTGTAAATATTCAATATCAATATAGATATTCGTCTATACAGAATTATTCAAATTATGAAATGAAACGACTTAGTTAATGTTTGATTATTTAATCATTTCTCCACGTAACTAAAACATCGTCCGTCCGATATCTCTGTGTTATAGTAGAATCATTGAAGTCCATTGTCGCTCCCGACTCGAACGCTAGAGCGCCCGCGTGCGCGATCATAACACCATTATCGATACAGAAGCGTTCGTCAGTAGCGAATAATTTCGCTCCCCTTTCGGCGCACATGACTCCCATCATTTCTTGTAATCGCTCGTTGCAGCCGACTCCGCCTACTATTAGCACCTGAAACAATACAGCCAAGGTATGAAATTCTGTACAACTATTTTAACTATTACGTCTCCTTCAGAGAGAGAGAGAGTCCAAAGAATATGTGCACCTGCCATCTAATCTCTTCACCACCCGTGGCTGACTGGTAGAGAATGCCTAAGTAAGTAGCGGGTAGTATTTTGGTGGCTATTATTCTCTCATTCTGATCGTTTTCCTACGAAAAAGATGGTAATTGACGTTGCCAAATCGATCGCTCACGCGCAATTTTATGCATCCCATTCCTCTATGTCATGCTTATCTTAATTTAATTTTTTACCATCCATTATAATGTGGCTATGAGAGTTGAGCAAAGGCTTCTGTTCTCCTTCCATCTCTCTCTGACCAGAGCTGCTGATGACTACCTACTGTATTTTTAAGCAAGTCGTATTAAATATTTGAAATTGTCGGATCTGTTCAATTTCATCATGTACGGACGACAGCAGGTCAAGCTACCCCAAACTGTCAGATATTCCCAATCATCCTTGAGCCTTAATGCTTTAGAGATAAAGTTGAAAATCTAATAAACAAATCTGACAGATTGTAGTAACTTGATGTGTTGTCGTCTGTACACAAGCCTTTTCAGACTAAATATTACTACTTATAAGTAGTTTGTAAACCGAAATTATGTGCCTCAAATAAATATAGTTTAAAAAACTAAAATAACATGCTTTTAAAAACATCAAACTAAAATGTTAAAAATAATTTAAAAAAAGCGTGAGGCGCTTTGTGCCATAATTTTTGTATATTAAGCGCCTCACGCTTTTTAAAAATATTTTTAACTTTTTAGTTTGATGTTTTTTAAAAGCATGTTATTTTAGTTTTTTAAACTATATTTATTTTCAACTTTTTAGTTTAATATTCTTTAAAAAAAAAACGAAGTTAGATAGTCCTTTAATTCACGCTGCGACCAATAGGAACTCAGCATAATAAAAATTTAAAATGTATGATATATATTTTGTAGTTAAAATAAAATGCACAATGCAACGCAAACGAAGTCACGGGCAGCCGTGAGTTATAATATAAAATAAGATTTGCTATAAAATAAGTTAGTCCACGGCAGCTCTGGACATAGAAAGGTGGAAGGTGAAGAAGCCTCTATAGCCAGGCTTTGAGACATTTACTTTATCTATGTATGCTTTTGCTCAATAAAGTAATTATTATTATTATTTTTCTAGCTTTACAGCTGTACAACAATGTTGTGTATACTTACCTCGTCAGAGCCACAATGCGCCATCGCCCGCTCAGTTATTTCCACCAACATGGCAAACGCAGTCTCCTGCAGTGAATAGCACAAGTCTTCAGGGGTGTATGTTTTCAGCAGTTCATCAATTTTATCTTCCATGTATGATAAAATTCCAGAGAAGCTTACATCCATTCCTGAAAAAACGAATATGAAATTTGATTACTTAATTTGTTAACTTGAGTTTTAGGTGCGTATTACAGAAGGAAACTCAAGCATTGACCTCTGCTTAAGCATTACTTAAAACTAGTTTTAACCAATCAAATGGCTTGAAACGAAACCTAAGTAGAGCTTGAGTTTTGGGTGGTACGTTCTGTAATACGGACCTTACTTTTCTGATTTGAACCCACTTTACTGACACTATATTTTGTGTAAAATATTTGAGAGAGATTGAGAGTGCAAGATTAGCGCAGTGGTTAAGCTGTTGATTGCTGCACTGCGTGTCGCGAGTTCGATGCCCACACTGAACAAATATTTGTATGACATACAAGTAGTTGTTCCGGGTCTGGCTGTTTGTGTATATGAGTTTATATGTTTGTAAACGCACCCATAATACAGGAGAAGTAGCCAGTGTGGGGGAACATTCTTAAAAAACAAAATAGTATAACTATTTATTGTGACAATAAATAATTTTCTGACAATTTTGTATAAGACTGTGCTTTGTGGTAATTCCTGCTAGTGTTAAAGTTGAGGAGCTTGTAACTTACTGAGTAAATTGATGAGATGATAAATAGGATTTATGGCATCTGTAGCAACACGAAAAAAACTGTACTGTATATAAATAAAATAAATATATACAGACAAATCACACAGATTGAGCTAGCCCCAAAGTAAGTTCGAAACTTGTGTTATGGGATACAACTCAATGATACTATATTTATAATAGATACTAGATACATATTATATAGATAAACATCCAAGACCCAGGCCAATCAGGAAAAGATCGTTTTCCATCATGACCTGGCCGGGGATCGAACCCGGGGCCTCCACGTCGCAGGCAGGCGTGTTGACCGCTGCGCCATGGAGGACGACAAATAGAAACAAGAGTATATTCTCAATCATTTCATTAATTGGTATTGTGTTATCAGCTGGTGTCCACAACTCCATGCCTAAGTTAAGTATGTATGTCATTATTTAGGTAACTAATTGCTTAATTGCGAGACAACCAGTTTGGGTTAGCACGTAGATAAGTTATAGGACTATCATCATCATTTCAGCCGAAAGGCCTATGTCCAGCAGTGGAAGCTGGACATATGTAGGCCTCTCCCAAGGATCTCCACAACAACCGTCGGCCCCATCCGGCATTCCTATCGGCAATGTACCTGGCCCAATGCCACTTAAGACTTCAACGATTTATAATTTTTTACACATAATTGTGTTCACAATACCTTTTACACAGTAAGGGAGCTGATAAAATTTTGTTCCCTTTTTAGCAGCTTGTTCAATGTTATAACCCGGACTTGGTGCATTAGATAATTTCAGCACTCTTGCAAATCTGAAATAAGAAAAGTATAAGCATGTACATTAGTTGTTTCTTAAAATTATTAAATCTAATATCAGGAGTAATGTCATCATGTGTCATCATCATCATCCCAGCGTTAATCCCAGTCGCATCCGAAGCCTTTTCAGCTTTGGAGTCTGGGGTCCGCTTTACCAGTTCAACTGCTGATATGGCTAAACTTCGACATTTTCCGTAAATCGACCGCCGTCTGACCTCCACAACCCGAAGGCGACATCGAAGCATTGAAGTTAGACCAATTGTTGGACTTTTGAGGGATCCAACAACCCGTAACGACTGCCACTAGATGTTCGTATGGTAACCGGGACCAACGGCTTAACGTGCTTTCCGAGGCACGACCAGACCAGTGCAAATATTCATATTCATGCATACAAATACTTGCACTGTGCGGGGATCGAAACCGCGCCACCCTGCGCAGCGGCCGCGTCCGCTACCGTTACGCCACGGGTGCTGTCTCAGTAATCATCAGTCATCAGTAATGTCATCATGTGTGTGTATCATTTACTCTTACAGTCACTCTTCGGCTGGAACTCGTCTTTCTTATGCTTTTAATCAAAGCATAATCTTTATCTCAGCAGTTATCCCCCTTTTAGGTGTATCGTCTTCCACACAGTGGACTGTGTGAGATATAGGGAGGAGTAGGGAAGTTCTTAGGAGTAGGGAAGTTCTTGCCTTAATCTTATAGTAATAAAGTAAAATAAAACATTAGACTAGTAAGGACAGTCGAGTTTTTTTTCCCCCCATACTTTTAACTTGCTAGAATCAAAGTAGAAACGTTAACAATATTACAAGCGACTAGGACTTACCGGTCTAAACAGTTGCCCATAGCAATATCAATGGTCTCCCCAAATATCCTGTACCTGTTTCTGGAGTATGCTATGATCTGAGTGTTGCCGCCACTCACATATAGGACAGTTGGGTTGTTAGCCTTTGTGATCAGCCTGCCCATTTCTATGTCTGTTGGTGTGTTAAGAAATTTAAGGTGGTAGAATATAGTTTTATTTGGAACTTATTACATTTAAAGGAATAATGTAGGGCAACATTTAAAAAAAAGTAGGGATGTGTGTATTTGTTGCTTTTTGTGTTATTGTTTATATGTTAAATTATATGTAGTCATTATGATCACATTGATGACTTGATGAGTCACATTATGATGCAATAATTTGAATAAGTTTTATAGACCAACTGCTTAATTAAGATGTTGCATGAGGTAGCAACTCTTGTGTACTATACAATGTACATACAGTATTCAAATTTATAATAAAGTTATGTATTTACAATTTGTTCTGTTACTCAATAACATAGGATAATTCAGAACAGTAAAAAATTAAACTGAGAACTCAAGTATAGTAAAAAGGATACGTCCAATGCAATGATTTACTCCTAGAATTGGTTTCTTCCACAATTTGGCACATGTTCGGGCTACTATGGCACAGACCATTAATGGGGCTCCCATGCCAGGGCCCTTTGTGTAGCAGACCACATCTATTTCTTGGGGAGTTATACCAGATTGATCTAGGGCCTCCTTCAGCACAGCATGGATGTTTTGTCTATGATGTTCTGCAGTTTCTCTGGGAAGAAAACCTAGAAATAGTTGTGTAATGTGCAACCTATAGACTTATAGTTCTATTGTTATTTGATAATCTCTCTTCTTCTTATGGGCATGGAAACAAGAGAATTTGAATAGATTATAAAAGTAAGTTGCACATATGAAAAGCAGGCAATATCTCAAAAATATTGTGATTACTGTGCATCCGTAAAAAGATTAGTGTATTCACTGTACCCATCAGCGAGAATGCATCTAGACATTCTAGACTGTTTTTTTTTTATGGCTCTAGAATCTAGAGCCGACAAAAATAATAATATTACCAATGCCATCATCATTCATCTGCCGTTACCTTAATTTAATTAAGGTCGGCGAAACATGCTTTTCTTCTATAAATTTTTTTCTTTATTTTTCCTTCATGTTTTTCTCTATTAGTTATCATCTCGGCATTCACACCTTTTCTAATCATCACAATCAATCACACATTTCATCCATCGACAATCATACTCAAAACTGTCTTCAATGTAACTTTGAATTTACTTCAAAAGAGACTATGTGGTTCGATTTTACCTGTGTAACTATGTATTCCGAAAAATAAGAAAGATCGTCCATAAATTAATAAGAAAAGTGTTTATTCGATGTTTTCGGGCTACGATTACAAACATTTAAAAACTAACCTTCGCCAGCCGGTGTGATGTAAGTTCTTCTACAATTGGACAGTATTTCTCCATCTTTGACTATACCAATGCCAATTTTGTTAGCACTTCCTTCGAATCCAATTGCTATAACCATATTTGAAGGAGAATTTCTGAGAAATTATCTAATATTCGTGTTTTTGGTAAACAATAAACATCAATAAGTCAACCATTGCTGTCAATTTGACAGTGTCATTAAGGTGTTGTTAGTAACAGTCTGAAATTTCTACTATTTTCCAAAAAAATATTATGCAGACAAGAGCCTGACTAGGTTAATGATGTTGGCTTAAGCCTCGATCAGTAGGTAGTTTACCCTAACGCGTATAAACATCGAGTTGTACTAACATAATATTCTTTAGGGACATAAAAAGCCATTGATATTCGAAGTACACCTTTGTGGCTGTAGTGAGAAAAATAATAACTACAGTAGGGCCTTGTTAATCCGGAGAGGCAAAAACAAGACCCTTTTCGGATTATATGCCATTATGTATGCCATATTAAATGTTAAAAAATACATGTTTAACCTTAGTTTCTTTATGTCGCCTACAATTGACTTATCTATTGTAAAGGTCCTGACCTTGACCTGCCTATGCCAAACTTCCAAGCAATGACAGGGTAGCTGTGACCTTTATCTAACATTTCAATAATTCGCAATTTGTCATAAAATGTCAATGTCGTATCTTTACGTGGCGGCACCATGATGTTAGCAAGCCCGCTAAATTGACACTATACGTATTGAACCAAAAGCGATAAAAAACAAATACTGACGGACGGCGCATTGTTTCATGCATGACAGCCAGCACCTATACCCCCTCCCCCCCCGCGAAGCTCATTGCCCGGCCGGATTACAGCGATCACCGAACAAGCAGAAGTCCGGATTACCGAGGTCCTACTGTATTAAAGAAAACTCTTAACAATACAAACAACAATAATGATGGAAGCTCTTCAAGCGATTTAATTATGAATAAGATCAAATGTACTCTTAATAAATACATAATAATCAAAATTATGTGTTTATGATGATGATGTTACTAAACTTGACTCATCATTAACAACCTCGTCGACAAAATCAGCTAACATATCTTCAACACTGATCTCTTTGCTGGTTATTTTTACTTCTATATTATTCTCATTTGTTGCGATGGTGTCCTCATTTTCTTCAGTTTTTTCATTTTCTTCTATTTCATCAGTGGCCACCGTAGATATTTCAACCTCGACCTCAATGGTATCTTTATTTGGTTCGGGTTCTTGGGAAATTACAACATTTTGCCCGCAAGTTATTTGCACGTCATCGGTTTCATTTGTGCTAGGGAGATTATCGTCATCTAGCTTTTCTATAATAACAACTTTGCTGTCTACCTTGGAAGCATCGTAAGCTACCTCCATAGACACTGGGCTTTTAGCATCGTCTATAGTTTCAGTTGAAGTGTTTAGAGGAACTTGAGTCTTAGCTTCGTAGATAGAAGCTTTCTCGCTTGGTTCACTTAGTTTTCTTTTTCTGTTATTTTGGCAAGTATCTGTAGTGTCTACAGAGTCCTCAACTGTCACGGTATAATCTGTGGTTCCTCTACTATCCCCATCAGCTTTTTCACTAGACTCATCAATTTCGGGTTCTGGTATTACTTCTACTTCTTCAACATCAAATTCTTCGCGAACTTCTTCAATCTCGTCATCTGAACCATCAGGAATTACGACAGATACTTCGGATTCGCTGCTGATACTAATTCTGTCTTCCTCTAATCGCGATTTTTTGGTCGATGGTTCATCCATAGCCTCTGGTCCTCTGTAAAATAATTTGAATATTTTTTTAAATCGTTTGTATGGCCCCACAAATAAGATATGATATATTATATTCAAAGAAGGAAGCTGATTTTACGAGAGTACATAGCATAATAGTATGCATAATCAGCTTGTTTTCACTGTTGGGACTCAAACCTCCTCCCGGGGAGAGGGACTGGGCTGTAATACACCACCCGGGCCCCAAGTGCTAATGGGCCACTTGTAGCCTGCGTAGTGGCAAAACCAAATTCTTTTGGTCATGAAAATAATCACCAAACTAACCCATCATTTATTAGAGACTCGAGTGCATCTCTGTTCTCCTCAGATATTTCCTTCCTCTTATTTTTGTTTGCCTGAGTATCGGGCTGTGCTTCAAGCGCGAAGTTGATCGACGGCGGCGAACAGTGCAGGTGCAGTCGTATGTCTAGCAGTGCTTGTGAGCAGAACTTCCTTATCTGTGGGACAAACACGAGTTTCGTGTAAAAATGTGGGAGAAAAAGTGGAAATGAGGAGTGCTCGACTAGAATATCTTTAAGCAATTGCTTCTAGAAAAATGAAAGAAAGTAGTAGTCAGCAACAGTTTACCGGAGGGCGCTAATAAATGTAGGAAGAAATCGAAATATGCGGAGAATTGAGAACCGTTATTGTGGTGCAGCCCTTTTTCGGTAATTTCCAGTGAAATTAATCATTGTTATTAAATTTTTTTTTTTTTTTTTTCTCTTTGCAATCTGTCTGGGAGACATTCAACAATACTTCAGAAATGATGTATGGTATGTGAGGTACAGGTCCAGTGACAAGCCCTCCAAAATGGTGTTTTAAACAATTAAGTCTTGAGGAACTCTCTTCTTTAGTCTCCTTGCACTTGGAAGTAAATCGTCCATAAGGTGGTGTGCCAATATGTTAGGGTGCTGCTGCAGTCTGTCTTTATATGTTGTGACTCTCTCCTTTATTTCCTCTTTTACACTTTTGATGCCAAGCTCTCGGTGAAGTCTTTCGTTAGTGACATACCATGGTGCGTCTACTATCATCCTTAGCATTTTTGATTGAAACCTTTGTAGGATTTCCAAATTGGAGTTGGCAGCCGTGCCCCATAGTTGTATTCCGTATGTCCATATTGGCTTTATTATACTCTTGTATAACAAAAGTTTATTTTCCATTGAGAGCTGGCTGTTTCTATTCATCAACCAATACATCTTGCGCACTTGTAGTCCCATTGCTAGGCGTTTGGTAAAAATGTGTTTTCTCCAAGTTAGGCGTCGATCCAGATACATTCCAAGATATTTCGCTTCGTCAGATTGTGGAAGCTGGACAGCATTCAGTGTGACTGGGGGACAAGTCTGTAGTAAATGTTACCTGAAGTGATTTTGTTTCATTGGCTTTGATGCGCCAGTCCTTTAGCCATGCCGTGATCTTATCCAGGCTGCTCTGTAATTTGCGAGAAGCTTGAATTGGTGAGTCATCTGATGCCATGATAGCTGTGTCATCAGCAAACGTGCCCATAACAACATTGTCAGATATTGGCAAGTCTGCGGTATAAAGAAGATATAGAGCAGGTCCCATTACACTACCCTGCGGCACTCCCGCTTGAATTTCTTTTAGTTCCGTATTTGCTTCACCGTGACTAACGAAAAAGTGTCTGCCAAGCAGGTAGGATCTTATTAGGCTGTAAAAGTTGGCGGGCAGTGTCTTTTTGATTTTATACAAAAGTCCATCATGCCAGACCCTATCAAAGGCCTGTGATATATCAAGGAAGGAAGCTGTACAATATTCTTTTTGTTCGAATGATTTTGATATACCATCAACGAGTCTATGAATTTGCTCGATTGTGCCATGTTTTTCCCTGAATCCAAATTGGTGGTCGGGTATGAGGTTGTTTTCCTTAATAATTGGATTTAACCTTCCAAGGATCAATGTTTCCATTACTTTGGATGTAATTGGGAGTAGGCTAATTGGCCGATATGATTTGGCATCTTCTGGACTCTTGCCTGGTTTCAGGATCATTATAATTTTAGCTACTTTCCATTGTGGAGGTACATATTCCCTTCGAAGAATAGCGTTATATAACTGCGTCAGGAATATAATGCCCCGCTCTGGTAGTTCCTTTAGAATGGTTGATGTAATTAAGTCGTATCCAGGCGCTTTCCCTACTTTCAGTTTTTTGATTACAGATTTGACCTCTCCTTTGCTAAGTTTCTGGATGGGTAACTCTAGTTGATGCGTCTGGTTCAGCAGTTCTACAACCATTTCCGACTTTGTGGAACCAGTATCGGGGTTTGGTTGAAAGACTTCTTGCAGATGCTCCATGAATACATTGGCTTTCTCGACATCATACCTAGCCCATGAATTATCTGCTTTGAGCAGAGGTGGTTGGTAAGTTATTGGGCGTTTGAGGCCTTTTGTCGCTTTCCACAATGAATAGTCTGTAGATGATGTAGCATCCAGATTTTGCAGGTAAGTTGCGATTTTTTGATTTCTATCATCGCTTAATAGTTGCTTGAGTTGTTTGGCTAGTCTATTGTATGTCGTTTTGTCCCCTGGGTACCGAGTGGTTTGCCATCTCTTTCTTGCTTTACGCTTTTCATATAGTAATTTTCTTATAGATGGTGAGCATTGGAGTCCATCTTGATTTATGGGCTTTGGTGGAGGCGTGGCTTCCCATGCAGCCTGTTGGACTGTGTTGTTAAAATGCTCAACTGCGCTTATAATGTCTTCATCCTCCCGTAGCGGTACTTTGACATCAAGAGATTTAGTTATTAATTCTCGAAAGTATTCCCAGTTGGTTCTATGGGTATGTAGTCGACAAGGTGTTTCCTTTTTCATAATTCTTCGACTCAATAATACTTCTACAGGAGAATGGTCAGAGGACAGGTCAGTACTGGAGTTGCAACTGAAGTCGGTGTTGCTAATACCTTTGGTAACACAAAAGTCAATCAGATCTGGCCTCCTATTTCGATCAGTGGGCCAGTATGTTGGTTCTCCTGTTGAGATAACGCCCAGTCGGAGATTGTTTATCGCTAAGAATAACTGTCGGCCTTTTGCATTTATGGTCCGAGAACCCCAGAATGTATGTTTGGCATTAAAGTCACCGCCAGACACAAACCGCTGTCCTAATGTTTTAAGGTATTTTTCGTATTCCTCTTGCTTTATGACGTGCTTTGGAGGGCTATATATTGCTGATACCGTGACTGGTCCCAACCAGTCCTCAATCACAATATTTGAAGCCTGGATTTTTTCAGTACAATAGCTGTGAGCTAAGTGGTGTCTTATATTGGTCTTAATCAGAACTGCACTTCCTCCATAGCCTTTTCCATCAGGGTGCATGGTGTGATATAATTTGTATCCTGGTATGTCAAAATAGCTTTTACTTGTAAAGTGTGTTTCCGAGATTAACATGATATCAATGTTGTTTAATTTCATATATTTCTTAACCTCAAGGGTATGTTGTGACAGCCCATTGGCGTTCCAGAGCACCATTTTTATGGAGTCCAGTGTTCAGTTAGTTTGGTCGTAAGATCCAGGATTAGTTTAGTGATTGTTGTTAATTGTTCCATCATCTGTCTCATTGATATCATTAATTCTTTTATGTCGCAGTTTTGGTCACTGTTCGTTGTATTGTCAGGATCATTCGCATGCAGTGATGTTTTGTTTTGCACTATTTCGGCATATGTTGTTCCAGTTTTTGATGGACCATATAATTGTTTTGTCCTATCATGTGGCCGTTTGGATTTCTGAACTTTAGCGGGTGCTGGAGGGAATTTGATTTTCTGAAGTTCTCTGTAAACTTTGCAGCCTGTATAATTTGCTGGGTGATTGCCTTCACACAGCACGTACTTTACGCTTTCAGATCTAGTTTTTCGTAGACAGTCCACTGACAAATGATCACCAGCACACTTAATGCATTTTGGGCTTCTCCTACAGTAAGTTTTTGTATGTCCATATTGAAGACAGTTTCCACATTGGGGGATTTCCCGCTTAGGTCTTGGTGGTTCGAGTACTACCTTACAGTGGAGAAGACATTTTATGTCAAAAATAGTTTTATTATTTTCTTTTTGTTTTAACTCCACTATAAACATTGGCAATGCTTTTTTAGTGATGCGCTGTTTGATGTTCCAGATGTTAGTGCAATCATGACCAAGCTCATTTAGAGCATCTTTTATATCTTCTATGCTGGTGGAAGGGTGTATGTTTTTTAGGACTACTTTAAAGCTCCTGTCTTGTTTTTGTTTGTATGTATAAAATTCAGTTTTCTTTTTTTCTAATTCTTTGACCACAGCGGTGTAAGCTTCAGACGATTTAGTTTGAATTTTTACTTGTTCGTTACGAAGTACTTTTAGATCATAGTTATTGTTTGCATGTATTTCCAAGAGGTTTATAAGCGGCTGAATGTTACTAACTCTATCAACGAAAATTGGGGGTGGCTTATCAGTTTTAGGTCTTAATAGAGATGGAGGCTTGCTTGTTTCCTGCAACTGATCACTTTCCAGCACGGCAAAGCTGTTGGAAGTTGAGATTGGTGTGGGTTGGGAAAGCCAATATGTATCGAGTCTGCTCAACTTTTGTGACTTAGGCGGTTCTGGGCTTGTTCGCTGCCGTTTTTTATTCATGGCTTGTACCCAATCTTTTTCATGGTTATTTGTTGGGGTTGTTGCTTCAGTAGGAGAATCTTCTATGATATGTACCTCAGTATTTATACTGGTGCTTGGTAGAATCTCTATACTGGATGTTGATTGTTGGGGATTTTTATGTTCCCTGTTGGTAGCATGTGTTTGGCTTCCAACTGAGGCACTTCTTGGCCTTTGGAGAAGACTTGGGTAAAAGGCTTGCTGCACATATCTTTTGTTTTGACCAGTAGCATTTACTGTCACGGGGGCCTGGGTACCCACCCGCGTGGAGTCTTCGGTAGCAAATTGCACACCATATTAAATATAGAGCTGTTACTACCTATTTTATTGTTTTGGATTGGAAATCATCAAATGGCCTTTCCCGCTCTGGGTGGAGCGGAAGGGTGTGTCAGACTTTTACCACAGTATAAAAATCATACAGTAGGTCGACGCCTTTGATCTCGTGTGAAATGCAGACATCGTCTAGACACTAACGCATCGGCAAGGGTTGTCACAAATAAACAATATTTATGAAATTATTTATTTATTGCAGATCAACATCGATAGCTGTATATTTAATTAATTTGCTATTTTTACTAAGGGAATAACTCGAGACAGATTTAAGTTATTTAGATGGCATTTTCGTAACCAGCACCCCAATCCACCTCCGAATTAACACCCATATCATATTAATATACATTTAAATTGGCGTCCGCCATCTTGGGTTTCAAAAGGGTGGCTTTTTCGTAACAAGCACCTCAATTATACTCAAAATTGACACTCATATCAAATTATAAAAATATGACGTCCACCATTTTGGATGTCAAAAAGGATGGCTTTTTCGTAACAAGCACCCCAATTATACTCAAAATTGAAACTCATATCAAGTTATAAAATAAATAAAAAAACAAACACGCGTTAGCCCATAATGATAGATACCGAGCTACGAACATCGTATTGTTCGCAGCTCGGGTGCCGCTTACCCGAGTTTCGCCCCTCACACCCCGCACGATTGCTCTGTCTAGACGTCTTCGTTGGTCGACTGTATGATTTTTAGACTGTGCTTTTACTGACTAAAACCCACCCGTGTTTCTTCACTTGCCCGTGGGCCAGGGCCACGGTTTCTTTCTTAACCAACCCGCAACCCTGGCGCAGGAGGCATCGGTTCTCGTGGACCCCGTCACTGTTGTTACTACCTTGGAAGTAGTATCTATTGTGTATTAACATGATTACAAATTTAAATATTAACAGCTCGAAGTAATTACAAAACAATACAAAAATTACTCAATATTTTAATGATTTGAAGCCCACAGTTTCCTTAAGGTAAATAAGTTTGTAAGTTTATATTGGTTACCTCATCACATCGACTGTTAACAAGCGTACTGTACAGTTGCAAGCAGTACTGCGTTGGCGGCGGTACTATGGTCCCGGTATTCTTGCGTGCTGCGTCCAATGCACGCAGGAGATGTAGAGACCGGACTACACTGTAGGATTCTAGGTTGAAGCACTCGCGCACTAGGCGTTCTTGGAATGTCTGGGGGTTGAGAAAAGGGGTTAAATAGAAAGCACCATTTTAAAAACATGTTTAGCTAAATTGTTTAAGTTATTTTGTG
The DNA here is from genome assembly GCA_017933935.1 of Sesamia nonagrioides. Lineage (NCBI taxonomy): Eukaryota > Metazoa > Arthropoda > Insecta > Lepidoptera > Noctuidae > Sesamia > Sesamia nonagrioides. Next base: position 47,591 of record JADWQK010000717.1, on the reverse strand, counting down.
GTAATTTAGAGCACCAATTAACAGATTAAATGGAGCTCCAAACAGCTAAATATGATAGGATCTGCCCAAGATAAAGCGTGGACTTCAAAATAGACTGTGACCTCATGTGTTAGTCTCAAGGTTTCTTTTTAGAATCAGGGTTCGAAAATATCCGATATTTATAATAATTATCAAAATATCGGATATTTATGATATATATCCGATATATATCCAAAATCGGATATATATTCGATATTTATATCAATTTCTTAAGACTGTCATTTTATTATCTTATTACTACCTATACGATTTCCACAGGTACATGACAGTTTATTATTATGAATTGATTACAATATAAAAACAACATATTTTTACTTTTTATTTAACAAAATAAAAAATCATCTAAAAATAACCATCTTTTTCTGAGAAAACAAAGTCTATAAATATTAGGGAAACAAAATTACAATATCTTAAAACTGCCAAATCGCCTGTTGACATTCCTAAAGGATTAACACTACACTTCACTTTTAAGGAGTAGGTATGTTTGCAGATGATAGAATGGAATTTTTTTTTGGCTCTTTTACGTTGTACTATTATTATTGATTGCAGTACCTACTTGATAAATTCGAAGTATTACGGTCTGAAGACAGAAAAAACTACGAATATGCCAGCAGCGCTTCGGTAAAAGTACTTAAATGCAACATACCATAAATTTTGATATATATCACAAAAAATGGTTTGATATATATCAGATATATATATCGGATATATATCAATTGATATATATCCTTCGAACCCTGTTTAGAATAGTTGATTATCACACAACAACCTTACTAGTTTTAAAGTACTTACAAATTTTTATTCTTTTTCTTTAAATAAGAGTTTCGTCTTTCAGATATATAAATCTCATTCCATACAAAAATTCGCCCAAATGTACCTAATTTTAAATTTTGATTCATGCTTCTTGTACGAGTCAATAATGCTCATACAGCAAAATGCATTTATATGTATAATGAACTTGAACATATTAATCTAATTTAGTCGTAAATATACCTCCGTTGAGCGGTCAGGTGTCAATAAAACAAGTGCGGCTCAATACTAGTGGTTTTGGTGTTACTCATTAATTACCTACAACAACTCTGGAGTATCTTCAATGGAAACGAAAACCCCAAAACTTCTAGAATAGAAATGATAGAAGAGCATGTATTCTTAAATTTGTTATCATCTTACCTTGTGTGTCGCTGGTTTCAAAAATATTCCACTGACTGTGAGGAATGCTTCTGCACATTCTAGAGCTGCGTTTGCGACTTCATCATTTGATTCATCAGACCTAACAACAAAAAAAATTCCATTATAATCTACCTAACTTTTTCTTAACTATGTTATGTTAAGGTTGGCTTCCAGTGTAGGGGTAGTTGGGGTGGGGGGCATTTTATTCTTATATCAAAGTCTTGGAAGGACAAGTATTTGCCCGGAGAATCATAAAACCGAAGCAGCAATCAGCAGTGAACCCTTTGGCCTTTGATGACAGTTCTAACCTAACCCATTCGGTCGGGGTTTAGGTACTGTAAACAATTTCAAAGAAAAATCAATAGAAAGAGCACAAAATGAACACAGAAATAAAACACAATATCAATTCTCAAAAGATCCGAAATCCTTCTGGCAATATATCAGGTCAAAGCGAAATAAAATAAATAGGCCAAGCATCGTAAGGGATGGTGTGCATCTTGCGGATGATGAGTGTGCGAAGCAATTCGCGGATTTTTTTAAATCTGTATACAGTAAGGAGCTCCCTAAGCTGGATGCGCGGGCGGCAGCGGAGGTCTGTGCGACCAGTGCTCGGGTGCACATAGGGACTTTGAGTCTTCAAGACGTAAAAGACGCGCTGGTGAACTTTAAGCCAAAAAACTCGTCTGGCCCGGATGGTATTCCAGCGTTTTTGTTCAGGGACTATAGGGTGCTATCAGAACCGCTTCATTATATCTTTAACATCTGTTTAAAGAACGCGATGTTCCCTGATAGGTGGAAAATGGCTGGGTCGGATGTCAGCGGTTATAAACCAGTGGCTGTGCTATCTACGCCCGCAAAAGTTTTTGAGTCCGCCATCCAGCGCTGTATGCAGGTACAGGTGCAAACACAGTTGTCAGATGCTCAGCATGGATTCAGGCCGAAGCGCAGCACTGCCACTAATCTACTCAACTTCATGGCCAAGGTAGTACCGTCAGTCGATAGTGGGGTGCAGGTTGACGCGGCATACTTTGATTTTCAAAAGGCATTTGATTCCGTCGACAATGATGTCCTTTTAAGAAAACTTGCAGAAATCGGTTGTACACCACACCTATTGCAGTTTTTTGTGAGCTACATGAAAGATAAACAACAGTATGTGGACTACAATGGGTGTGAGTCTGAACTGTATTACACAAGGTCCGGAGTAAGCCAGGGCAGCAATTTGGGGCCTCTCCGAATTTATCATAATGATAAACGACTTACCGGACGACCTCCGGTAAGTCGTTTATCATTATGATAATTGACAGACATGGCGTATGTTTATTGTTTGCAGATGACCTGAAATTGCTGCTCGAGGTTAGAGATGGGTCGGATTGTGGACGAATGCAGGAGGACATCGATAGAGTTGTGGACTGGAGCCATAAAAATAAGCTCCACTTCAATATCGACAAATGTTCGGTAATAACGTTCACCAATGCAACGTGTGTCGCAGGTCCGTGATCTAGGCGTGTATCTCACTCCAGACCTTAACTTTCGCGAACACATCATTAAGATTTACAAGAAGGCGTACAGAAACTTAGGTTTCGTATTGAGGCAGTCACAGGGTTTGACGAACATTACCACGTTCAAGGTGTTGTATGAGGCACTAGTTAGAAGCCATCTTGAGTATAGTGCGGTAATTTGGGCACCACATGAAATCAAATATAGTGTCATGTTGGAACGGGTACAGAACAAGTTTACAAGGCTTTTGTATTTTAAACTATGTATATGGAGTGTATCCGTTCTACCCGTTGATGTACCCCACACTGTTTGTACTTGGGATGGTGGGGTATAATGAGCTCAAGTAGCTCGCCGCTCAGTAAGGACCAGGCCCGAGTCGACGGCGCGTCGTGTTTCACGCGCGCCTCAAAGAGATGTCAGCACGTCGTGACGGGGTCCACGAAGACCGATGCCTCCTGGGTCAGGGTTGCGGGTTGGTTTAAACAAAAAACCGTTGCCCTGGCCGTTGCACAGGCAAGTGAAGAAACACGGGTGGGTTTTAGTCAGTAAAAGTCTGACACGCCCTTCCACTCTGCCCAGAGAGGGAGAAGTCATTTGATGATTTCCCATCCCAAAAAAAAAAAAGGGTTCGCCGAAAGTTCAGTCTTGCTGCATATGTAGTAAAGTTATTGCGTGGCGTAGCACATAACCCTGCAAAACGTGCCTGTGGCCAGAACCAACCTACTGGCGAAAGCACCCCTCACCCATGCAATCCGTATGGTGAACGAAGTCCATGATAGACTGTACATATTTTCGTCTTCTTTGAGTGAACTCGCAAGAGTTTTATTAAATGTTGTTACTTGTATTTAAGAATTAGTGTATGTAGGTATATTAAAGTATTAGTGGATAACTCCACTGTCGCATTAGGGTAAGACCTATAAGGACAGTTGTAAACTGATAAATAAATAAATTTGGATCACCTAACTAAACCAGTTATCTCCGCCATAATTATGTAATACTCACACATTTGCCTTATTCTTCTCTCCTGGACTATGACTAGCGATAGCACTTTGTTGTAGTGTCTGGTTAGCTAGCTTCCTTTTAGCTTTTTTACTTAAGTTTTTAGTGTATTGGTTGCTCATCTGCAAAAGAATGATGAAATATTTGTAATGAGTAGAAAAAAAAAAACTGAAAATCAATACATAGTATAAAACAAAGTCGCTTTCGCTGTATGTCCGTATGTATGCTTAGATCTTTAAAACTACGCAACGGATTTTGACGCGGTTTTTTTTAATAGATAAAGTGATTCTTAAGGAAGGTTTAGACTACCTTTTATCCCGGAAAAAATTGATATTCCCGAGGGAAATCCAAAAAGCGCGATATAACCGAACTCTACGCGGGCGAAGCCGCGGGCGGAAAGCTAGTTATAAATAAAAGACAGATGGTAGACCTCGGGAAGATGGTATCGGTCGGTCAAGGGCCACATAAAAGATAAGAAATAATAAGCTTAGAAAAATATATAATCATCATCATTTCAGCCGAAAGACGTCCACTGCTGGACATAGGCCTTCCCTAAGGTTCTCTACGATGACCGGTCCTGCGCCTGCCGCATCCAGCGGTTTCCCGCGACCTTCATCAGGTCGTCGGTCCACCTAGACGGAGGCCGCGACACGCAGTACAGCAGTCAGTAGCTCAGCCACTGCACCAACCGTGTTGCCAGTTAAGTTTTGAAAACGAAAATAGCTGCCATTTCATACTTACAGTGAGCTGCACTACCTTCTGCACCGGAGTGATGTCTTCGACTATGTGTTTGGTGAGCTCTTCTTCCCAAGACCGTCCCCTGCTCTCCGTTGATACACGGTACACATTTAACAAACTCAACCACTTAGTGAGACTGTTGTAAGCAGTGATGCGGACTTTACTAAAACGTAAAAAAAGGCAAAGTAAAATACTAGTATTGTAATTAAATTTACAATATGTAAAGAAAGCCTGTCAGATCCGTGAAGGTATTGTTAGGTATCGATAACTGATTCTACTAATGGATACAAAGCCGTGTTACACTTAAAAAAAATCCCTAAAAAAATAAATATTATTTCGCAAAAAGAGGTAACTTAATACATATGCGATAGGCAATACATGCGCGGGCGAAGGGGGGCAGGGCACGCGGCACGCGATCGCATCGCTATTAATAGCGAATTTTGAGGAACTTGGAATTAATTCGCGAAAAAAAAAAAGATTATTTCAAAATTCACTAGTACTGTTACTATGATGATTAGGAAAAATTTCATATTTTATTTGGTCAATTGTTTACCTAACCTTTATTACCCTTATGGGTCAGACAGGGTTTTCTTTACATATTGTATATAGGATTACTACGCGGGCTGCTCTATCACATAAAAAAAGAATAATGTAAATCGGCCCCATGAATATGTAGAAATAGGGGATTATTTTTATACAGCGACAGCCTCCGTGGCGTAGCGGTAGCGGACGCGGCCGCTGCGCAAGGTGGCGCGGGTTCGATCCCCGCACAGTGCAAGTATTTGTATGCATGAATATGAATATTTGCACTGATCTGGTCGTGCCTCGGAAAGCACGTTAAGCCGTTGGTCCCGGTTGCCATACGAACATGTAGTGGCAGTCGTTACGGTTATTGGAGCCCTCAAAAATCCAACAATTGGTCTAACTGCAATGCTTCGATGTCGCCTTCGGGTTGTGGAGGTCAGACGGCAGTCGCTTCACGGAAAATGTCGAAGTTTAGCCATATCAGCAGTTGGACTGGTAAAGCGGACCCCAGACTCCAAAGCTGAAAAGGCTTCGGATGCGACTGGGATTAACGCTGGGATGATGATGAGGGGATTATTTTTATGTGAGAATTTGTTTTTTCCTCCTCCACTTAGAAGAAAAGGTCCAGTCCGATTCGTTTTTGGTTTTAGAAGTTGGTTATAGCTGAACTAACTTTAATTGAAGAAACATACTGTAGCATTTATTCGAGGTCATATGGTTTTAAAAAGACTTATCACAGACAAAACAAAAGCAAAACTGCTAATATGTTACATATTTAGATATGTATTACCTTGACTCCTCGTTAGGATTCTCTGAGCTCCATTTCAGAGTCTGCATCACAAATCTGAACACTAGCCCTGAGAATGGAATGAGGTTTGGTCCCAAGCTGTAATATAAAATAATGTTACATTAAATTCAAAAAGCTTTTTTTCCAATCCTGCCTGATGGTAAGCAGTGACGCAATGGTTGATGGTAAAGCGCACTAGTTTATTAAGAGCCTATTCACTCTAGCCTTGAAGACACTCAAATTGTAGTCCGACGGAAACACCGCCGCTGGCAAATTGTTCCAGTCCCTCGATGTACGCGGTATAAAGGAGGAGGCGAAACGCTTCGTCCGGATCGTAGTGGTGTTACCAACGTAAGGGTGGAAACCAGCCGTACGACGGGTCGTCCGCTGGTGGAACGGAGATGGGGAATTAAATCATGCAATTCCCTCGCACACTCCCCGAAATGCATCCTATAGAACACCGAAAGGCTGGCTACTCTACGCCTGTGCTCTAGGCTTTGGAGACCAACTCGAGTTAGATCAGGGTCACCAATCAGCCTCTTTGCACGTCTCTCCACTGAATCCTTTTCATATCAGGATGGACATCTGTTGGTTTGCATTTAAGCAGAAATTGTAATCAACTTAACATCTCCATGCATATACAATATTAATTTCATTTTATACGAAACTTGCCCCCTAATCGGCGAACACATTTTTGTCAAATGATTCCGACTAGTTGGGATCAGTTGGGGTCGTTTGGATAACCCATTGGTTCGTTCGGTCCAAACGATACCAACTAGTCGCAATCATTTGACAAAAATGTGTTCGCCGATTAGGGGGCTGAATACAGTTTGTTCAGAATAAGCACTGAATCGATTCCAATCATTTTTACACCATGTTATAGTTTTTCCCAAACACATTTAGAAATAAATTTCCCAAACACATTTAGAAATAAATTTCCCAAACACATTTTTCTCGGTGGTAGGCCATAACATCGGCTGCCGGCAGAAGTTACCACCTACCAGACAGTCTTGCCGCCAAGCGATTCGTCGTGTTCCGGCGATGATGTCTGGTGAAGCCGTACGGAGGACGGGTCTGAGCAGTTGTGTTGCGATGTGTGGCGGGTACGATGCGCCAAATGTTGTTGTGTCGGGAGTTTGGTCGTGGAGAGTCTCCAGATCAATCTCCCTCTAGCGCAGCTTCGTTTGGTCGTGTTGGTCTTGGGTTTAACATTGCATCACCTCGCTCAACTGCCGTCATCCTTCTTATTCTTTAGATTTTACGTGAATAGGCTTCATAAAATAGTGCGCTTTACCAACAACGATTGCATCACTGCTTACCATCAGGCGGGATTGCAGTCAAGCACTAGTTTATGCCTGCCAGGTTTTCCCCTACATGTATAACGTATAGATTATGTATATGCGTTAATTTAAATGTTTTTTTTTTTTAGATTGTCCCTCAAACAAAACCACCTATTGACTTCTATTTGACATACGCGGTTGGTGCAGCGTCTGAGCGATTAAATCGCCGCACGGATTAAATATTCGTATCTATGAGTAGTTGTTCAGAGTCTGGCTGTTTGTGTATATGAGTTTAAATTTTTGTAAACGCACCCACGATACAGGAATAATTCCTGGTGAGGGCCAAAGTTAAAAAAAAAAAAACTATTTAATCTGTGCTTGTAGTACTGGTAGACCACCATTATACCTTTACTTGGGAATAGCTTATATAAATAACTTGTATGTAGAACCTGTCTCATCCCTCCTTACCATAATATTAGAGCATCCAGAGTCCTAAGTGATTGTGTCTTGACTGTGGCAGCTTGTTTTGCATCAGTATTGACACTGCTGGACACGCTGAGTGCTTGCATAATCACTTCTAATATCAGCTGAGGTTGCACTGGCTTGGCTACTGGGTAAGCCTCCCTGGGAATCGTAAGGCAGGATTTTTATATTGGTGTCGATCTTCTTGTTAACAAAATTTAATTTCAGCGCATCTTTTTATTTCTATTGCATAAAGAAAGGGACAGATATACAGTATGTTAAATAACAGAGGGCGTTCCCTTAAACTCGTTAATATATATCATTAATAGATTAAAATAAAAATATCAGCATAGAAAAATAAGCATAAAAAAATCCGAATAAAAAAAAATTTAATTGGAAATAAATTTGAAACCTCCTGTTTTAAATCAAAATAGTAGTCGTCATGTATAAATAAATTGCGACGTTGCTGTCTTTCATGTTCGCGTGTACAGTGTGTTTCTTTTACATGTCAATTTAAAATTTTTATTGAATATTTTCATATTGGAAAAAATTTTAAAACATTTTGTTTTCGAATGGAAATATTTTTTTTAGCATGTATGTATGCTATACTATTTCGGGTTAACGGGAACGCCCTCTGTTAGTTAACAAACTGTATATTAGTTTGTCAAATTAAGATGGTCCATAGCAAGTTTGCCCATGTTTGTCCGACTCCTATAAAGGGGACTCTGTTCGCGAAGTTGTTACGTCTGACAGTTACGTGTACCTGGAACAAACTATCCAGTTAGGAGGGTCCAACTTCGAGAAAGAGGTCAACCGTCGAATCCAACTCGGCTGGGCTGCTTTCGGGAAGCTACGTAGAACCTTCTCGTCCGAAATACCTCAGTGTCTGAAGACAAAAATCGTCGACCAGTGTGTTCTGCCAGTGATGACTTATGGAATTCAGACGTGGTCGCTAACAATGGGCCTTATAAGAAGGCTCAATGTCACTCAAAGGGCAATGGAGAGAGCTATGTTTGGGATTTCACTGTGCGATCGAATCAGGAATGAGGAGATCCGCAGAAGAACGAGAGTAACAGACATAGCCCGAAAAATTGCAACACTGAAGTAGGAGTGGGCTGGGCACATTGCCCGTAGGACCGATGCCCGATGGGGCCGACGGGTGGTGACCACGCACCGGAAGATGCAGCGTGGGTAGGCCCCCGACAAGGTGGACCGACGACCTGGTGAAGGTCGCGGGAAACCGCTGGATGCGGGAGGCGCAGGACCGGTCGTCGTGGAGAACCTTGGGAGAGGCCTATGTTCAGCAGTGGACATCTTTCGGCTGAAATGATGATGATGATGATAGCAAGCTTAGACGTGACTATAAAAACATGTTAGGTACTAAAAATGTCAATTTACGTCATCATCATCATCATCAACCTCTTTATCGTCCCACTGCTGGGCACAGGTCTCCTCTCATACAGAGAAGGATTGAGCGTAATCACTACGCTTGCTCAATGCGGGTTGGTGATTTCAGACTTAAAGACCAGGTTTTCTCAAGATGTTTTCCTTCACCTTCAGTCATTGATGTCCAAGATATACTTAGAAAGTACATATAACTTTGGAAAAGTTACATTGGTAATCAGTCACCTTGTAATCAGTCATTGGTGTCCAAGATATACTATAATACATATAACTTAGAAAAGTTACATTGGTACTTGCCTGACCTGGAATCGAACCCGCACAGAAATTCTTGAGAGGCTGGTGTTTTAACTACTAGGTCACCACGACTTACGTCAGGCATTAACTAATTTACCGTGCGCAGTTTCCAGCCAGCCATCGGACGCGTCCCCAGGTGGCGGATAGGGGAACGGCCCCCAGATATGGGGGTTACCGAATTACCGGTGCGGACCAAAACCAGAAGTGGGGACCGCTGCGGCGGTCACATGTGCGGCGGGTCGGCCACCACTCCAGGTGGCTGACGTGACCCGAACTCCGGGTCACCGTCGGGCAACCCGGTCTCCTCATTGAGAGGAGCCGGGGCCCCGTTTGCCTCCGGGCAAACGAGTGGGGCTAAGAGGAAGGACACCTCGCTAAAAAACCCTTGGCTGCTGCGTCTTCTCGCACTAAAAGACGTAACCAGTCCGGCCCCTTCTTATAAGGGGGACCATTGTGGGCCCTCCTTTTGGCGGGAATCGCCGGCGGGGAATTGGTATTGGCTCTGCCATTTCCAATGACCCCGCCACTCAGGCGATGTGGTTGTGCCGCTGTGGGTTTAGTGGGTATTCTCGGCTTCGGCTGGGAAAGTCCCACACACGCCCTTCGGGGTACGGTGCGTAAATGCATTACCACAGCGTCAAAAAAAAAAAAAAAGGCATTAACTAATTTGACAGGACTGATTTGATATTTTTGTTCTTTTCCTAATCAAATAGAAAGAAAAATAAGCACTGAATTTAAATTGAGTTTAGTTTGTTTTCAAAGTCTAATGGGTTTGGCAAGAGCAAATATTTTTTACAGCCTGTCTTTAAGTAGTAGAAAAATACAGATTAATAAAAAAATTGCAAAACAAAAGAGATTAGTTACAGTTTATATTCAAATCTTTGACATTTGTGTGTAATTTATCACTTAATAATACTCACTACTAAACAAAGTAATACTTACACAAGCATAGCTTGAATGAAAACAAATATATTCCTCAGTTTATTACATAACACCAATTTCTTCTCTTCACTGCTAGATCCCTGTGATTTTTTGACAGTCAAAATTTTAGACAGAGCTTTTGTCAAGGGACTGTTAGCCAAAAGTTCCGGTTTTTTTATCTGAAATCATAATAAATGTAAAGCTCTCAAGATTTAGTCAGCCTTCACTTAGATTTAATTTTCTATGATAGAGGTATGCCTTAAACAAATCACAGTCATCAGGCTTTTTTTTTTTTTATAAGTTATAAACAAGCGCTTGACCGCAATCCCGCCTGATGGTAAGCAGTGATGCGATCATTGATGGTAAAGCGCGCTAGTTTATTAAGAGCCTATTCACTCTAGCCTTGAAGACACTCAAATTGTAATGTGACGGAAACACACGCTGAATACACGCTGAATTATCAATTCTTTTTTTTCCTGCAGTTTGCAGAGTAATCCAGTATCACACTATCAATAGCAATGGGCTTCATTTTGACAGTTCAACAATATAAATATTGTGTTGTTTCAATACAAAGCAATAGATTGTGAGTTACACAATTACGGTGTTGGCAGAGATAATTTATCGAAACAAACATTTTATTTCTTTATAAAATTATGTGGCAATGTGGAGACTCTTTAGCTATTAATAAATTAAGGGTTGATGTTGAACCTTACCTTAACACTTTGGTTGGTCTTGTATATATTCACGGTGTTGGAAAATATGGCTTCAATAAGTGTGTGTGCTGTGTTGCATAAAATAGCCATTTGTTCCCTCCAGCAGTTCTTCGGGCTTGCTGTTTTGTCTTGAGAGGGACGAATCTAAAAGAAAACAAAAAGAAAAAAAAAGGGTAGCACTGGCAGCTGTGATTTACAAAAAATTAAAAAAGTCAAACCCAAAAAAAAGGTGAAAGTCGATTTCTCTGCTAATGCTATATTTTAAGTTACAGGTATGATTTCCGCACTTAGTCCTTTAGGTTGACCATTGTATGTGTCTTATTGCTATAGCTAAGTTCACTTTCGGTTATATTAATGTAACCAAACATATTTTTTTTTTAACACATGGTCATGATAAAGTGAACAAATGGGTGATAAAATTGCCAATTTTATAGGTGGTAGGTGAATTAAAATCTGCTGCCTAGAGTGTGACTTACTTGTTGTAAACCATGGGCACATTTTGCTGCCACAATAACATTGTAATAATTACTTGATTCCAAGAAGTGAGCCAAGTAGTTTTCTATAGTTGGCCGGTGCTGTGAACAGTACCTTGGAAATCTATAAAAAAAAAAGTTAAAAAATGATAATGGAAGAGAAAATTGATGATGGTAACTGACAGGCTTCACTGTTCATTTACAACATTATTTTTTATTTATGCGAAACCCAAAACAAGGTTTAATTTATTTATGTTAAGTTTAGATTTTACTGTATTGTAATGTAAATATAGTGTATGTTGTATTGAATATTGTCTATTTTTCACTTATAAAATCAAATTTACTTATAAATAAAATTTCAATTAAATTATTGTCTCTCTTTGTTTTAGATTTGTCATGTTTATGGTAGGCGTGGCCCTTTTCTGTATCTTTAATGTTTCTTAACTATAAACAATACTTCTAAGTAAATCCTAGATTATGTGACTTGCATGTTCAAATATTTATAAGCATGAAGTTTCAGACCATTCCAGTGATAACGAGTATAACAATATAAAATGATCTGTGAAGTTTTCTATCAAGCAAGAGAAAATTTGAATGTGGATATGGTGCCCAAAATTCTTTATTAGTATGTTCTTCCTACTACGATAAAATCAAGTCCTGTACTGTCAGAGAAGGTCAGGAAGCAAAATAGATAAGTAAAACTGTATAATTTTTAGTATTTATAGGTTATATTACCGGGTTATCACGTCTTCTAAAGCATGCAGCCATAAACTGCAGTTTTCATGTGTATGGCTGAGCAAACTCTGGAAGAAAGAGGTAATCACCTCTTTCACCGCATCACTGTCGGTTGGATTAACTTCCCGCAGTTTTTGTAATATTTGACCTAGAATATTTTGAAGTTCAAAATCATTGAATCTAATACTGCATTATTGCGATGCGACACAACCGTATTTTATGAAGTAATAAATAGAGACTTACTCATCTTAACGTTATAATCAGCTGGTTAATCAGTTTATGTTGTTAATTCTTTGTTATTTTCAATTTTTCTACAAGTAAACAAACCCACGAACCCACGTTTTTATGAAAATTTTATCATCATTTGTCAAGTAAACTTGCTTGACGTTAATGACGTTTGACATTTTTGGAGTTGGACAGACTATAAATATAGGATATTAGTGTCGAGCATTGAGATAGAAATATAGGGAGATGCTGTTGTCAAACTATACAATTTTTCATTATACATATATATGTAATTTAGGGTACAAAATCGTAATACATTATTTTGTCTCTTTTTTTCAACAGTACATTTGCATTTGGCAAAAGAGACAAATATATTTTTGTTACTGCGGAATTATGGTAACACTATTAAAATGAACTGACAGTTGTTGGCAGCGTGCCAACGCCGGCCATCTTAGGTTACAATTTCGTGGTAGTTGTGCTGTCAACGGGATACGTAACTTAACGAAAATTAATTTTTTTGATATTAAACAAGACATTTTAAAGTGGATTTGTAGTGTAACGTGTGACAAAACTATTACTTAATATGCCTGCGTGCTGTATTGTTATGTGTGGTGCCAGAAACAACAGAAATCAAGCTCAATTGACGTTTCATAGGTTAGTTACCTCTTTTCTAGCTAAATCACCATTTATCATTCTAATTTTCAAACTAAAATGAACCATGATTACTTATTAGTCGTTAAATTACTAAATACACACTTATTTACACTATATAAGCACGTTTCTCTTTATTGTAAATGTTTATTTGTTTACGTAATTTGCTGACATATGTTAGGGTTGTCCAAAATTTTTTTTAACCGACTTCATAAAAAGGAGGTTTTCATTTCGAACTGTTATGTATGTAATATTTTCAAAAATGCCTTGTTTTCGGATATGTTAGTCTATATCAGCGTTTGAACAAATGTGCCGAATTGTATAAGTGTAGTATGTAAATATGTATGTATGTTTTTATGTTTGTGTCCGCATATCTCTGGAACTATTAGTCCGATTTCGGTATTCTTTTTTATATATTAGACATTGTTCAACTTAGTGAATACTGCAAGTTTCATCAAAATCGGTTCAGTAGTTTTTGAGATAGGGAATTTTAACTATTTCGCTTAAAATGAAGAAAATAATTATTTTAAATAAAAATAAAACAGCTTTCAAAGTCGGTGCCAATATGTTAGATGCGCAGGGTGTAGCGGGGACCAACATATGTACTTGGTTTAGCACCGATTTCAATTATCTATTATTGGGTGTGTTTTGAAGGCGGTTTTATTTTTATTTAAAATATTTTTTTTAATTTGTCACTTTAAAGGAAGAAATATGATATTTTAAATAAAAATAATTTAATTATCTATCTACTCAATTATTTTGATAGTAGATATTGATTTTATCTTTTGTTTATAGATTCAAACAGAAGAAGAACATATAATACATGTTTACCACATGCAAAAACATTGTGCAAGCGGCATGTTACGTGGGTAACAAATGTCTTGCCATGGCGCCTCCGCCGGGCCGGAACAAGTGGGTTAGACCAAAGAACTGCTGGCTTGACGTTGTAAGAGATGACATGCGTGCCAACAAGCTCTTACCACAGGATGCTAAAGATCGTGCGAAATGAAGGAGAATGTGCAGGAAAGCGGACCCCGGGCTCCAACGCGAAAGCCGCGGATGTAACCGGGATAAACGCTGAGATGATGATGATGATGACGACGGGATACAAATGACGTCATAGATCACCTTTTAAAGGCGGGCGAACCCGCTTATGGAACCTAGTAGTTTAATAAACGAATATATTTAAAAAATATAAATGTATTTTATTATTATTGCACCTTTTGCACTTAATAATGTTTATACAATATAATTACACTTAGATACTCTCAAACAAGGATCATAATTGAGAGGAGGGAGGGAGAGGACCCTTTTATCTAGTAACCCAATCAAAATAGACATTTGACTTAGCCAAAATTCAAACTTTCTTCATTACAATAGATCGTGGAGTATAGCTACGGGGGAAACCACGTTATAAAAATGCGCCAAGTACACACATTTCCGCACCACTTATGAGTTAATCATAGGTGGTGCGGAAATGTGTGCATATTATGTAAAATATGAATTTTCTAATGCTGCTTCTCATCCCATGCAGACTGTAAAAACCGGTCGAGGGAATTGGCCAAGTTTAAGAATCATTTCATTAAGCGATGAGGTTAGCAACCCATCACTATTTTGATTCCATTTTCTATCTATGCCTATGCACCTACCAACGCGCTAAACGTGGCTTTTGTTCTTATAACCTCAAGCTCTGTCTACCCCGTAAGGGATAAAGACGTGACGTTATGAATAAATGAATAAGTACTTTATCTAAGAAGCCGACAGAAAACGAGAGAATTAAAATAATTATATAACAGACAGACTATGTTAAAAAATTATAATAATAAAAAATAATAATATATTAAAATCTTTGGAAACAAATACACAGTGACAGCCCTAGAAAGAGGCGGCCATATTATGTTCGAACAAATGTCAAACGATGGCACGTTTTTTCTGTAGGTATTTCACGTCTATATACTAGAAGTCAGTGGTGTCGAGTGACGATCTACTATTTTTATCCGAATAGTAATATGTTTTCTGACTTATCTATAAGATTTATATTTTGTATATGGGATTCTTTACACCCTCGAACATCCTCATGGATGGATTTTTTTTGATACGACTGCAATCCCGCCTGATGGTAAGCAGTGATGCAATCGTTGGTGGAAAAGCACGCTAGTTTATTATGCCCATTCACTTAAAAAAACTAAGGTCCGTATTGATCTCTGCTTAAGCATTATTTAAAATTAGTTTCAACCAATCAAAAGGCTTCAAACGAGACTTAAGTAGAGCTTGAGTTTTGAGTCACGTTCTGTTTAATACGCACCATAATGAATAGGAAGGAAGACGGTAGTTGAGCGAGGTGGTGCAATGTTAAACCCAACAACATTTTAGGAACTTTTGTTGTTGGCAATTTTGTTATCGGTTGGCTAATAAGAATGCACTAAAAAAATGACTTGGCTTAAAAGCCAAACCAAGAAACATTTTTTTTTTTAAAAAAAGCTCTCTGTATTTTTGACAGCAATGATTGATTACATTTGTGTCATGTGAGGGAAAATAATGCAATTGTGTTTGGTTTGGAGTAAGCAGTTGGGCTTGTTGTGTGTTCAAATTAGATTTTTTATTGTTTCAATTGTATACATTCCGATTTTGTTACTGTGAATCATCTATTGTGAGATACTGTAACGGAAGAACCATGGCTACTTTAGAAGATAAAATTTTGGGTGAGAAATTGCAAAATTATTGTAGTAGTAGCGAAGACGAAGGCGAGGGCGGCTCTGATGATGAAAGAAGTGGAGACGAAGAAGGAGGATCTCCTAAAGCTAAGGTAGCGACTAATGCCGAGCCACCGCCAATTAATAACTGGACTGGGCAAGCCAGCAACACCGGGCCGAAGGGAGTACTTGAAGATTGGCGAAGATTTAAGCAACTGGAGGCAGAAAATCGAGCAGAGCTCGCCAAAGAACGTATCGCTTTAGCGAAAAAGCTCACTCTATCTGTCAAACCAGAAAGTGAAGTGGCTCAAGACAAGCAAAGAGAAGAATTAGAAGACGAACTAACAGAACTTATGGATGAAGAATTCCTCCTGCAATATCAGAAACAACGAATGGAAGAACTGATGAGTCAGTTACAGAAGGTACCTAAGTTTGGGGTGCTGACAACACTTAACAGCCAAGAAGAGTTCCTGAATGCTATTGATAAGGAAGATCCAAAAGTTACAGTGATCATTCACATTTACAACAATAAGACACGAGCTTGTGAGACAATGGATGGTTGTCTTAATATATTAGCTGCTGAATACCCAACAACAAAGTTCTGTCGTATAGCAGTAGACATCACAGGTCTCAGTCATCATTTCCGTGTTGATGGTGTACCAGCAATACTAGTGTACAAAGCAGGCCAAACTATTGGCAACTTTGTACAACTTGCAGCAGAACTTGGCAACGATTTCTATGCTACAGATGTGGAACGTTTCCTCACTGAGTTTGGGATGCTACCCGAAAAGTAATAGGCATAATTTTTATTTTGAATCTGTACCTCCTAGTACATAAATGTTAGCTACATAGCAACTTAATTCATTTCAAGACCAAAAGATACAAATTAAAATGGAAATGAATCATGAGTGTAAATGTAGGTTTGTTTACCACTTATTTATTATTTAAAAAAAAATGAATGTAAGCTTAGCTTTAAGTAAAATTGGTTCTCATACCCTTTTAAGAGAACAATTTAAATGAATTTAAGTGTCTGTGTAACTGAATCAGTGCATAGGCTGATTTACACACTGTTAAGTAGCAAGTGTCAAGTGATTAGTAAAATAAATGTGTAAACATTCGCACTGTTAAGTGATTAGTGTTAAGTGCAACCATTTACACATTGATTTTACTAATCACTTGACACTTGCTACTTAACAGTGTGTAAATGAGCCTTAAGGAAAATAATACTACATACCACCTAATTGAACTATTTTTAATTTATATAGATTTATTTTTGTTGATCTGCAGGCGTTTGCACTTATCATTAATTTTTCCTTAATAATCATATTTTATGTACCCCACCAATAATGTGTTACAAATTAGTCATCCCTGAAGGATGTTTACGGGTTTCCCTGTGTTTATGATATTTTTTTTCTGAGTTTAGGGTTTGTTCATACATTAGCATAATATATAATATGTTTTTTGGGATGAGAAATCATCAAATGACGTTTCCCGCTCTGGGCGGAAGGGCGTGTCAGACTATTACTGACTAAAACCCACCCGTGTTTCTTCACTCGCCAATGCGCCAGCGTCACGGTTTCTTTTTGAACCAACCCGCAACCCTGACCCGGGAGGCATCGGTCTTTGTGGACCCTGTCACGATGTGCTGACATCTCTTTGAGGCGTGAAACACAACGCGCCGTGGACTCGGGCCTGGTCCTTACGGGGCGGCCGCACCCGTAAGCTCGCGCCTGCTGTGGCAGGGAGTTCGATGTTGTCTCCCAACAAGGGCGTCTCCTGCGGTGGCTAGTGGCGTCAGGGCACTGGGATCCCCGCTGCCTCACGCGCTCCGCCTCTTCCTTCAGCCAGCATCACTGCTTCGCAGAAGGAGGTGACGGCCTGCCATGCACTCTCTCTCCGGACTATGGCTTGGACCAGGGTCATGTATACACACCTGTGGTGATTTTACACACGTTTGCAGTGCATTGTGGGGCAACAATTGCTGTTAATTTAGTAATATTTGGTAACAAGCACAACCAACAATGCAGTCCTGTAAAAATAAAATTTTCTACTTCAATATTTTTATAAAGAAAGAATGAAAATCTGCCAAAGTAAACTAAATTATTGTAAAAAAAAAATTAGAATCTTTCACATTCTTGTGTATTTAATGATATTTTAGCTTATAATATTGGTAGCAATATTTAGAGTTAGTTTTCGATGTGGTAGTTATTATGTATGTATGATGTAAAGATTTTATCAGCCTTACTAGTTTATAACATAATGCATTGTATTGTCTTGTGGGTACTAATGAAAACTGTTAGTTCATAATGTGGTATAATAAAATATGTACTAAAATTCCCTATAAACACATAACGTTATAATCAGGAACTGCATTTTCTTTAAAATGTTTAGATTTCCTTTTAATTATAATTTTTATTTTGGGTACTTCTTAGTTTTATAAAGTTAATTCTAATTTAGTCTTAAGACAAAAATGCATTTACTTTCGAAACATAGTACTTACTTGTTTCTCTATGAGAAGTACCCAATGAGTGAAATAAATTTCGAAATGATGTCTTGCGATTATCATAATCATTTTATGTAATCCAATTTTTGGCTGAATATCCGCCTAAGATTTTGCGGGCGCTTATCAATAATACACCTTTATGAAATACCTCCTAAATGTAGTTAGTATGTAATAAACGTGAATTTTACGTGAATCTGTTTTATTATTATTTAATTCATTAGTCTACTCGGATATGATGTCTGTTCTCTGGTTCCTGCCTACGCCCATGGGAAAAAGGCAAGAAATTATGCAGTTAGTATTTTTTGGATTTCATAGAAGATTGAGAGATGGTAATTTGTAGCACTTCATAAAAAATATTTACGGAAGTAAAGTGGGCCGGCGGTAAGTTCTACATTGAGACGGCTTCTACAGATTACCCGTTATCGATTCTGAATTTAGGACAACGCCTCGTAAAACACGCGATCTAGAAAAAAAAAATGTCGTGATGTATGTAGGTACAGACGCGGTTTGATGGACGGGGAGAAGGTCATACATGAGTTTGAATGATTTAGGTCCTTAGTAACATAAAATTTTACTTTTCGTTTTACCGTTCTAATACATGCGGCCATTTTTGGCAGCATTGTTAATGCTGATAGCAAGTTGAGCTGAATGCTGATTGATTGATAGATGTATTGCTGACTCAGTAATGCTTACGACCTATGTAGAACAACAAGCAGCTGTTACTGTGCCTCCCTTAAAATATTCCTCGGCCCCATGGTGATCCCCCTCAAAATCCAGAAGCTGCAACCGCGCCAGTGTGTTTACGAGACGTAGGATCTTCGTTATTTATTATTATTTATAAATAGGAGAATCTGTGTGCTTATTCGGCTTCGTTTATTTTGACGCTCGCTGAAGCGTTAGCTTATAATTATCTTTGAGGAAAAATAAAAATACACCGTACGGTATGTTATTAATTGACTCGAACTAATTACATTTTGTTACGGTGGTTCTGATGAGTAATTTTTGTTACTGTGTAGCTCACGTTAAAAAGTTATATAAGGTGAGGTGGGGTAAGTCAAACATAGTTTTCTGTTAGACAGCTTAAATTGGATTTTATGACTAAACTGTTAACCGTATCTTTGAGTTGGCAATGACGCACATAAGAAAAAATGTTATGCTTTTATAAAATGATGAATAAATTCCAATTGATGTGTTTTGAACATGTATTTTAAATAAAAAGTGTAGGTAGGTAAAACTGTTAGTCTTCCCCCAGGTCTGGGGTAAGACTAACAATTGCAAACTTACCGTAAAATGGGGTGAATAGAAATCGCGGGGTGAATAGACACAAACTTGGAAGTTTGATAAAATTGTCTCTAGAGGCTCTCTAAGCTATTGGTAAATATTCATTTCTACTATTTATTAGACGGCAACATTTTTCCTTTATGCTGGCTACCCACAAATTTACGTCAAGTGTAATGAGAGTTAGGAAAAAAGCGGTAAAGTGAATGTGCGCTTACGAGTGATTTTATGCTGTGTAAAACTTTTTGCTTAACTTATGTTTTTCAGTGTTATCTCCTGGCAAATTTGTGTATTTATATAGTTTAGTTGATCATCTTTTACGGATAGAAAGGTGAGCGTCAATATTCAAATGTATCTCTTTTATTTTAAGTAAAATCTGGATGCTGTTACTTTTCCTTGAATTCGAGGTGAATGGATACGAGTGAGGGGTGAATAGAAACGCCTTTAGGGTGAATAGACACGAAGAAAGGGGTGAAAAGATACGAGTGAGGGGTTATTAGCAACGAAACAGGGGCTAATAGAAACGCAATTTTTAGGGTTGTCAATCGGTTGTCTCTTAAAAAAATAAATAAAAAAAAGGAATTAAAGTTAAAAATTGTGAGAAGAAATCGAAAAATATTAAAATTCTTACTGATACCTTAGTAAGTAATTCTGAATTAAAGAAAATTTCGTCAAATAAAACTGCAAGCACTTCTAGACGGCCCAGTTAGTATAAGAACGACGCTGATATTTTGAAAGATCTGATGGACTTAGAGTAGTATGCTAATATTTTGATTTTCAAAACTAAGCCCTAATGTGATTTTTATTATTTACTAGTAATTTGTACCTAATTGTAATACCTACTTGATCTCAAACCTAAGATATTTTACCAAATATGGATACGTAGTTTCTTTTGTAGCATTTTATTGTTTATGTTGGAATTTGGAGAATTCTTTTAATTATTTTTTTTTTTTTAATAATTTTAAACTTTTGTGTTTTCCGTCTTGTTTCCTAGGATAAAAATACCTACTTAGATATAACACATCTTCAAACACAGCATACCTCAGCACAATACACTAAAACACACACAATAAACTTAATTTTTTTTCACTCATACCGATACATTCTTTCATTCCACTGTTCGTACTTACTACAAGGTACCTTATACTCAATTAATACCTATAGTAAAGATAAGTTTTGACAGCCCTAGCGTTTTATTTCTATTCACCCCTCTTTCGTATCTTTTGACCCCAGTTTCCAGTTAAATAGAAATGGCCTACAATTTCCTAAATAACAAGTAACTAACGCATTTTTACATATTTTAAACATGAGTATTTGGTAAATTACAAGGAGACTCGCCATTACAAAATGCTTTAAGAACAGCTTGGATAGAGAATATGTTAGAAAATCAGCTTTAAAGTTAAAAGTTGTGTCTATACACCCCATTTTACGGTATTAAAATAATATCAACTTTATGCACTTTCCGAAACAAAATTATATTTCTTCGAATATATTCAAATAAATTTTTACTTTATTACCTTGGAATACAGTTTATATTTGCAGTATTTTTTGATTATAACAATTTGGGGCAAGACTAACGTACTATCGCAATCAGATGTACAAAACCTTTGGTTGTTAATTTAGTAAGTATGTTAGTCTTGCCCCAAATTGTTATAATAAAAAATACTGCAAGACTGTATTCCAAGGACTTTATAGTCAGTTTCGTTTTAGGACATTTATAAAATAAATAAACAGAATTAAGGAAAAACTATGCATTCTTTATTAATTTTCTTAAAATTATTAAAAAAAAAAACTTATTTCTTCTTATCATTAAGTATGGCACTAACTCAATTCAATTTTATATACCAGAGAAGCTCTATAAGCAAACAACTCGCCGTTCTTAACTTTTTCCACTGCTTCTACTAATTGTTCTCTGTTATAGAAAGCCGCTCGGTCAGTTTTTCTTACATAATTTCGTACCATTTTGCATTATTCTGTAATGAAAATATGTTAATTAAAGTAGGTAAGTTGCGTTTATATCGTAAAAGGATAATCGATTGTATTGAATTGAAAAACCGGGCAAGTACCACTTGGAGTCGCTGTATGTTGTTAACATCCTTATTTTCAGCCAATAAAAAACAAGAATTGGGTCAGAGCAATTTTATTTTTCATTTCAATTGGCTTCCGTCGTCACTTTCATTTTATTTAACCTTAAAATTATTTTTCTAGATACCTACCACAATAAAAAAAACCTCAACTGAAAAGGTTTATTACATCTGATTTGGGGGAAGACTAGCATACGTTAGTCTTCCCCCAAAAAAACTGTTTGTCTTGCCCCACTTGGATGTTTATAGGTTAAGTTTTTGTTTTGTAGAAAATTCAAGTAAATCGTTTGTTTTGCGGTAAATTAATACAGTCTGTTAGAAGAGAGTATTAATATTATGGTACTTACATTCAGAACACTTCAATTTAATCACTTTTTCATGGCAAAATGTAAGCACATGTAGGCACTCAACCGCCTTCCGAAAAGTTTGACGCTACTGACAGATTTAATTTTGTTTTGTTGGCACTACTATCGAGTGTCAGCGACATCCATGAGCTGAGCTGAGAACTTTTACGACTTTACTGTTGCACCAACATCATGGCATTGGGAATTACGCTAAACATTTCGAGATATTTTTGAGTGTTGGGCGGGTTGTTTCAAACGGTTGGTAATCGTAACATACGTACGTCAAAAAGTTACGTCCGTTAACGTAACTTTGATGATGTTTAACGTTCGTTAAATGCCGGGGCTACATTAGCAGGCGAAGATTCGTGTCGCTTTGGCGCGCAAAATATCTGTTGTCCTTGTCAGACATACACGATGTTCTTCTCATTGGCGGGCGAAGATTCAGAAATCGGCCTACGGCGAATATTCGTTGTTTAGTTGTGCGGCCGAGACGATGGAGGAAGCAGTGGCTTTGCATTATATGTCAATAAATTATTATTTATTACATGTTTACACAACAAATAAAACAAAAACAATGTAAAAAATATGCAAAAAGAACGTCAGTCCTACTTCAAAGTCTGGACGACACTGAAGTGACGTAGGTGTGACTACTCCAGAGAATATTGTCGCGACAAGTACTTTGATTTTGAAGCGCGCCACTTTACCGACAGCGCCCCGATGCTACATGATCGTCTGCGCACGAATACCCGGCAACGATGTACCCGGCCACATACATCGCCCCAGCAAATTTTATCTAGGCGACTGTCACGTGCTGTAGTTTATCTAACTTTCTTGGTATTATTGTTTATTGTTGTGGGAAATAACTTCGTGCCATTTTATAAATTAAGTCCGTTTATACTAGAAAACTGTGTACCTATAGAAAAGCTATACTTTGACGAAAAATGGATACATTTTATTTTTATTTTATATATTTGGGACAAAAAACAATTATATGTTACAATATTAATAGCCGGCTAAGGTATAATACATAGTAACCAAACATAAACATTGTCGTCCTCCGTGGCGCAGCGGTCAACACGCCTGCTTGCGACGTGGAGGCCCCGGGTTCGAACCCCGGCCAGGTCATGATGGAAAACGATCATTTCCTGATTGGCCTGGGCCTTGGATGTTTATCTATATATGTATCTATTATAAATATAGTATCGTTGAGTTAGTATCCCATAACACAAGTCTCAATCTTACTTTGGGACTAGCTCAATCTGTGTGATTTGTCCGTATATATTTATTTATTATTTATATATCCCCTACCATACACACCAAAGTAAGTAAATTACTACACTCACTCGTACTACTACATACACTTAAACATAGTTACTATGTTTAAGGCCTTAATAAGTAGGTATATGTTAAACATTGCAATCTAACAAAACACGTATATTCTATAATGTAAACATATTTTTTTTTAGAGAACGGAAACAAAATAAAACATGACGTGTAAAAGTGATCAGTGATCCTACTTGCTTAATAAACGATTTCATTTCATTTCACTAACTTCACAAAAAATGAGAAAGATCGCTTTCAATCTTCGCTTGAAAAATATAAAGATGTGTTGTTCTGTAAAGAAACAGACAACAACAGTAATATAAAAAAAAAAACAAACAACTTGGGCTGCTAAACACCTTTCTTTTTCTTTTTACGGTACTTGTATCATCATCAGATGAACTACCTACTATCGTCAATACAAAACTCGCGAATACAAAAGGGAGTTTATGTTGTTTTCATTAATTGACACCACGGCGGACTAAACACAACTTGACATAAGTTACGTTAACCAGTGCTCAGAGCATCGGTTAAAGTAATCGTATTTTTTTGCGTGCGTTGACGTTTACGTATTGTGAAACAACTCATTTTTTGACTTGACGATGGTTAGCACCATTTTTAACTTTTACGCATGCGTTAAGTGAACGTGAAACAACCCGTCAGTTTATCGTAATCGTATCTTTTTTTGCGTGCGTTAACGTTTACGTATTGTGAAACAACTCATTTTTTGACTTGACGATGGTTAGCACCATTTTTAACTTTTACGCATGCGTTAAGTGAACGTGAAACAACCCGTCAGTTATCGTAATCGTATCTTTTTTGCGTGCGTTAACGTTTACGTATTGTGAAACAACTCATTTTTTGACTTGACGATGGTTAGCACCATTTTTAACTTTTACGCATGCGTTAAGTGAACGTGAAACAACCCGTCAGTTTATCGTAATCGTATCTTTTTTTGCGTGCGTTAACGTTTACGTATTGTGAAACAACTCATTTTTTGACTTGACGATGGTTAGCACCATTTTTAACTTTTACGCATGCGTTAAGTGAACGTGAAACAACCCGCCCTTATTCTTGCCCCAGTGATAGTCTTACCCCACCCCACCTTAGTTCTGTTTTTATCGCATTAAAGAATAGTTTAGTTTTCTTTCTAAGTACGATTTCATACATAAATACCGGTAAAAGGATTGTTATGGTAAAATTATCTCATCTTCCAAGTGTTAAACAGCGTACTTACCTAGTTTTGACCAGAAAAATCTATATGGAAAACTACACACCTAGGTATATTTGAATTTAAGCTGTAAATTGCGGAAATTCAAATACCTACTCGTAAATTTTTCCTAGGCATTTTTGTTTTCACAAGAAACTGTTCAACTTTCAAGAACATTTTTGTTTTGACGACAACAATCTCGCGACCACCATCACGCCTCATCACAACGTTTTCCCGCACCATTATTTCATTAGCGTCCATTACGACTTCTTTTGTATTTGCTCGCCTTCTAAGGATCCTAGCGGGATAATAAACGCCTTCTTTCTAGGTTCTTTCTTTCTAGTTAGGTCGTTCCAGTGTTCGGCGTGTTCAAAGAAATAACAAACGCGATAAGGTGCGGCCGAGTGAACGTGCTGTTCATCCCCATCTTAATTAAATTCAACCAAATATCAACTTTATATAAATAATAATTATGTTGATTTCAGAGTGATTAGCTTTATCGAAAATTTATAATGCTGTAAAAGCTAAAATGTTTGAAGTTGGAGCGAGTTTGTAAGGAATTACTATTAGACACTTATTAAAAATACCCATTTGTTTAAATTTTTGGCAAATATATCGCAATTTTTCTGTTTTTTTTTTATTACTTGTCAGTATTTAGACGGTAGATTGATTGGAGATGATGCATCTCGTCTGTAGTCACTGCGCATTCCATCAAAAAATTGGGAACGGCGAGCAAATCGATTGCATCAATCATCCCTTTGAGAATTATAGCGTGTTGATTCCACCCAGGTTGGTGGGCTATTAATTAGACAATAGGCTATCAACATATCATAATCGTACCTATTGTTCTACCCCCATTGTGACAATTAAGGCATAATGGTCTAGTTCTTTAGAGTTCCGTACTCAAAGGGATATATGTACTTTCTTGCCTCCGTGGCGTAGCGGTAGCGAACGCGGCCGCTGCGCAAGGAGGCGTGGGTTCGATCCCCGCGCAGGGCAAATATTTGTATGCATGAATATGAATATTTGCACTGGTCTGGTCGTGCCTCGGAGAGCACGTAAAGCCGTTGGTCCCGGTTGCCATACGAACATCTAGTGGTATTCGTTACGGGTTGTTGGAGCCCTCAAAAGTCCAACAATTGGGCTAACTACAATTCTTCGATGTCGCCTTCGGGTTGTGGAGGTCAGAAGGCAATCGCTTCACGGAAAATATCGAAGTTTAGCCAAAATCAGCAGTTAGACTGGTAAAGCGGACCCCAGACTCCAAAGCTGAAAAAGCTTTGGATGCGACTGGGATTAACGCTAAGATGATGATGATGATCTTGGACACCATTGACTGATTAGAAGGTGAAGGAAAACATCTTAAGGAAACCTGGAAAGCGTGGTGATTACGCTTAATCCTTCTCTGTATGAAAGGAGCTACCTGTGCCCAGCAGGGGTATGATAAAAAGGTGGATGATGATGACACAAAGGGTAAACACGGGACCCTAGGTACATATATCGAGGACTTCATTGTTTGTCTGTCACGAGGCAGTATCTCATGGATGGAGACGGTTGAAAATTTCACAAATGATGTATTGATACCATAACTTAAATAAATACTAAAACCATTTTTTTTTGTATAGGGAATGGTACGAATCCCTTCGAGCGCGATCTCGACTTGAGTCAGTTTTTCTTAAATTAATCACACTAGTGTTTGGAGATACTTCGTTCGTAATCTATTAAAAAAAATGTTGGAAGTATTCGGCGAATATGTTTGCAACGCGATTTAATATAAATATTATCATCCCAATGACCCAAGATAGGTTTGACTTGGGGTCAGTACTGTTTATGATTTCTGAATTCAACTTATTATTTTAACTGCCTGACCTACTCAGGTCAGATTTTGTTAGAAACTTCTCTTTCCAAAGACAAACGAATTAAAAAGGATATGAGCAATTTGCTGTCTACGAATTACAATGGACAGTCCGCTTAATATGACCGTGGGAATAAGCGACCGCATCGCAATTAACGGGGCAAATAGCATGTGAAATGAGGGGAAATCACTCTCTCGATGGCCATCAGTGAAAACAGGTTAGGATGACGTAGAATAATTAGCCAAGTATGGTATACAAAGATAATAATAGTGTTCTGCGATGTACCTATGGTCTATTCAACTCTCGTAATGGGTAGGTAGCTTCTCTTCAAGTTGACGTAAAGAGTTCACTGCACTGCTAGGTACCTATATGAATATTATAGTCGTATAGTAGTAATCTACTACGCTTTGAAATGAACAACTGGCGTGTTCTTTCCAATTTGGTTTATTTGAACTAAATTGATATCAATATAGCTTCTTATACCAATTTTAAATGATTTAGGCCTTGGATATTATAATAAAAAAAGTCGTGGTGGCCTAGTGGTTAAAACACCAGCCTCTCAAATATGAGTGTGCGGGTTCGATTTCAGGTCAGGCAAGTACCAATGTAACTTTTCTAAGTTATATGTACTTTCTAAGTATGTATATCTTGGACACCAATGACTGATTAAAACGGTGAAGCAAAACATCTTGAGGAAATCTGGACTTTCAAGTCTGAAATCGCCAACCCGCATTGAGTTACCGTGGTGATTACTCTTAATTTTTCTCTGTATGAGAGGGGACCTGTGCCCAGTAGTTGGACGATAAAAAGGTTGATGATGATGATTATAATAATTAAGAGTTCAATAAAATTGCAAATTCTTATCTAAATTAATTTATTAATTAATGAGACAGAGTACTAGAAAAGTTACATAACTCTTAAATTAAAATGAATTGTTCTTATAATTATTCCTCTCAACGAGTTTAAATACTATGTTGCGCAATCTCTTTAAATATTTTAATTACATGGCCCAATATAATATTTACGAACATGCTTCTATATATTGCTATTCAAACAGGCAAAACGCCATAATATTTCTATAAAAACTTGTATTTAAACATTTATTCATTGAAATGAACAGTAGAAAAGTTGTAACATTTGCGACCAGTACGCATTCTATATTTGAAAAGACTACGTTAACAGAGGTTGACGATTTCGTCGCTCATTTCTGTGCGCCGGCGCTTCGGTGGTTTCACTGTGGGTTCGTCGTCATCCTCTTCAATTATCTCCATGTCACTGTCACTGTCTTCCCTAGTCCTGGATGTGGAAGGACCAGGTTTCGGGTCATTGCCGTTGGAACCATTAGCCGGTTTTTCTTCTTCTTTTGGAGCCGGCATTGGGGCGTCCGTGTCAGTCACAAGCCGCCAGGATCTTTCTTCATCTTCCTGCTGTAACCTGACCCTGACCTCGTAGTTTTGTAGGAAGTCATCGACTAACAGTGCACAGCCGTCATTGAGACCTATTTCTTCCAGGGTTTTGTCGTTGTTGTGGTCAGTTTCTCCGGGTTCTGAGGATAGGACAACCAGACCTTTGCCCTCGACGGTAGCGTCGGGCGCCTGCATATTGAGTCCCTCCTTGAAGGCAGTCGTGAGATCTTTGAGTGTAAGTTGCTTCAAGTTGCAAGCGAGACCTACTTCTGGTTTTGGCGCGCACACGTAACATTTTGGATTGGGTGGTGTTAGTGCTGGAAGGAAAAAAATTATAAAGATTTTAATTTTTTATTATCATCATTGACAGCCTCGTCCCACCCACTGCTTCCTAGGTTTTTATATTAAGTAAATTTTCAGAAAGTGAGTGAAGTGATGTCTTCTTATTGTGTTTTAGTAAGCGAATTATGGGAGATGGATTATTATTCTTCACGCTCAAACGGAAGTACCAATTTAGATGAAATTTGGTAATAGATATAAGATACTTTTTACCCTGGTATCCCCATGGGATCGATATTAACGCGGATGAAACCGCGGGGCGCGGCTAGTATTACCATAACATGATTAGTTGCAAAAGTTAACAGATAAAATATGATGTATATGCGTATTCTATGATATAGCTAGCATGCTAAAATAAATGCTGAGTTCCGACTTACTCTTCTCCGGTACAAACAGCTGACCACGATGGTTGACCTTGGGCCGCAGATACACACTGGTGCAGTTCTGTATCTCGCCCCGAAGCACGCTCTGCGCGCGCAGTACCGCGAGTCCGGCCACTATAGCATTGGCCGTTGCTATAGCTGGGATTATGTTGCCAGCCATTGCTGTAGGACAAGAAACAATAATTGTTTTAAATCCATGATACCTCCATATCCATACTAATATTATGAAGTTTAAGAGTTTGAACACGCTAATCTCAGGAAGTACTAGTTCAAATTGAACAAATATTATTGTGTTGGAAAGTCCATATCGAAGTTTTAGGCTATATTACATCGGGCGGTGAGCAGTGGGCAGCTCGCCGCCCGGTAAGGACCATGCCCAAGTCGACGGCACGTTGGTCGCGCGCGTCTCAAAGAGATTTCAGCACATCGTGACGGGGTCCACAAAGACCGATGCCTCCTGGGTCAGGGTTGCGGATTGGTTAAAAAGCCGTGGTCCTGGCCTACAGGCAAGTGAAGGAACACGGGTGGGTTTTAATCAGTAAAAGTCTGACGCCATTCCGCTCCCCGCCCAGAGCGGGAGAGGTCATTTGATGATTACCCATTCCAAGCAAAAAAAAAAGAAGGGTATATAACATCTCACTGCAACCAATAGGAGTGAAAAATCAGTGGGAAATATGGAAAAGACGGAGAAAATTATTCATCTTTTTTCTTTCGCCATCTTAAAATATGTAATAAAACATCTTGATCGCGATCAAATTAACAGAAATTGATGCGGACGAAGTCTCGGGAAACAGTCCATTATAAATTTCAAAGAGAGCTCATCTAGTCACACAGACTAGATGTTGTATACTCATGGCTTTGGCGGAAGTTTCAATAAAAGACAGTCTAACAGTTTGCTAGTGGCGGCATCCATCGCACGCGCGGACTACTCGGGATTTTGTAGCAAACTGAATTTTTGTTGTTGTAGTCAGACGACGACGCCATCTATTGGCAACCGACTTTAAGAAAAAGAGTGGTATGTTTTGCACCTTCGTGATCTTCGCGCCATTATTTGTTTTTATTATGAAGTACAAATAGTATTTTCTTGCATAAATAACACAGTTCACGGTTCTGAGTAATAACTCAGATGTATGAACTCCCCTAATAGGCTATTTGACAGTATTCAATTTTTGTGATTTTTTGCTTTAATTGCATAAAATGAGGGTTCTTTATGTCATTTACAATGAGTTTTAATAAAAAATAATAACAATTAATATATCCAAAACACAAAAATATATTTGGCTTTTTGTTTCTCGCGCCACACATTGTGAAACGATCCGGATTGGTTAATGTCGCGATGACGTCATACGCGCATCAACGCTTGTTTTCGGCAAACTTATAAACTGTTTTTCGGGGGTTTTTATCGATTTATTTGTACAACCCGGTACAGCACACCACTTGTAAACCATTTTATTAGATAACAACAACAAATAATAAATAAAAACAAACACCACTTAGAACCGAAAACCGCTTGTACAAAGCTCGACGCCATATTGCTGAATAAATCGTTTTCGCGGCTTATTTGAATTTTGAATTTTTATTTGCATATTTCTTACGAAATACGTATTTAAAATTAAAAAAAAAAATACTTTCGGTGAACTTCTTAACCGCAACCAAGTAATTCAAGATAAAAATTATAAATCTGTCAAATAGCCTATTACTAATCAAAGTATAAACGGGTACTTATCCTTAACTTTTAAATAAACCACGCAGTAGACAATGGCACAATGTACGGTGTAATCTGCCAAAAAACCGCGTGTGACGATGGCGCGCAAAGATTACCGAATCTAGCCGAACGTTTTAACGCTTGCGCTCGGGTGTAATAGGTAATCTTCAGCAAGGAGTTGAGAACTGAGGTTGCGTGTACAGGCACGCAATCACGCATTTATTTTATTTGACGATTCAACCCCCACAAATATCTGACTTGCCCCCCTCTAAGCCAGAAGCTGGGTACGCCCATGCTCAGAACCAGTTTATGCTCTCATTTTTCTATTCTATCAGTCACATAAAATCTTTTGCAGAAATTTACTTACATTTGATCTCAAACCTGGACTTGAGTGGTATATTGAAGATGTGCGCACGTATATTAGCGCAGGCCGTAACAAAGTCCATGGCGCTCTTCTCGTCCTTGTCCCAAACCAGGTGATCGCCTTCCGCGCGACCCTTGAGATCCTTTTGTAGAGCACTGCAGCTTGCAGCAAATACCTGGAAATATATATTTTTTATATAATAAAAAAAAAAAACAATGTTCAACGAACTTATAGGTATAACATAAAGATTTTTAAAATTAATCTTTATGTTGGGTTTTCATAGAAGAAATTTCATTAACAGTATAAGCTAATTTTGTTTTACCTACTTTTTAAAGATTTTTTTTTATTACAATAGTATTTTTTTTTATTTCAATTTTTATTATTGTTTCAATTATTTTTTTAATCATAAATATGTATATACAACATGTAATGTAATTAACGCAAACCCTCAAACACCCCAATTAGTATACTATGTTATAATCATAATACATACACTGAATTTTTAATTTAACATGGATTCTTATTTATACCAATTCTTAGAGAACGAAGACCTTAAAGTTCTTTGGAATAAGGTTTTGTTTTCATTATCATTTATTGAATGATTAAATACCTACAGGCAATGTGCCAGGCCCACTGCCACCTAAGTGTTGCAATTCTTCAGGCTATATCGGTTACTCTCGTTCTTCTGCAGACCTCCTCATTCATATGACAATAATTTCCATAGTTTTAATTACTTTTGGGATAAAGAAAATCCTATACTAAATATGATATAAACCCATTCAGTAAATGATTCTGAACAAAATATATTTAGGAAGTGCATTACATAATTAATTTACATGTTGCATAATGTGTAATAGTAGCTTAATTATCTGTCATATGGACCTAATTATTTGAAATTTAAATATTTTTTTAATTTAGATAGTTAAGAAAACACATGCTCAGATTGTGTCTTGTAAGTAAATAAAATTACCTGTGCACATTCATGCACTGACCATGTCCTCTGATCAGGCAATCCAGAATGCTGTGCTGGTGGATCATCCTTTCCTGGCAAGTTATTCCACACAAGAGGAGTAGGCGGCCTGCGTTTCTTCCAAAGATTCTCCATTGACAGCAAGTAACGGATGTCATCCCCAAACAATTTGCTGAATAGTTTCTCAGGATCATAGTTACTTTCAGCAGCCCATGCCCGAGTGCTCTTCCTCTCTACATTCCCTGATGTGGTTCCTGCTGTTGACAATGCTGATGCACCAGCTTCCCCTGCGGCCTCAGGGTCTGCCGTATCAGGACTAACGTCTTGATCAGGGTCTTCCTCACCGAATAGCTGATTGAAGAGATGCTTGGCCCATACAATGCAGTGGATTGGTTCAGATGGAGTATTACGTATTGTGCAGCCAGGGAAAGTTTTCTGTGGGGCTTTTGGCTGACATTCATAGCACTGTGTCAAGCCTTTTTTGATGAGTTCAACCTGTTAAAAAAAATAATTTCTTGAATTGAGTTGAATTTACTTCTTGAATGAACCCGAATTCACTTATGGAGAAACCTTAATTTACATAAAATCTTTACGACCATACATAGAAAATCACCATTATCATTATATCATTATTCGTCATGATGGCCTAGTGGTTAAAACACCAGCCTCTCAAGTATGAATGTGTGGGTACGATTTGAGGTCAGGCAAGTACCAATGTAACTTTTACAAAGTTATATGTACTTTCTAAGTATATCTTGGGACACCAATGACTGATTTTTATTTTATTTATTATGGGACAATAAACAGCTACAATAAAAAAAAATTACAAACAATAGTATAACAATATAGGTAGTATAACAAAAAAAAAAAAAAAAAAAAAAAATGTTTATTACCATTGGTTTGAACATAACAACACAAAATATTAATCACAAACTAATAAGAACGCAAGTGTTTTGGATGAACTCTGGCACCCAATTTAAGATTTAACTTGTGTTTAAGGTGCCAGGGTCCTCGCTATAGATGTTAGTCAAACACAATATAATATTAAATACTATATAGTGTGTAATTATATAGTTATGCGTGTGATATCTGCAGTAAATCTTCAGTACTATCATAATTTTGATTAGTTAACCACTTCGTCACCTCGGTCTTACATTTGTATCGGCACATAGGTGCAATGTCGCAGACTTTATTTATTTTATTATAAATATGGTTTGACAGCACTTCATAATGACGGTGAGCAAGGGCAGTTCTACATCCATGAGTGGAGCATACTTCATAGTGTCTGCGCTTTCGGGTTGCATTTGGGTTATATACCACCGAGGGATGCTTACGTAGAATTGTGCCAAGAACAAAGAGCTGCCTCACCGTGAGGACCCTACATTCATTGTAAAGTGACATGGTGGGGTATCTAAACGGTTTCGAGGTCATAACTTTGAGGACAGCTCTCTGTGCTCGTTCCAGAGGGAGCAGGGTTGTCTTGGTGGTTCCACCCCAAACAGTTATGCAATAATTTATTAAACTTTGGCATAAAGCATAATAAACGGTTTTTAAAGTTTCTACTCCTGCAGAGTGCCTTAATTTTTTAAAAATAAATATACATTTTCGGACTCGTGGTATAAGAGCACTAATTTGAGGTTTCCAGCTCAAGGAACTATCCACATAGACTCCGAGATACTTGACAGACTCAGATCTTGTAAGTTGAGGACAACCACACTGTGAAGAGGACAGACCAAGTGTGCAAGTATGAGCTCTAAGCACCATTGTGTCAGGTGGTGGGAGTTTGGAAGATTGCAAGGAAAAAGGTAAGTATACAGTTTTTTTAAGATTCAAGGTCAAGATGTTATTCGACAACCATTTCATCACTGAGTTTAAGGCGTGTTCCGCGTATTTTATAGTCTCTGACCAATTACTACCATGAAGTAGTAGTGCCGTATCATCTGCGTAAGTAAAAATCGAACAGTTTGTTAGAGACATCTTACATAAATTATTAATATAAATTAGAAATAGGGTAGGTCCTAAGATCGAGCCCTGGGGAACGCCATAGGTCAGCAATTTGGTGTCACTAACAACATCGTTAATTTTAACGCACTGGGTCCTATCATGTAAGTAATCCTGGAAGATTTTCAGGGAATGGCCGCGAATACCGGTAGCTTCTAGTTTAGATAACAGGTGCGGAACAGACACAGTGTCAAATGCCTTGGAAAGATCAAGGAAGATGGCCAAACATTTCATTTTACTGTCTAGTTTAGATACTACATGATCTACCAAGGCAGCAACAGCATTTTCGGTCGATCTGCCACCTCTAAAACCGTACTGATTGTTGCTTAATAATTTGTGTGACTCGAGAAAGCTAACTAACCTTTTATTAAGGATTTTTTCTAGTACCTTAGAGATGGCAGGCAGGATCGAGATCGGCCTATAATTATCTACACTGTGCCTGTCACCACTCTTGAAAATTGGGTGAACAACAGCTCTTTTGAAGACCCTAGGAAAACAACCTGTCGAAATAGAGCGATTACAGATATGAGTAATGACTGGGACAAGCGCAGGCAGACATGATTTTAGCAGTCTCGAAGATATACCGTCCCAACCCACAGCAGCATCCGAGCGTAATCCAACAATGAGATTTGCGACCTCCGCTTCATCTGTGTGAAGTAGTACTAGCGAGTTCGAAGGACAGGCATCGAGAGAGTATTCAGGAGTAGCCGTAGATGATAAGAATTTTTCAGCCAAGTTCTTGCCGCAATCCGCAAAAAATTCATTGACTTTATTTGCTGAAATCTTTTCATTCGAAAACAACTTTAATAATATATTAGGAGATTTTGAACTTTGACTAGATCCGGTTATATTTTTAATGACTTTCCATGTCGCTTTGGGGTTGCTTTTCGCCACTTCAAACTCGTCTCTTTCATATGCATGTTTTAAATTTTTGAGCAGTTTGTTGCAATAATTACGGTAGCGTTTATATGTAACCGAGAGAATGTAGTTTTCAGGGTCTGCCTTTAGCTTTTTAGCCATATTATCCCTATTTCGAATACAGCGAAGCAGACCATTTGTGATCCATGTGATAACAATATTGCAGCCCACTACATTATCCGCATGTTAACAATATAAGGAATAAGGTAAAAAGAGCACCACTAGATGAGCATTATTCAGTATAAGCAATATATATATGCATAATTAAGAACACCGGAACACAATATAAATTTTAAATAATACTGGAATTAATAACAAGGGTTTATTCCTTATTATCACAAACAAGAATTAAGACCAAAACAAAAATAAATAAAGAAAATAAAAAAACAAAAAAAAAAAATTAAAAAAAAGAAACTGATAAGGTGAAGGAAAACATCTTGAGGAAACCTGGACTTTCAAATGTAAAATCTTCAACGTCATTGAGCAAGCGTGGTGATTATGCACAAACCCTTCTGTATGAGAGGAGACCTGTGCCCAGCAGTGGCACGATAAAAAAGTTGATGATGATTGATAATAATGAATCGGAAGATAGCTTTGTAATAAGGAGTATATGTCAAACAAACATATCAATATAAAATCATCTAAATACATTTTTCTAAATTATGTTTCTTTGTTATTAATTTCATTGTCTTGTACCTATTTCATTATTACTCCAAATTTCTTATATTGTTATTTTTGTAATAATGTGTGAGCAATATTATTATGTTAATAGATTTATTTGATGCATCAATTGAAATAAATGCATAGATCCTATACATAATGCTAACATAAATAGTTGACATTGGTCAACTATTTATGCCGAAAGCAAAAGAAAAAAGATTATTGATGTTCAAAGTGCTGATCTAAGACTTATTAGAATAAATAACAATTGAATATTTTTTTTTAAAGTTAGGTAAATCGTCATTACTTTGTACTTTCAGGAATATATTAGATTCTTCTTCTCAAGCTGAAATTCAGTATTACCTGTCCTGCATATCCAGCAGTGCCTGTTTCAATCAGTGGCACATCAGCAGCAAGACACATCCTGTTCACATGGTTACGTGCCACACGGTTGTCCAATGCATTCATCACAATTTGGAACTGTTTGAAGTAGCTGACACCATAATCATTGCTGGAATAATAGAAAAAATATGAATTAGGTATTTTTGTTTACAAATACTAGTATGTGCAAATTTAGAGTTTGGCAACATTGAATCTGTTGTATTTGGCTCAGCATAAAATGGAATAGAACAGCACCTTTTAATTGAAGGATTGAAGTTCATAATCTGATTAGATTATTTCTCACCTATGTTGAGGTCAGCTTCCAGTCTGACTGGATGCATTTGCCAGTATTTTACATTGAGACTGCTTATCTGACCACCACAGCCCAGATACTGGGTAACACATTACCCTCTGTAAGACTGATAATCACTTTCATTTCAACAATTACAAAAAATAATGAATCACGTCGTTCTTAAGCAGCTACGCTGTTGACACAATTGATATTACGCACACAGATTCCAGAGACGAACATTCAAAGACGCAAATCCGACAAACCTGATAACACTGTCATGATGTGCTACGATGTTGACGTTAGGGTTGAAGCTGAGCGCGCTGTCTTTAGCTACCTGCGCCTTTGACTTGCCAACATGCTCTTTGTGGAAAAGAAACTGACGATTCAAGTTGCTTACGTCGATAGTATCAAGGTCGATCTGAAAAATAAACCCATGAGTAATGTCTTGCATTCCTACAAAAAATCAATCTCATAGTAAAACAAACTTAGCACATACAATTTCAATGTTAGGAAAGCCGGTTAGCACGAGATTCTTCAATATTTCACAACCTATACCGCCGGCCCCTACAACCAAAATCTTAGAATTAGCTATAGCTTCCGTCAACTTTTCATCAAAGACACCAGCCACCCGTGCTACCATCTTGGTTTTGATAAATAAAAACTATTGCGAGGAATTATAACAATTATTTGCAGTATTTTATTAATGTTACAAGATAAACGCTACGCTAGCTGAGGATTCATTAGTCAACTGTCAAAATTGGCGTCAGTTCCTTATACGTCCTGAAATCGAATAGTTATAATATTTTGAAGAAACTCACTCGTTTTTAATTTCGATCAACTTGCAGTCAAATGTATGTTTTAATATAATTATTTTAATAAAAGAGCAAAGTAGTAAATTACATATTTTTAAACATATTGATTTTGCAAAAATATATTCTATATTTCTAGACGAAATGGTAACCTACGTTTAGTTGTTTATCGCATTTCACACCTTTAAAGTAAAACCGTTACTAAAGCCGCGATCAGACGATACGATCCATCGTGCCCTAAGCCCCTAAGTCCCGATGGATTGGATGGTATGATCGCTGTTAGGCTGTTAGTGTCCCTAAATCGGGCGATCGAGAGTGCCCGACCGCCCTAACACCCTAAGTCCCGATGAATCGTGTCGTGTGATCGCAGTTAGAGACTTCAGTGGCAGCGCGGCGTTCGTCATGAAAAGACGTCATTGAAGTGAAAATGGCTACGCAACGTGAGAGAGAAATAATACTCAACGTATTGGATGTTTATAAAGACTTAACTTATTTGTGGAATAAAACCCAAAACAAAAGATGATCAAATTGTCCAGAATTCATTCGGACATAATTTCTAAAGTCCTCCGGCTCTAACACACACAAAATGTTCATGTTACACAATTTATTTCTCAAGAGTAAATAGTCCTTCATCCAACATCTTCTTTTCTTCTTTTTTTTTACTACACCTGCTGTTGCTGCGAGAGCGATTCCAAGTTTCTGATGCTTCGAAAGCGTAGGCGCCATCTTCACCGGTCGACGTTCGGCTGCCAAGTGAGTTAGGGTGGCGAAATCGTGTAGTGTAATCAGGACGCCCAATCTATCGAGCCCTGCTCATCGACCCGATTAATCGTGCCGTCTGATCGCGGCTTAAACGAAATTATGAAATTATACAGTATGTAAAGAAAACCCTGTCCGATTAGGGTTGCCAGATGGTCGGGAATCGTCTGGATTCTCCCGACTTTTTCAGTGAACTCCAGACTCCAGACAAATCTCAAAATCTCCCGAAAAACGACTATTTCTAAAATTTCCTATGAAAAATAATTCAAAAATTGAAAGATACTAACGATCATCTAATTAAAGCAATTTGTAATTGCCATGTTATAAACAATTGCGTCAAGTATGCAATAAAAGCTTTGTCAGTAGACATTGAAAGCATTGTCATTGAGATATACAATGAATTTAGCTACCTCTACGAGAACTGAAAAATTAAAAGAATGTTTACTATTTGCTAGTATCGAGTATAACAATCTTCTTCGGCATGATCCAACAAGGTGGCTATCTCATAAGCACGCTATAGATCGTTTATTGCATTGCTGACCTGCCGTAAAACAGTATTTTTTGTTGAAAGGTGAAGTAAAAGTAGCCTTTTTGATAATATTGATGGGGTTGACGGAACCAAACATGAAGGTATTTCCGATTTCCGAAGCATATTTTTACTTCATACATAGCATTGGAAAGTGATCATCATTTCAGCCGAAAGACCTCCACTGCTGGACATAGGCCTCCCCCAAGGTTCTCCACGACGACAGTCCTGCACCTCCCGCATCTAGCGGTTTCCCGCGACCTTCACCAGGTCATCGGTCCACCTTGTCGGGGGCCTACCCACGCTGCGTCTTCCGGTGTGTGGTCGCCACTCGAGAACCCGTCGGCCGCATCGAGCATCGGTCCTACGGGCAATGTGCCCAGCCCACTGCCACTTTAGTGTTGCAATTCTACGGGCTATGTCGGCTACTCTCGTTCTTCTGCGGATCTCGTCGTTCCTGATACGATCGCGCAGTGAAACCCCAAGCATATCCTTCTCTATTGCCCTTGAGTGAATTTGAGCATTCTTATAAGGTCCATTGTTACCGACCACGTCTCAATTCCATAAGTCATCACTGGCAACACACACTGATCGAAGATTTTTGTCTTGAGATACTGCCGTATTTTGGACGGGAAGATTCTACGTAGCTTCCGGAAAGCAGCCCAGCCGAGTTGGATTCGACGATTGACCTCTTTCTCGAAGTTGGACCATCCTAACTGGGTAGTTTGTCCCAGGTACACGTAACTGTCAACAACTTCGAGAACAGAGTCTCCAATCTTTATAGGAGTCGGTTGGCATTAGACATGACTTTCGTCTTGTCCATGTTCATTTTAAGTACCGACTCGCTCGAAGGCTCTACTGAGGTCTTCGAGCATTGTACTCAGGTCCTCCGCGGTCTCAGCCATGACTACGATATCATCAGCAAACCGAAGGTGTGTAATGTACTCGCCATTGATGTTGATGCCCAGTTCTTTCCAGTCCAGAAACTTGAAAACATCCTCCAATGCAGCGGTGAACAGTTTCGGGGAGATAACATCTCCCTGTCTGACACCACGCTGTAGAGGTTTTGGTTACGAGGTCTGGTTGGAGTTACTGATTAGGCTAAACTTTGAAGAAACGTCGTTAAAGGAGTTAAATTATTGGAATCAGTGAAGTCTAATACTAAATGTGGTAAAATAGACAATAAGCCTGCGTGCTTATTGTCTTGGTGCATTGTTAATTATTTTTTAAATAAATGTCATTTTTCTTATTAATATTTTATTTCTCCCGACAAAAATCCCAAAATCCCGACTTTTCTAATCGTTTTCCAGATATTTTGATATTCTGATCTGGCAACCCTATGTCCGATCCGTGAAGGTATTGTTAGGTATCGATAACTGATTATAATAATGCCTACAAAGCCGGTCTAAACTTAAAAAAAAATCCCCCTAAAAAAATAAATATTATTTCGAAAAAGCGAGGTAACTTAATGCATGTGCGGTAGACAACACGTTAGGCATACATCCTCGGGTGACGGGGGGCAGGACACGCGGCACGTGGTCGCATCGCTATTCGCTCCGTCAGAAATGGTGTTGTCACTTTTTAAAAATTACAAAATTTTGGGGAAGTTGGAATTAATTCGCGACAAAAAAAGATTATTTCAAAATTCATTAGTATTGTTACTATGATGATTATGTAAAATTTAATATTTTATTTGGCCATGTGTTTACCTAACCTTTATTATCCTTACGGGTCGGACAGGGTTTTCTTTACATATTGTATAGGAAAGCTAATATTTGAAAATAGTCATTAATATTATTGTAAATAAAATCTAAGTTCTGGGTTTTTTTAAGATTTAAGATAACGTATCTCGAACGAACTACACTCGAAGTTAATGACGAGTATATATACCTAGGGCAAGTTACAGCCCAACTAGGTAGGTCCAAATTCGAGAAAGAGGTGTCTCGTCTTATCCAGCGCGGCTGCGTAGCGTTCGGGAAGCTACGCTATATCTTCTCGACGTCAAAGATACCACAGTGTCTCAAGACTAAAGTCTTTAAGCAGTGTATGTTGCCAGTGATGACTTACGGAACTGA
This sequence comes from Sesamia nonagrioides, assembly GCA_017933935.1. Lineage (NCBI taxonomy): Eukaryota > Metazoa > Arthropoda > Insecta > Lepidoptera > Noctuidae > Sesamia > Sesamia nonagrioides. Next base: position 7,802 of record JADWQK010000717.1, on the reverse strand, counting down.
AACGTGGTCGCTCACAATGGGCCTCATACGAAGGCTCTGAGTCACACAAAGGGCAATGGAATGAGGAGATCCGCAGAAGAACCAAAGTCACCGATATAGCTCTGCGAGTCACTAAACTTAAGTGGCAGTGGGCCGGGCACATTGCTCGTAGAACCGATGGCCGATGGGGCAATAAGGTTCTGGAGTGGCGGCCACGTACTGGAAGAAGCAGAGTAGGGAGACCCCCAACAAGGTGGACCGATGACCTGGTGATGGTCGCGGGAAGCCGATGGATGCGGGCAGCACAAGGCCGGTCGGCGTGGAAAGCCTTGGGGGAGGCCTTTGTCCAGCAGTGGACATCTATAGGCTGAAGAAGAAGAAGAAGAGAAGAAGCGATACTAAAATACCGGTTAAGGGTTACGAAGTTTATTAGCAACGAAGGCACAGTCGGTAGTAGGCAATGACAAGTAGAATGTAGCTGACGTTGCACCGAAGTCGTAAACACAAAACTACAGATGCTAGTTCATTTAGTACTCAAAGTTCTAGTCACAGTTGTCGCAGTAGGTATTCTCAAAGATCACTTCTTAACTGTCGCTTGTTTTCGTATCGCTAGTCGAATTCAGACTGACTGTGTGCTGGCGTCACGGCGCTATATATAGGTCAGCTGTTCGATCAGCTGACCTATATATTCCACTTCCACTTCGTAGCCTTCTCTGCGACCCCGAGTTGGGGGCGCGAGGAGACGGTTTGGGGGCTCCTTTATGGCCCCATGACCGTGGCCTTTGTCTCTCGGTCCCCAAAAATGAGGACCCGTCATTGGGTTACACCCTAGGGGTGCCATCTTCGCACACCTAAGACGACGCCGCGAGGGTGTGCCTTTCCTCCGGCGGTGGTCGGTGTGTCTTTGTTGTGTGTGACTGTAGGAGCGCCCGAAGTGTTTCACGACGCCCGTGCGACCAGACCCCTACCAGGTTGGATCTCAGGTTGCCCCTGAGAAGGCCCAGCAAGAGTCGATCAAGCAACAGGGCGTCGGCTTTGGTTGGCGCTCCGCTACAGTGGGTGATTACCCCGACCCCCTAACAGCTCAACCAGTTATGTACAGTAGGCTGCGGGGATGCGGGGGGTGGTATGTGTAACGAGCGGTTTGTAGGTGTGTGTTCACCGCTCGTGTGGTGTTCTGTGTGTGTGCCTGTATGTGGAGTAGTGCATGTGTGTTCGTCGCGCGCATAGCGCCTATATAAATATAGTCCGCAATGCGCACGGCGGTGTCGTGTTGCGAATGTTAAGTGTATACAGTATGTTAAATAACAGAGGGCGTTCCCTTAAACTCGTTAATATATATCATTAATAGATTAAAATAAAAATATCAGCATAGAAAAATAAGCATAAAAAAATCCGAATAAAAAAAAATTCTAATTGGAAATAAATTTGAATAATGTTTCGTTCTCAAACTCTGCTGCGTGTTAGGAGTTTGAGGGCTTGAAATGAGTAGGCGACACCAGGAATTCCTTAAAACTTGTCTGTATTTAGAGTATTACAATGAAATAATAATGTTAAGTATATGTGATACGTAGCGCGTGCAAAGCAGTAGTAGTTCTAGAAGAAACATTTTATACAAAAAAACCGTTGACGCGTAGCTCGGTGGCTATTGGTCGATCGCATGCGTAGACGACCAATTGCTGTTAAGGAGATGGTAGCTACAGTTCTTAAGGCGAAGTTCATCTATTAAGGCGAAGTCTGAACATGCCCCCGGGCTTGGAAGTAGGTACCGACGTCCAATACCTTTTCTTCATCTTCATCATTAAACAGAGGACAGATTCGAGGAAATGCACGTCTGATGACTCCTGACTTCGTTTGGATATCAGCCACTCGAGAGATTCCATCCTTTCCTGGTATTGTCGAGATGACCCGCCCCAAGCTCCATTTCAGTGGCGGCGTGTTGTCCTCCTTGATAATGACCAATGTGTTCGGCTTCAAATCACGCCCGTGTTGTCTCCATTTGGTCCTGGTTTGCATTTCTGAGATGTACTCTTTAGACCATCGTATCCAGAAATGTTGTCTGAGCTGCTCAAGCCTCTGGTAGCGTGTCAGTCGGTGAGCAGGGACGCCAGTCAGCTGTGGTGTTGCAGGCGCTGTTAGGAGACGACCAACCAGGAAGTGAGAGGGACACAAAGGAAGGAAGTCATTAGGATCTGCGGATAAAGGACTCATTAGTCCTTCGCAAATTGAAGCTGTCCTCAACTCCCGCCCCATTGGGCGGGAGTTGAGGACAGCTTCAATTTGCGATAACACGGTACTATATTCCTCGAATGTTAGGTGCGCACTGCCAACGACTCGTAACAAGTGGTGCTTGCACGACTTTACTCCCGCTTCCCACAATCCACCAAAATGAGGTGCATAAGGCGGGATGAAAGAGAATTTAATGTCCTGACTAGTCGCATATTCAATTAAATCAGAGGAGCAAGTGGATAAAAATTTTGAAAATTCATTTGCGAGACCTACAAAGTTTCTACCGTTATCCGAAATTATTTCGTCAGGTTTACCACGTCGGGAAATAAATCTCCTTAACGCAAGTAGATAAGTATCAGAAGAAAGGTCACTGACTAGCTCTAAATGTATTGCGCGTGTAACTAAACAAACAAATAGGCAAATATAACCTTTAATTAGTTTAGAACCCCTACCCTTACGATTCAGTACGAGCACTGGCCCAGCGTAGTCTACACCAGTACGTAAGAACGGAAAGCTTGGAGTGATTCTCTCTTCCGGCAAGTTGCCCATGATAGGAGACAAAGATGTACCACTCAACCGTGTACACGTAACGCACTCATGGACAATGCGCTTGGCCAAGTTCCTACCCCTCACCGGCCAGTGGGACTCGCGTATGTTGTACAGTAATGTCTGCGGCGCAGCGTGCTGCAGTCGCTTGTGCTCGTGTCGGAACAATAGCACTGAAAACCAGTGGTTGGAAGAAATTAGCACAGGATGTTTCTTATCATAATTAAAATCAGATGACAATTTTATTCGTCCACCGACTCGTAAAATGCCATCACTATCTGCAAAGACATTTAATTTACTTAAATTGTGTTTATTTTTTAAGAGATTTGTTACTTCCTAATAATGTACATTCTTCAGGAAATGATTCGCGTTGGGACAGCTTCACTAAAGTCATGCGCGCGTTTCTCAACTCATCAACAGTAAAAGGGCCGCGACGAATGTTGTTTCTGTTACGAATATTAAAAATAAAACGTAATACATACGCACAAGCGCGTTGCATACGATTAAATTGAGAGAATCTCTTAAATGGAAACAATGAAATATCCGTAGTAGATACAAATGCGTGAGTTTTGACTGGCTTCATTTCCGGTAAATCAGTCTGGGCTGCACACCTAGCCAAGTTAGCTTGACTACTATCAAAGTCCGAATGTCGTAAAAATTCTGGGCCCTCCCACCATAGCGTGGAAGATTGCAGATCTGCCAGTCTGACTCCGCGAGACACCAAATCAGCTGGGTTATCTTTCCCGCTAACGTGACACCACGGAAGTTCTTTAGCGATTTCGTGAATTTCCGCCGCTCGATTTTGCACGAAAGTTTTTAATAAATTGGGAGCCATGCGTAGCCAGCCCAACACAATGGTGGAGTCACACCAGAAAACTATGTGATTAAATTGACAGCGCAGTGATTCGCGTACTTTATTAAATAGCCTAGCACCTAGCAAAGCTCCGCATAGTTCTAGCCTAGGTATGCTCACAGGATTTAATGGTGCGACCTTGCTTTTCGCACAGCACAACTTGACAGACACCGAGGAATCCTGATTTATAGTACGAACATAAATACATGCCCCGTACGCGGATTCCGATGCGTCGGTGAATATGTGCAGCTCAACAGAAGCCGGGTCACAGCCTATGACGTGTCGCGGTACACTTATAGTGTTGAGTACCAGCAGAGAACTAACAAAGGTTTCCCAAGTGCGTTTAACGTCACTGGGAACTTCATCGTCCCAGCTAAGCTTCACCAGCCATAATTTTTGCAATAGAATTTTAGCCGTTATTATCATAGGGCTCAATAACCCCAACGGATCGAATATCTGTGAAATTGTTGACATAATATAACGTTTGGTAACTAATTGATTAGAGTTAATCTTAAATTGTGTATTAAAATAAAAATTATCGTTCATATTATGCCAACCCAATCCTAAAGTTTTAGCATGGACGTTATCGCCTAATGACAATTCCTTGACTAAGGCGGATTCATTGTTTTCAATGTTGAAATTAAACATCCACTTGCGTAGGGGAAAACAACCTGACTTTAAAACGTCTGCAACGTTTTTGCAAACATCTAAAAGTTGCTGTTTATTATCACAACCCGTAATCATATCGTCAACGTAAAAGTCTTCATTAATGATTCTTGTGACGTCACGATCCGTGCAATCAGCTGCCAGCTGTTTAAGACACCTACAACTTAGGAACGGTGCGGACGCGGTGCCGTAAGTGACCGTGTTCAGTCGGTAAACATCCAGTGGCTGCGACGGATCATCACGCCACAATATCAGCTGAAGATCACGCTGATCTTCGTGAATGAGACATTGCCGATACATTTTTTCAATGTCTGCGCAAGCCGTGTATTTATGTCGCCTAAATCTTATTAAAATAGACAACAAATCGCCTTGTATCGGTGGACCTACCATTTGTATTTCGTTAAGCGAGATGTCATTGCTTGCTGCGGCACTGGCATCAAACACCACGCGTAGCTTGGTTGTGGTACTCTGTTCACGACATACTCCGTGGTGTGGTAGGAAATAGTTAGGTGTCCCGACGCGCTCAACACGACTCATGTGACCTAATCGAATGTACTCGTGAATGAAATCGGCATAAAGTTTTTTATAATTAGGATTGCGTACTAAACGTTTTTCGAGGGCAAAAAACCTACGTTGTGCCTGTGAGTAAGTTTCACCTAAGGTATCGGGTGATGATTTAAAAGGAATGCGAACTTTGAACCTTCCGTCACTATTGCGCGTAGTAGTATTGACAAAATGTTGTTCACAAGCACGCTCCTCATCTGTGCGCGTATCCCGATACGCAGACATGTCCTCCAATTCCCAGAATTTGCGTAGCTGGGAATCGATAGACTGAGAAGAATTACACTGAATGTACCCATCATAACGCGTAAGAGAACAAATTGGGCCGGAAACAACCCATCCCAATTTTGTGTCTAATAAGAAAGGCCCACTAGGTAATCTTATTTTATTAGAATTAATTAAATCCCAAAATTTATCCGCACCGATTAGGATATCTATATTTTGAGACTCATTAAAATGCGGGTCTGCCAAAACAAAATGATCGGGTATATTGAACTGCTCGCTTCGTTGCGACAAAGCAGGCAATGCCGATGTAATGTTAGGCAGAACAAAACATTGTAAGCGCGTAGTGTATGGATGGTTGCGCGATTTTAACTCGATGTCACATATTTGCGTGGACTTTGTGACCGAGTTCCCTACACCACGAATTTCTTGTGTGGACTGTATTACTGACGCTTGAATTAAATTGCATAAAGATTGAGTTATGAAACAGCGTTCACTACCGCTGTCAAGGAGTGCACGCACTAAGTGATAATTCTTATAAATATCAGCTACCTCCACTAACGCAGTCGATAGTAGAACCGGTTTCATAACAGGTGCTTGTGTGGATGTGTTTATGTGCGCTTTATTCGCATAGATTGTTGTAAATTCCGTAGAGAAGGCGGGCGATGCCGGTGTGGTGGCCGCGGGAAGGGGCGGGGGATGCGCTGCCGTAGACGTGGCCCTCGCAGTCGGCGTCTCATTAGCGTGCGCGACATGCATTGCTACAGATTGATTAGTATGATTATCGGAATGTAGTAACGAATTATGTTTTTTGTTGCATAATCTACACGGCCCGAACCTACAACTGTCCAAAGTGTGATCCGAGCGTAAACAATTGGTGCAAAGTTTCTTTTCGTGAACAAACTTAAGTTTAGAATCTAAATTAAAATCAAGAAATCTTTGACACGCGTAAAGTGGATGATTTGAGTTGCACAATAAACAAAGCCTTTTATTTTTTGTGGATTTTTGTGTCTTTTGACTCAGTGGCTCATTGGTGGAAACATTGCAGTGAACTTTAGACTGATTAATTTTAGTGTTTTGATTTTTATTATCTTTATTTCGTTTGCTATGTGTCATATGCAATGTTTCCAGCACGTCAGCTCGGTCTTTAAGAAAGTTCATCATATCATCCAGTTTAAGATTTCGCTTAGGTCCAGAATCGCCGTTTCTAGATAATCCTTGTGCGCGTTTGTATTGTTCCCATTGTTGTTCGGTGACTGCATTAAATCTAAACATAATTAAATAGATAATTAATGTATCCCATGCGTCAGTTGGTTCGTCAAGCATTTTTAATGCACGTAAGTTCTTTAACACAGTATCCATTAACTGTCGAATTAGATCGGGCGATTCCTTGCTCAAGTTTGGCATAGTGAATAAAGACATGACGTGATTATGCACTAACAATTCGCTATTATTGTACCGATTGAGAAGTAAATCCCACGCAACCGGGTAGTTGGCACTAGAAAATTCTACGGCATTAATTACCAGCTCCGCGCTTCCTTTCAATGAGGATTTAAGGTAGTGAAACTTTTCTATATTGCTTAAATCATTAGAATTGTGCACCAATGAAAGAAAAGTATCCCTAAACTCTAACCAATGCTCGTATGAACCGTCAAAGGTGGGCATAGAAATTGTGGGTAATTTAACGGCCGGTCTGTGGTGATTACTACATTTAATAGAACCGTCAGTAACCTCACTCGGATTTAAAAGACATTCAGCTTGAGATAATAGAGTGTAATATCTATTTTCCATTAGTTCTCTTTGCGTTAACTGCTCATCTACGTCGGAGACTGATTCCTCGATTTGTCTTTGTATGTCACTAAATTCATCGAACAATTTAGCAGCTCCTTGAATCCGTAATTTGAGATCTACACGTGTTTGACTTGACAAAGCTCCATCAGCAATGCTAGACAAGAAATTTGAGAATTTTGACAATCTGCCTTTTACTATGCCACGTTTTTTAACTAGTTCCCTAATAAGTGGACAATCGTCGTTTGGATTGTATTTAAAAGGAGATTTATCGCGAGGCTTATTAGGTACTGAGATCTCTGACACACTAGGCTGACTCATTTTGGTGGAAAGCAGAGAGAAAGGTGTACTCACTTTTGAATTTGACGGTTACGATGAGATTCGCTGGCAGCGCACAACCTCACACCAGAATTTCACTGAAATTACCTAAATAGCACGGTATCACACAATTGAAATGGAGATGAATAGGGCTGGGCAGGATGGCTGGACGTACCTGATATGCGCGTTTTCAGTATTATACGTACAGCACTCCCAAGTCCAACGTTCGGTTCGAAGGTCCAATGTTTCGTTCTCAAACTCTGCTGCGTGTTAGGAGATTGAGGGCTTGAAATGAGTAGGCGACACCAGGAATTCCTTAAAACTTGTCTGTATTTAGAGTATTACAATGAAATAATAATGTTAAGTATATGTGATACGTAGCGCGTGCAAAGCAGTAGTAGTTCTAGAAGAAACATTTTATACAAAAAAACCGTTGACGCGTAGCTCGGTGGCTATTGGTCGATCGCATGCGTAGACGACCAATTGCTGTTAAGGAGATGGTAGCTACAGTTCTTAAGGCGAAGTTCGTCTATTAAGGCGAAGTCTGAACAAATAATAATAATAATAATAACCCCCTGAAACCTAACCACACGTCCCGGTCGAACACCAGATCACGTGGGGGGCGGGCAACGCAAACATA